>CM043698.1:48525000-48937500 GCA_023935145.1 Bretschneidera sinensis | reverse complement strand
GGAGCTAGAGGAAGTAAGACCAAATTCAATGATCTAAGAAGCATTCCCCGATGAGCAGTTGTTTGCATGTTAGATCAAACTTCCTTAGTATGTTGATATTGTAAACTACCTAGCTTGTAAAGTACTCCCACCAGATCTCACTTATCACCAATGAAAGAAGTTTCTATATGATGTGAAATATTATCTTTGGGATAAGCCTTTACTGTTCAAAAGATGCCCTGATCAAATCATCCAAAGATGTGTACCAGAAGAAGAGATGCAAGCCATTCTCTATCATTGCCATTCATCATCATATGGAGGGCGCTTTGGAGCAACATGAATAGCAGTTAAGGTACTTCAAAGTGGTTTATTTTGGCCTTCTATTTTCCATTAGTTATACTTTGGTGAGGACTTGTGACCGGTGCCAACATATGGGAAATATTTCAAGGCATCAGGAGCTACCATTGAAAAATATCTTAGATGTTGAGTTATTTGATGTTTGGGGAATCGATTTTATGGGTCCTTTTCCTCCTTATTTTGGCTTTGTTTATATCTTATTAGTAGTAGATTATGTGTCAAAATGGGTGGAAGCAATTGCTGCAACAACAAACAATGCAAATGTAGTGCTCAAATTTCTACATAAGAATATAATCACAAGATTTGGCACTCCACGAGCTATTATTAATGACGAAGGGACCCATTTTTGCAACAAGTTGTTTGACAACCTTCTTTCTAAATATGGTGTGAAGCACAAGATTGCACTTAGCTGCCATCCTCAAACTAATGGCCAAGCTGAAATTTCAAATCGAGAAATCAAGAACATCTTTGAGAAGACGGTCAACACTAATAGGAAGGATTGGGCAAAGAAGCTTGATAATGGTTTGTGGGCATACCGTACAGCTTTTAAAATACCTATCAGGATGTCTCCTTATAGATTAATGTTTGGAAAGGCATGTCATCTTCCTATTGAGTTAGAGCATAGAGCTTATTGGGCTATAAAAAAGTTTAATTTTGATTTAAATGCAGTAGGAGAAAAGCAACTCTTACAATTAAATGAGATGGATGAGTTCCAGAATGATGCTTATGAAAATGCGGAGATCTACAAAGAACAGATGAAGAAGTGGTATGACAAACAAATTCTTAGGCGTGAGTTTGCACCAAGACAACAAGTTTTACTCTTCAATTCATAACTCAAACTCTTCCCGGGCAAGTTAAAATTAAGATGGACAGATCCTTATACAATTAACAGTGTTTCCTCTTTTGGAGAAATAGTCTTGAAGGACAAGACATGGAATATATTCAGAGTTAATAGTTAGAGATTAAAGCACTATTATGGGGAACAAGTGGAGAGGAACTGTACACTTATTCCTCTTGGAGACCCTAATTGATGAAGATTGAAAAGTCTGGATATAGACTTTAAAACAAGTGCTTATGGGATGCAGCCTGTAGAACTTTTTTATTATTTTTATTTTGAATAATTTGGATTTTGATACAGGTTTATTTAGCAAGAATAAAGAGCTAGAAATTACAAACTACGGCTGATTCACCATGAAACCAGGGAAGTTCCTTTCATTTCTTCAACCTTTCTCACTTTTGAATTACAATGAGGACATTGTTTAGTTTAAGTTTGGGGGTGTAAACTCCTATAGCCATTTTGTCTTCTTGATTGCTGGTTATTTTATTTTACTTGTGATTTTATAAGTCTTGAGTTTTTGAATTTTCTTACTAAGCATGCATTTGAGTATGATTGAATTCTCTATGACTCTGAAATTTGTGATTGAGGATAGGACTGTGAAATTTTTTTGAAAATTTCTTCTACGTCAGGCTGAGTTTTGCAGGTACTTTGATTTAAATCTTTGGCCTTGAACATAATTGAGCACATAATCATTTTTTTTTATTCCATTTTGTTGATGAAGAGAATGAATAGAATTAACTGGGTGAGGGAAGTTCAGTCTTGCTTTACTCTAGAATCTATTGGTGGATCCTTGAGGTGAAATCCTAGTTGATACCAAATATTAGAGAAATGATCTAGGCATTTTTTTTTGTCAAAACCAAAAAGCTTTCCCAACCGTCCTAGTTATGATGCCATTATTGCATGGTGTATTTCCATAGTCAACCCCCTTGAACCTTATTTAACATAAGCCTTTATTTATTCTTTTAACTACATTAATCATTCATGTTCTAGAGTCTCGGGTGGATGGTCCAACTCACAATGAGGTTGAACAATTTTGAGTCAAGGGGCATGTCACTATACGTGTGAAATGTAGTGGGTCGAAACACATAGTTAGGGTCACCCCTAACTATTTGACATGCCTCCTTATACTCGAAATTGTTTGGCCATCCGTCCAGACTCTATTGGATCCCTCCTACAGGGATCCTCAGAATACTCATCAAGAGGTCAGTGTTGACCTCAAACTCCACACCCATGACACTAGTTCTGAACCTCAGAGCTAGTGGACTGAGTTTCACCAAGTTCGCATAGAATTGGTGAATTAGTCTCGGGTAAAATTTTTCATGTATTTTGACCAGTGGGGTCAAGTTAATGGCATCGAAGGCAGGTAATATATCAAAATTACCATGGTGAATAGATTCGAAGTCGACGAATCTACCCGTCATGATTTTCTTATGGCGGATAACAGAAGTATACTTGTCCTTCACTGCCGAGCTGGAGAACAGATAGTCATCAAGCTCTGTTTTTGGCTTCCTGCTTGATGAGCCCGCCACGCCCTTCCTTCGTGAATCTAGAGCCATGGATTTGGTAGATCTTGGCCTAGTAGGTGCATGTGGTCCCCTAACGGTGGTTTTTATATGGATTCTATTGGACATTTTTGGTAGAAAGTGAGTTTTTTTGGTAAAAAGGGTTTTGAGTGGAAATTGGAGATTTCAACCATAGAAAGTTGAAATGGATGGTTTGAATGAGTAGATCGAGGTTTTTAGGAAGTGTTTTGAGGGTTTTTTGATCAAAATGACGAAATTTTTTAGAGAGAGAAAGCTTAGGGTTTTGAAAATGGTGAAAAAATCTAGAAAAAATGAAGAGACTATATTTAGAATCGCAATACCAGTGGACTGGGTCCTTTGCAGAGATAAAAAGTTTTGCATACCAGTCGACTGGGTCAGGGTACCAGTCGACTAGAAGAATTGGCAGACAGATAGATACCAGTCGACTGGGTTGATAACTGAATTTCAAAAAATGGCTTCAAACAAGGTCTTGATGTACTAGTCGACTGGTCTAGTGTTACCAGTCGACTGGAAGATTGGGTAGAGACTTACCAGTCAACTGGGATAGACTTACCAGTCGACTGGATGCTTAAGAAAATTTTTAGTCTTGAGTTTTAGCACGAAATTTGTTTATCTATGCCATCTTGAGTGAGGGAGTAATTAAATAAGGTTTAATACTCTTTCACTAGATGTCAAATATGCAAAATGATGAATGATGAAACTATCAAACATACAGTTTATTATAATTTAATAATCCCATTGACAGTCTTATTTTGCAAAAACTTGCTTCACTTAGAGGTTTTGTCAGAATGTTAGCTATTTAATCTTCTGAAGGTATGAATTCTAGTCTTATATCACCTTTTTTAGCATGGTCTCTTAGGAAATGATGTCTAATTTCTATGTGTTTAGTTCTAGAGTGCTGAATAGGGTTCTTGGTTAGGTTGATAGCACTAGTATTATCACAATGTATTGGGATACTTTTAAAGTTCATGCCATAGTCTTCTAGTTGTTGTTTTATCCATAACACTTGGGCACAACAACTTCCAGCAGCTACATATTCTGCCTTAGCAGTTGATAGTACAACGGAGTTTTGTTTCTTGGAAAACCAAGAGGTTAACACTGCACCAAAGAATTGGCATGTTCCACTTGTGCTTTTTCTATCTAACCTATATCCAGCAAAATCAACATCTGAATATCCTACAAGCAGATGGATCTCTAGAGTACCATAATCCTAGGGTTTGAGTTCCTTGTAGATATCTAAGGATCCTTTTACTGCTACTACATGTGATTCCTTAGGATTAGCCTAAAATCTAGCACACATGCATACACTAAACATAATACCAGGTCTATTTGCAGTCAAATAAAGTAAAACTCCTATCATGCTTCTATAGTATTTAGTATCTACACACTTACCTCCTTCATCAAGATCAATTTTTGTAGATGTGCTCATAGGTGTACCAAGTGGCTTTGAGCTTTCCATCCCAAACCTTTTTAATAGGTCCTTAGTGTATTTTGATTGATTGATGAAGATGCCTCCTTTCAATTGTTTGATTTGAAGTCCAAGGAAATAGGTAAGCTCTTCATCATGCTCATTTCAAATTCATCTTGCATGCACTTAGCAAACTCTTGACACATAGATTCATTAGTAGCACCAAATATAATATCATCAACATATATTTGGACTAGTAGAGTGTTATTTATGTGAGTTTTTGTGAAGAGAGTTGTGTCTAGTTTACCTCTTATAAAATTATTGTCTATTAAAAATTTACGTAGTCTTTCATACCATGCCCTTGGAGCTTGCTTCAACCCATAGAGAACCTTAGAGAGCTTGTAGACATGATTTGGAAGACTAGGATTCTCAAATCCAAGAGGTTGCTCAACATAAACCTCTTATTCTACAAAGCCATTTAAAAATGCACTTTTTACATCCATTTGAAATAATTTAAACTTATTAAAGCATGCAAAGGCTAATAATATTCGAATAGCTTCTAATCTAGCTACGGAAGCATAGGTGTCATCAAAGTCTATTCCTTCTTCTTGATTATATCTCTTAGCAACTAGTCTAGCCTTGTTCCTAGTTACTATTCCATTTTCATCCATCTTATTTCTAAATACCCATTTAGTTCCTATTATTGTATGATTCTTAGGTCTAGGAACTAGATTCCAAACATTGTTTCTTTCAAATTGATTTATTTCTTCTAGCATTGCAATTATCGAATCATTATCCTTTTCGACTTTAATAAATGTCTTAGGTTCAATTTGAGACAAATAAGCTACATAATTGCAAATATTTCTAATAAAGAAACGAGTTCTTACCCCTTGTGAAGGATCACCAATCACTTGATCAATCAGGTGATAATTTATATACCTCCAATCTCTGGGAAGACTATCCTCCTGTCGGCTTGTAGATGGTTGGTCAAAACAGGGGAGAAAAATGAGAAAATGATAAAAAAAGAGGTGTAAACTCAAACTAGTGCATAGATTTAGGGGGAGCATTGCTCCAAAGAACTTGGTATATGATTATATATGTTGACTTGATTGGTTGGGTTGTATATAAACTGTTCTTTACCTTTTTACAGGTTGGTTATTCAAAAAACAGAGGAGACTCTGCCCGATTTTTCGAAAAAATCCAACACTTAGTTTTCAAAAACTGTTTTTCTCTCATAAGTTTTGTCATCATCAAAAAGGGGGAGATTGTTGACCCTCACCTATATTTTAATGATGACAAAACACAACTCTTATTATACTAACAGTGCTATCTAAGTGTATTAAGCAATAAAAGCATTCAACTAAAGATCAAGGTGCAAGAACTTAACCCGAATCAAACACCAAGCCAAGATAGAAGATCTAGTATAGGGACAAGGTATTTAAACAAGTTGTAAATCTCACTTGTTAAGGAAAAAAGCTTGTCTTATGACTCCTTTTGAAAAAGCGTTTTTACATAACTTTTCAATAAAATGTTTTTAAGTTAAAAACATTTCAAAACATGAAAACTGGGTTGATAAGCAACCCAGTCGACTGGGTACTTATACTAGAAGACTGGTATATGGGACAGTGTGTCCCCAGTCGATTGGTATATTGGACAAACTGTCCTCAGTCAACTGGTAAGAACCACCTAGTCGACTGGTGCCTTCAATAGCCTTAAAAATAAGATTTTTAACTTGACTCAGTCGACTGGTACTAAGACCCAGTCAACTGGTAGTTCAAAAAAATATAACCGTTGATACGCGATATTTCAATACAAATTGCACTAAATCCTACCAGAACAGTACAAAACGGCCATATTACATCAAGGCTATATAAACCCACTCTATTAAGCATTTCAAAAAGGGAGAATATACATTCAATCAAGTTTTTACTCATTGATACACAAAAGATTTGGAATATTTATTGTTAAGCCATTCTTCAAGCTTTACCTTGAAAAAGAGATATTATTCAGTTGTATAAGCTTTCATTGTTGTCTCTCTACCATTTACTTTACAACATTTATTGTAAAGGGATTAGCTTTCGAGAGGAAGGGATTTTGCTTCCAAGAGGAAGGGATTGATTGTAAGGTTTGTGCAACACCTATGAAGTTGCAAGACTAAGTTTCTTAGTGGATTACTTCAAAGAGGTTCCTTGAAGAGAGTGGACGTAGGGTCGAAACAAATCTGATATTGCCGAACCACTATAAACTGAGTTTCCATCCTCTATTCCTTAAACTCTTTTATTTAACAGAACATTATTTGTTTACATACTTGTGGTTTATCTGTTTTTATAAACTTGTGTTTAATTAGCAAAAGTTTTTAAAAACCCAATTCACCCCCTCTTAGATTGAAACCTCAGTCTACGATTCATCATCTATATCTCATATAACTCAATAACAGCATTCTATTATCACTACTCATATCATAATCTTCATCATTTATCAATCTCTTCTTCTCATATATTTAATTATCTTGAGACTATCAATTATACCTAATAATTACCTCGTTATGAGGTTCACAGCATATAGTCAATCACTCATATATTTCTTATCATATCATACTTTCATATTTCTTTCTCATCATATCTGTCTATCTGTGAGACATATTCATCTATCAATAAATTTACAATCACGAATAACACTTTAGCATCTCAAGCAATAATAATCAATATTTAAAACAAATACAATGCATAAATTTAAATTATATTATTATTTGGGGACGTCTTCCCACATGTCAACATGTTTTAGCTAAGATCGGTCGCCTTCCTGGTTCTTTATTTTCAGCATATACCGGTTGTCACGTTTTTATTTAGACCTGTTACCTTCCCGGTTCTTTTATTTTCAACATATACCGGTTGTCACGGTTTCATTTAGATAGGCTGCCTTCCTGGTTCTTTTATTTCCAGCATATACTGGCTGTCACGGTTCTTTTATTTTATTTAGATCGGCTCCCTTCCTAGTTCTTTTCATTTCATGCATATGCATATGAACAATAATATGAAATATGCATATGAGCAATAATATAAAACAACCATACATTCAAACATTCAATTTAGCTATTAAGCTCTTTCTCAAAATTATTATTTTTAACATATTCATTAAATTATCTCCTCATATATCATATCAAATTATCAATCATAGCTTGTCGAGAATTCCATTTATCCTTTCATTATATATTTCATCAACTCCTTATTTCAATAATATTACTTATCATATAATAAATCTTTAACATATCAATTTTTCCTATCATATCCATCAACCAACTTTCATATATCATCCAGTCATAGTTTAATAATTAATTCAAATATCATCACTTTATATTTCATCGATTACTAAAAGTAAATCTAACTCACCACGTAGCACTTAAAGCTACTCGTGGATCACCTCCGTGCATTTCCTGCTCCTTTCAGCAATTTCATCTGATTGCTGATCGTCAACACCTTTTTGTTTTTCTTAGAGCTTTCCTCGACTCTTTTTAAAATCTCTTGTAACCATCTTCAAAATTTTACTCTTTCAGTCCCCAAGTGTTTGAAAAAATAGAGTAATTTGAATTGAAGAAAGAAGAAAACCAAACATGATTTGGTAGAAAATAATAAAACAAAACAATAAAGAAAAACATTTTTATATTACTTACACCGCTGCCACTGTTTTTGTGTAAATTGGTCGCTAACATGCCAGAAATGCATGTTAGCTTGACAACACCTGGACTCCAGGTGTTGTCCATGTTTTTTTTCTAAACGTCCAGAATTTGTTTTCTTTTTTTTTTCTTTTCTCCCAAATGTCCAATTTTTTTTCAAAAGAATTATTTTATTCAATAATAAATCTTTCATATACATTATTTTAATTCCATGTCATATTTATCAAATTACTTCTTCACCCTTATTTTAAGAACACGGGTATTACATGTATTGATGGTCAACTCCAATATACCACTATATAAGAATCTGCATTCTTTAACAGTGAAGGGAAGTAGTTGCAACCAGTATCATTGGATATTGGTTTAGTTTGATATAGTAGAAAACTAGAAGCATTAAATAGATATAATTTGTATAATTTTCCAAAGAATAACTCAAAAGTGGCTAGAAGTTGAATGTTCATATTGTAAATACCATGCTTTAGCTATCATTTACTCATAATGTGTATTCTGACTTTTCATTAATTGCCAAGAATTTAGACTCAAGATGAATGTGTTAGAATTTTCAAGTAATTCACTGGGCATTAGGATGTAATGGAGTTTATATGCATGCTCTATTAGGTTTCTTAAACTTTATCACTGTTTATTGCTGACTACCTTATGATGCTAGAATTTTAGATAATGGTAGATGAACATTTCATAGTAATCAAAGTTCTTAATCTTTGGTATAAGTTAGTGCTTGAGATGCAAATCAAGGAACTGAAAATGATTGACTAGAAGAAAAAAGACCTATAATAAAATTCCCTAGAGAGATAGAACTTGATTAGCTAATTTAATAACAGCTCTTGTATTTAAAGTTAACAACTAAATAAATAAAACATGTAAGTTAATCTAATAAATATTTACCATGTTTGTAGTTAATAATCAACTAATTCAAAATGGAAATATATGGATTGATTTAGCCGTATGGGTATAGGAATGTGGTTCATTACTCACCTCGTACATGGTACGCTAAGAATAGACTTAGACTGTTCATGTACACAAGACATTTCAATGAGTATAATTTAATCAAAGAGTTGTATGTACCATAATAATTAAGAAGTAAAATGCAAAAGCAACAAAACCAGTCCAAGACTAGCCTATAAACCTGGCTTAAAGCCTGGTAGGTGGTGCAGATGACAAACCTTAAAACCTGCCTTAAAACCTGGTAGGTGATGCAGAGGACAGACCTTAAAACCTGGTAAGTAGTGCAGAGGATAGACCTTAAAATATGTCTTAAAACCTGGCAGGTGGGGTAAAAGACAAAGCTTGACCTGGTGGGATATATTACAAGTAATATGCTCCAAAACACGGAAAGGTAGATTCCATGTAATGTGCCCTTAGTCTCTCAACATCTCTCAACATCTTCCTAGGTTGAAGCAAAGAACTTATTTCAAATATAAGAGTTTCAAAACATCAATTAAAGCCTAAGTGAAACAAGAGAAGCAACAAGACAGAAAATTAAAAATTAAAGAAGACAAGCAAGAATCTGAAATTTAAGTACACTAGATTAAAAAGTTTGAATTACCATAAATTATCTTGATGCTTCATCAATAAAAGTCTCATCTTTGCATTTGTAGTTTCAAAAAAAAAAAAACTCTAAATGTCCTGGCTCTTTTCTATATTTTATCTCCTACCAATTAAGAAAAGTAAGAGTTTAAAAACTGACTCAATAAACTACACCTCAAATGAAAACTTTGACGTATAAAGTAGATCTACTTACATATTCATTTATTTTCCTTGCAAAACTCTTTGATCCCGAGGTATGAGGACATTGTTGTCGTTGACGTGATGTTATTCCTATAGTAGAATATTTTTATAACAACCATAAACCAATTCAACTAATCAATTATTATGAGAAAATAAAAAATAAAAAAAAAATCTAATGAAATAATTTTGAATAAACGACCTCACTCTTCTCAGAAAACCAATAGTTCACAAGTTGTCCACTGGTCTTTATCCACTCCTTTTAGAACTTTGTTGCTCAAAACTTGTTACTTTGTTCTATTTCGCACATGTGCCCTTTTAAGCATATATTTGTATTCCTCCCATTTCTTAACAATCTTCCTCACAAAAATTTTGTCGATCTCCTCAATCATAGGATAATGAAACTTCCTTTACAACAAAAAATAAAAGTGGTACAAACAATTAGTTTAGGTGCTAAAAAGTATACGCATGTACAACACTATCAAAAAAAGAAGAAAAAATGTATTGGTCATTGTTAGTTACTTGAATCAATAAAACAAGGTCTCTATTGTAGTTAGAAAGTAACTTCTTCCAATCCATGTAACCAAGTGGACAAAAGTTTCATCTCTTTGCAACCTTACCAAGCCAACTGCTTAAGATTTGCCCACCCTTCTTCACAGGTTGATTATGTTTATTGAAGTGGACCATAATTTTCTCTCTACATTCCAGGGACCACATATGTGACGTTCGCATGACACATGTTTGATTTCTCACCCTCCTTTGAAAATCTATACAATAAAAACATAAAATTTATAAATAAGATAACACTAAGATAGCAAATTAGTTTTAAATAAAAAGTTATAATACATAAATTACAAATTATCCCATATTCTTCATTATCATTGTTTTGACTTTTAGTTCTTACTGGCTCGGGCTCAAAATCTGATTGAGATACGAAATCATCTTCAAGTTGAACTCATGCTTAGGTTCAGAATCATGTTGATGTTGTGAAGACTCAACTGGAGCTTAGTTTGAAGTACTTGGTACGGCTGGGGGAGCAATAGGTCTTCACCTAAATATGTTGCTCAACTTTTGATAGAATAATTACCTTTCAAAAAAAAAAACAATTAAGAGTTACATATATAGGACCAATTGACTTGATCTCTTAAAGATACTTGACTAGATACATACTACTAAAACTTTCCCCAAAATGAAGAGGAAATCAATACAATTTGCAAAACTAAACTTTAGAAGCTATAATTATGAGATATAATATTGACTTCCAGAATCAACAATTTTCAGTTGTAGAAACTTTATACAAAATTTCAAGAGAACAACTCTACAAGTAACAAAATAATAACTGCATTAGGTTTCTACAAGTTTCATTTGCAACACATCAAGGCAATTACCAATGAGAAAAATGAAGAAAACTACAAAATAAAATCACATTTTGTTGGTATTTGTCTAAGGTTTAAACATGGTTTTAAACATGGCTAAGGTTTAAACAAGGTTGGAAGAATGAATTTCAGCATGTAAAAAGAGTGCACACAAGTGTGCGCCTCACTTTGGGTGTGTGCACACCTCTCCATTCAGCAAGACAAAGAATTGCACACAGTTTTGAAGGGTCCAGCTTCAGTGTGCGTCACAGGCCTGTTCCTCTCAGGTCGCGGTACCCAGCAAGAGAGGTTCTGGAAGAAGGCCAAGGCCGCGGCGCCCCCTACCTAAGGTCGTAGTGTCCAGAAAGTGGTGAAAAGGTGTTTTGCCCAAGGCCGCAACGCGCCCTGTTCAGTGCCTAGGTGCTAGGCACACTGATGCACACATATTCTACTTAATTCAGCCTCTTGTTGAGTGCGTGGGTGCAAGTACAAAATGCACAACATCACTTAGGATTAATAGAGGGCTATGGTTGATTGGTCATCAAGATCTAAGGGTGGAGAATGACACTCAGGATTGATCAAGAAGTAGATGCACTGTATAAAGGGTCATCTAGCTTCATTCTCCATAGATCATCACATCATAATCAATTGAGAGATTACAAGAGACACAAGTGTGACATACAAGAGATAATTGTATGAGAGTGCAAAGACACAAAACACAATAGGGACTCCTTGTAGTGAGGCTGGTTGTAAAGAGAGTAGCATAGATTTGATAGAGAGCATTGTAATAGTTCTTATCACTTTCTTTCTTCTCTTCTTGGTTTCTTCAAGAACCTGCTTCTTGGAGAAGGGTTACTGTGATTGTAAAAGAACTATTGATTTAGTGCAAAGTGTTCAGAGAAACTCATGGGGATGTAGGCTATTGCCGAACCTCGATAACAAATCGCTTGTCTTCTTTTTTTTCTTGCTTTCGGTTACTATATCTTTTCTTTACAAGTCATTCTAGACTTGGGTGTTTGGAAGATCACCACCTGGGTATCTTGTTAAGGTGATTTCCAACAATGGTATCAGAGCTAGAAGAGATACCACCAAAAGTGGTATCAGAGCCGGAGAAGCTTGCACAACGGGGTATCGGAGCAAGAACAAGAAGGTGACGGAGTCAAGACTCCAAGAATCAACGATCAACTTCTTGGGTGATTCAAGAACGGAGTAAAGCTCAAGATCAGATCGTGTTCTTGAGAGTGATTCAAGAACGGTGTTAAGATTCATCCTAGATCGTGTTCTTAAGGTTGAAGAAAGTATTTGTGGGTATTGCATAAATCTAGGATCTTGTCCGCAAAGATGGCTTCAAATTTTTATGTTGAGAAGTTTGATGGAAAGGGAGACTTCATCCTTCGAAAGTGGAAGATCAAGGCAGTTCTTATGCGACAGAAAGTGGACTTAGCTATTGGAAAAGATAATGCTTTCCCAGTAAGTATCACGGAGGACCAGCGGGTTGAGATGAAGAAGATGGCATACAACACCATCTTCTTGCACGTGTTGGATAATGTCACAAGGGAGTACGGAGACTCAGAAGATCCTGCTGTCATATGGAAGAAACTAGATGAGTTGTTTCTTACCAAAACTCTTCATAACAAAATTTATCTTCTTAAAAGAATATTTGCTTTTAAAATGGATCCTAGTAAAGAGTTGTAAGATAGTATTGATGTCTTTAATAAACTAGTTCAAGATTTAGCTAGTTGTAGTATTAAATTCCCGGATGAACAATTGGCTGTTATTTTGTTAAATTTTCTTTCTGATTGTTTTGATAATTTGATTAATGCTATTGAGTATGGAAGAAATACTTTAACTAAGGAGATTGTGATCAATGCCATAAGGGCACATGATTTCAAAGCCAAGATTAAGGAAGCATCAAGTGGAGAAGGACTGTTCATTAGAGGAAGGCCAGCAACTCGGAATGACAGTAGCATTCATGGCAACTACCGGGAGAAATCAAGAGGTAGAGGGCAGAGCCATGAAAAATCTCATTCCAAGACAAGACTTAGAGGGAAGAGGTGCTTCTACTGCAACAAGGAGGGCCATTTTAAGAAAGATTGTAAGAAGAAGATGTGGGATGAGAGAAGAAGCCATACCAACAATGGAGAGGCTTCGGTTGTCAAAGGAGAATAGCAAGATGATGTTCTTGTTGTGTGCTCAAATGTGAACAGGAGGCAAGGCAACGAGAAATGGATTCTGGATTCTGGGTGCACTTATCACATGTGCCCTCACAAGGAATAGTTCAAGAATTTTAAGGAGATCAATGATGAAAGAATCTTCTTGGGGAATGACAATTCTTGCCAAGTGAGAGGGATTGGTGACATCCAATTGAGGATGTTTGATGGAGTTACAAGGCTGCTGTGAATGTGAGGTATCTTCCAGATTTGAAGAGGAATTTGATCTCATTGGGGTAGCTGGATTCCTTGGGGTATTCATCAAAGTAGAGAAAGGAAAGATCAAGGTGGCCAAGGGCTCTTTGGTAGTGATCAAAGTAGCAATAACGGATGGACTCTATGAGATGATTGGTGAGACAGAAATCAAAGATCAAGCAGCAAGCTTGATGGCTGAGATGGATAAGGCAGCATTTTGGCACAATCGCTTGGGATATATGAGCGAAAAGGGGCTGCAAGTTCTCAGCAAAGATAGTCTACTTGGTGGAGACAAAGTAGAGAAACTGGATTTCTGTGAGAGTTGCATTCTTGGGAAGCAACACCCGGTCAGCTTCAACACCAAAGTGTACAAGTCTAAGGGCATTCTTGACTACATTTATTCAGACCTTTGGGGACCAGTAAAAACACCAACACAGGGAGGTAACTTTTACTATCTGTTTTTAATTGATGATTATTCAAGAAAAGTTTGAGTTTATTTACTTAAGAATAAATCAAATGCCTTAAATAAATTTATTGTGTGGAAAAAGTTGTGGGAGACTCAAACGGGTAGGCTAGTTAAGGCTTTACGAACCGATAATGGCTTAGAATTTTGTAATAAGGATTTTGATAAATTCTGTGAATTAAATGGCATTCTAAGGCATAGAACGGTTGTAAAAACACCTCAGCAAAATGGAGTTACTGAGAGGATGAATAGAACCCTTATGGAAAAAGTTAGGTGCATGTTAATAGGATTCGGTTTACCAAAATTTTTTAGGGAGAAGCTGTGTCTACAGCTGCATACTTGGTAAATAGATCACCCTCTAGAGCTTTAGAGCTCAAGACTCCTATGGAGATGTAGAGTGGGAAACCCTCTGAGTTGAGTAACCTTAGGACTTTTGGGTGTGCTACATTTGCACATCAAAATGATGATAAACTTAACCCAAGGTCTAGAAAATGTGTACTTCTAGGGTATGGTGATGGGGTTAAGGGATATAGGTTGTGGTCCTTGGAACCTAAAGGAATGAAACTCATAATAAGTAGGGATGTTATTTTTACTGAATTGTTATTTCCCTACTTGGAGAAAACTAACCCTACAGAGGCTAGTGAGCAAACCAGTCCGAAATTTGTGGAGCATCGCATCAAGAAGAATTCGGTTCAAGTAGAGCAGAGGAGACAAGAAGGTTCGGACCAGGTAGAGCCCTTGAATGAAGGTCATGCTCAGGGCACTTAAGAAGAGGCTGAACTAGAAAAGGTTGATGCAGGAAGTCAGAATGACTACCAACTCACAAGGGACCGGGAAAGAAGGGTTGTTAGACCACCTTTGAGATATGGGTTTGTGGATGCCAATGTAGTAGCTCCTTGGACAGAAAGAGGAATGGTTGAACCAAAAACTTACATGGAAGCCATGGAGTGTAAGGATTCGTCAAAGTGGCAGTTGGCTAAGGAGGAAGAAATGGATTCTTTGATGAAGAACAACTCTCAGGAGTTGGTGCCCAAACTAGAAAAACAGAGAGTTGTGGATTGTAGATGGATCTACAAGATCAAAGAAGGGAATACTCCAGGAGATGAAGTCCGATATAAAGCTAGGCTGGTGGCGAAAGGTTTCATGAGAAGCTATTATGATTCGTGCTTGTATTAAAAGGGGCAGAAGGTTGAGGAAGTGGTGATCTTCCTCATCTATGTTGATGATATGCTGCTGGTTGGGAGCAGCATGGAGAGGATAAGAAAATTGAAGGCTCAACTCAGTGAGGAGTTTGAGATGAAGGATCTTGGCCATGCACAGAATATCTTTGGGATGTGTATCATCTGGGAAAGAGAAAGAAACAGATTGAAGATCTCTCAAACTTCCTATATAGAGAAGATGATATCTAAGTTCTCTATGGAAGATAGCAAACCAGTGAAGGTTCCCCTTGCTGGTCATTTCAAGTTCTCCAGCGATCAATGTCCAAGATCGAATGAGAAAAAGAAGGAAATGGAAAAAGTCCCTTACTCTAGTGCGGTTGGTTCTGTTATGTTCACCATGGTAAGCACTAGACCTGACATTGCTCATGCAATAAGTGTCCTCAGTAGGTTTATGAATAATCCTGGAAAGGAGCATTGGCTTGGGATGAAGTGGTTGCTGAGGTACTTGAAGAGAAGCCCAAAAGTGGAGCTGATTTATGAGAAGGGAGGTAAGTCCATCTGTCTTGAGGGTTTTGCGGATTCGAATTATGGAGCAGACTGGGATAAAAGAAGATCGATTACCTCTTATTTGTTTAAACTTAAACGGATGTTGTGTAAGTTGGAAGGCTCAGTTGCAGCCGGTGGTAGCACTCTCAACAACCGAGGCTGAGTACATAGCGGCTATAGAGGCCATCAAGGAAGCTATGTGGTGCAAAGGGTTGCTGGAAGAGTTAAAGGTACTAGAGGAGCAGGTTGTGGTGTTTTCAGATAGTCAAAGTGCATTGCACTTATGTAAGAATCCAGTGCTCCATGAGAGGACAAAGCACATGGATGTTCGGTACCATTTCATTCGGGAAAATGTTACGAAATGATGCATCCATGTGGACAAGGTAGCCATGGAAGAAAATCCTGCGGATTTAGGTATTAAAATTCTACCTCTAAGTAAATTTAATCATTGCCTTGGACTACTTAGGATTGGAGTCGGTTGATATGATGACTCAAGATGAGTTTGGATCCTGAATTCTCTGCACAATGGGTTCGGGTTTAAACGCTTAGACAAAGGTAGAGATTATTGGTATTTGTCTAAGGTTTAAACATGGTTTTAAACATGGCTAAGGTTTAAACAAGGTTGGAAGAATGAATTTCAACATGTTAAAAGAGTGCACACAAGTGTGCGCCTCACTTTGGGTGTGTGAATACCTCTCCATTCAGCAAGACAAAGAAGTGCACACAGCTTTGAAGGGTCCAGCTTCAGTGTGCACTGCAGCCCTACTCCTCCCAAGCCATGACGCCCAGCAAGAGAGGTTCTGGAAGAAGGCCAAGGCCGCAGCACCCTCTCCCCAAGACCGCGACGCCCAGAAAGTGGTGAAAAGGTGTTTTGCCCAAGGCCGCAGCACACCCTGTTCAGTGCCTAAGCGCTAGGCACACTGATGCACACATATTCTACTTAATTCAGCATATTGTTAAGTGCGTGGGTGCAAGTCCAAAATGCACAACATCACTTAAGATTAATGAAGGGTCATGGTTGATTGGTCATCAAGATCTAAGGATGGAGAATGACACTCAAGAATGATCAAGAAGTAGGTGCACTATATAAAGGGTCACCTAGCTTCATTCTCCATAGATCATCACATCATAATCAATTGAGAGATTACAAGAGACACAAGTGTGATGAGAGAATTGTGTGAGAGTGCAAAGACACAAAACACAAGAGAGACTCATTGTAGTGAGGTTGGTTGTAAAGAGAGAGTAGCATAGATTTGATAGAGAGCATTGTAATAGTTCTGATCACTTTCTTTCTTTTCTTCTTGGTTTCTTCAAGAACTTGAGCTTCTTGGAGATGGGTTGCTGTGATTGTAAAAGAACCATAGATTTAGTGCAGAGAGTTCAGTGGAACTCACGGGGACGTAAGCTATTGCCGAACCTCAATAACAAATCGTTTATCTTCTTTTCTTTCTTGCTTTCGATTGTTGTATCTTTTCTTTACAAGTCATTCTAGACTTGGGTTTTTGGAAGATCACCACTTGGGCATCTTGTCAAGGTGATTTCCAACACATTTCATGTAACATATCTCCAAATCATTGTTTTTTCTTTCTTATATTTTCCATTTTATGACTGAAAAATGTAAAAAGTGACTAAACTAAAATGAATCACCCCTATATTTCGTTTTGCCTTTTGTTTCGACCTGTTTCAGTCCATTTTGACATATTTTGACCGTTTTAGCTTGTTTTGACCGTTTCAGTCCGTTTTGATCAAAACATCATATTTCGACTAGAATATTATAATGCTAATTGTTTTATATTTTTAAAAAATTTAAGGGGGTAATTTGAAATTTTTTACTCTTTATCTTCAATTGGGGATTGATCAAATCCGGTTGTATAGTTTCATAAGGAAAAGCAACAAATCTTTATTGGATAATGTAGATGATAAATTATCGGATTGGGGTTGCTTGTGTTAGTATTTGGATTTTGGATAATGTGAGTAATATATATAAGGCATATAATTGATAGTAGGACAAAGTTTCAATTTGGATTTATACTAAAAAATGATTTATAATTGATTTTAAAGTAAAAAAATTGGATAAGATTAATTTGTATAATTGAATGATGGTTGTTTTCTTATGATATATATTTATAATTATATTTTTTTTTGAAATATACATAATTTGACAGATAAATATTTGAAAATACCATTGAATCTGAAACGGCATACTGAAACTGAAAAGTTCCTTTTAAATAACTAAATCGAAACATTTTCCGATACGAAACCTACAACCTTGATGAAAAAAAATGTATTAATTTTAGGTCCCCATTATTTTTCACACGAAATTGTTCATTACTACTAACTAGGTATATGACAATGAGTTCACATAAAAAATCACATTATTATAGACACAAGGGTAATGCAATGCGACGGGGACTAAAAAATATATAAGAAATTTTTTTATAAGACCCACTTGACACATTATTTTTAAGCCCAATAAAACATAAAAAAGGGCGTTAGTCATGTGAAAATATGTAATCAACAAAAATTTTAGGTTAATTCAAACGAATTCATTGATAAAAAAAAATCTTCCAAAAATGACGTAATATATTGTGATTAAAAAAATATGTTAAGCTTATCTTATCAAAAAATTTCTCAAAATTATGACATGCATGTTTGACTACCGGACAACAAAGTAAAGAATAAATCACACTTGTCATCTTGCCCAAAGTAAGATAAAAGATCAAGTTAGGGGTTACAGATTATGAGGCTTTCACTGACAAATAAGTCCAAATTTGGTAGTCCTTTTTTGCTTTTGCAGTCATCGGGTGATGATGGCATGCACCTTCATATCGGTGAGTAACTGCTCATTCTTTAAGTTTAGCGAAGACGACAAATATCGACAGTTAAGCTAATCTGTAGTTTAGCCTAAAAAGGCCTTCACTGCAACAGGCTTAATTTTGCTAATTTTAACCGTCCAACCAAGTTGGTTTCAGGTTTACTCCAATTATGTATTGAGAGATAAAATAATGAAGTTTGTTGAATGGACTTCTGAGTTCATATATATCTATCACTTGAGTATGCTATACCATGCTAATTGCTAGCTAAAATGATAACATATGCATATGTGTTTGAAAGATGGGATAAAATAAATAATTTATAAGATGAAAAGTTTCGTTTTACTTTTTAAAGTTGGCTGAATTTATCATGTCATTGTTAAATGAAAATTATTGTTCTTGTATTTATATACACATAGTAGATAAGTTGCATTCCCTTTTATTTTATTATTTTTTTATTTTATCTATTAAACTAACTCATATAAAATAAAAATTATCATATCATTTTTTTATCATATCTATTAAACACATGTTATATATATATATATATATATATATATAATATAATAAGTAAATGTTTTAATTATTAAATTGTTTGATATATTCAATGATTTATTTTTAAATGATAAACAAATTATTCTAAAATGAATAAAAAAAAAAGAATGCTTTAGTAGGTAATGCTTAAATGGAGTTTTAAATAATGAAAATATTACTTTAACTTCAAAGGGCTAGCATAAAGTGATTTCAAGATTTTTTTTTAAAATCATCAGTTCACATCTTCGTAGAATAAGCTGTAAGATTTTCTTTATAAATTTCTTAAACTCGGTGTGAACCGACATATTATTAATGCTTTTATTTAGATTTTTTCTTTTTTGGGAATCCATGTAAATATTTTTTTTTACCATTAAACATATTCATTGATTTAAAAGAATACATATTTACAAGTAAAAATTTAATAAAGCTTCTTTCGAAAAGAAAAAAAAAAGAGTAAAGCTTAAGATACGAGAAAAATAACAAAAAGGCTATAATGGAGTAAAGACAGGTTGATGATATAAAGTAACCATGGTTAAGATGAGATAGAATCCGGAAATCCCGTATGACTAACCATGTTTAAAGAATTTGGGTTTGAGCTTAGAGCTAGAGTTGGGGTTTGCTATATGTATATAAAGGGGAAAAGGGGCTGATATCAACCCAATGTTTCTCGTGTTAAGCTCTTCCTCTTGGTACCACTCTCAAAGCTCGGCTCACCTTCTGTAAGTTTCTAACCCACACACTGTATTATCTTTAACCCATTTGATTTCTGATTTTCTGTTAGCCTTTTAGTTTTCCAGTTGGGTCCTCAAGGAAACGTTCAAGAACAAAAATAAAATGTTCGATCAATTTGTGTAAGCGTCTGGGTTTTTTTTTCGAATAATAATAATGTATTTTTTTGGGTTTTTTTTCTTAAAAGAATTATTTAGAAATTGTTTTATAAATTGAAAAGACCTCAGCTGAGCTTTTGAGCTTTGATACCTCTTAATCTCATATTTCTGTTTCTTATTTTTTTCTTGTTGGAGTATCATTATGGTCTTCTATTTTGACCGTATTGGGTCAGATCTTGATTCTGAAAACCTTATCAGGGGTGTTATTTTGCCGTTGATGGTTCATAATGCTTTGAATTTCACATTTTTATTACTTAATTGGGAGTAAAACAACTTGCCTAAAATTGGTTAAAAATTCTTCAAGTTTTTGCATTTTATAGGGTTGCAGCTGCTAGAATCTAGCTCTCATAGCCTACCCTATCCTATAGGCTGTAGACTTCCACCCAGTCTCTCCATGCAATGCGTCACTGCACCACTGGGCGATTTGGCCAGTAATAAGTGGCCACCTATAAATATTGAATGCAAAACCCTTTTTTTTTATAAAATTAATTACAGTTTTTGTATATTATTCTCCTCCTATTGTTTCACTAACATCACTTTCCCTGTTGTATTCTGGGTTTTGTTACAGGTCAATTTTGGTAACCTTTTCTTAAAGGAGTCTCTGCGCCACTTTCTCATATCCAGAATCTCCTTTTTCTCCTTTGAGGTATTTTTTAATTAAAAAAAATCAATTGTTATAATCTCTTTCTGTTTGTTTTCTATAGTTTGTTCTGTATTAGATTCTTTGAATGTGAAATTATGATCTGTTTTATTTTTCCTCCAAAATTTGATTAATTTGTCATTTTTTGTATTGTGTCCTAATGATCCTTCTCTTGCTTTTCTGATCAGAATATACATCAACAAGAAGTGATAACAATTTTGCCTCCTCTGTGACGGACCGATCAAATACCTATTTTATAATAGTTTTGTTCTCTTGAAAGCTCAGTCACATAATCTTTATACAAATCTGAATCACACCCAAGACTTGAATTTTGATCAAACAAAATGGGTCTCTCAAGCCTCCCTTCACCATCTGAAGGAATGCTATGTCTCCTCCTTGTAAACACTGCCTATTCAATATCTATAGTTAAAGGCATAGTCCAATCGATCCTCTACATGTTTGGTATACGTATTTCCTCTGATACCATGGAGAACTCCTCAGAATCATCATTCGAATCCCGGTCAAGTCCCTCAGATAGTTACATTGAGGAGTTCAGGAGCCGGATCTCAGTGGTCCGGTTTAACAGTGTCTGCAGCAGGCCTGAACACGACTGCTCGGTTTGTTTGAATAAATTCGATGGCGAATCGGAGATAAACCAACTGTCTTGTGGCCATCTGTTTCATAAAGTGTGCTTGGAGAAATGGCTGGACTATTGGAACATTACATGCCCACTTTGCAGGACTCCCTTGATGCCTGAAGAGGAGGAGGAGGACACTAGCTATTATTGAATGTTTAGAGGGAAATTTCCATGTACAGCGTGTTAGTGTACAGGGTATTAAACGTCAATGTTAATTATGCTTTCTTATATGTTTGATGGGTCTTCTCTTTTTGAGGAGACCAAAATCTTAGTGTACAGGGTTCTTCAATGTTTATATGGGGAGTTTGTTTTCTGTATGTCACTATGTGTCGCAATGGAACAATGGATGTCATCATACAACTCACGTGATCACGCGCAATTGAGTGCAAGTGATTACAGAAATCTCAATTGTCAGTCGTGATTGACAAGAGACTTTCTCGTGAAGCATATGATATTATATCCGGAGCTTTTCAAGTTTGTGAGGTTTCTGGTTTGGATTTTCCCACACACGTCAGACTGGGATGAAGGATCTGGAAGGAACTATGAACTTAATTAATTTCACTTGGATCTTCTGGGTTCTTAGCAAGTATATAAGAATGTAATATCACTAGTTCACAAGAATCTTGTTATGGAGAAATATAAGGTGTCGTTTGGTTTTAGAAAACGTTTTTTTTCTTTTTTCCTTTTTATTTTAAAGAATTTATTTTAAGTAAACAATTTTAGGTATGTTTTAAGTATCATTAGCAGCTTGACTGTACCTCATCCTCTGGCGATCTTTAGAGCATATGATTCTCTGAGAATCCAATGCCACTAGGGCACTAACACATCTGATTGCTGAAAAAACCATATTCAAAATGAAATGTGCTTGATCTAGGGTATTTTGACCTAATGATAACCTTTGAGTTTTTTTATAAGAGATTTCAACCCCCTTTGCTGTTAATGTACAAAAAGAAAAATTGAAATGTAATTGGGTCTCTTGCCCACTGCAGAGCAGGTTCATTGTAGACAGAAATGAAGGAATAATTAGGTATTTTTTAAGCATCATTATGTGCTTAACTATGATTAAATTTTTGATAAATTTTAAAAAATAAGTTTTAGTTTAAAGTAGTTTTAAGCTACCAAACATCATCATTATGGCATTGTCAATACTGCAATTTTCAGAGCATGTTTACTTAGAGAACTCATTGCCACTGACATAGATTGCTGAAAAAACCATGTTCAAGTTGAAATGTAATTGATTAGTTTTCTTGTCTAGTAGTCACTTCCAATTCCTCCGTATAATTCCATATAAAAAATAAGGATGTGTCTATTTCCACTAAAGATAAGTATTTTTTTTTATGTTAATAAATGCTGTGGAATCAGATTTATAGCCCGTGAAAAAAAACACTCAACAAAAATTGAATTGTAATTGGGTCTCTTGCTCACTTTCTGATATCCATAATCTGTCAAAAATTAAAAGAAAGATGAAGTCCTTGGACTTCCATCAAAGTATCACTTGTTAGGCCCGTTGAAGTTTGAACGGTGACCCATTAATAAAAGTCATTTTGAAAAGGTTGATATCAAACCGGCCCACTTTTTTGCTTAGCCTATTTCCAATGGACCAAATCTTATAGAGAAATAATACTTTGTGGGTTGGATGGAGAGGTGGTTCAAAGTTCAAACTCAATATGGTATGGACTCAGAATTCGATGTGGGACATTGAACTGGTCAAGATAATGGGTTATAAGTACATGAATAAATCAATCGGTGGATCAACAGTTGAACATGATCATAAAAATTCGTTTAAAAATATATAGTAAATTTGATACGAAAAAATTATATTATATTAAGCACACGGACAAAAATAAGATCCATAATTTGTTTCTAAATACAAATTTAAACATAAGAAAAATAATTCTAAATCAAATCTTAAACATGATTCAAAAGTGCCACTTAACGTGCTTGGGTGCGTGTCAAAGTGACATCCCGTTTCTAGACGCACCACAAGTGCCACCAAACGTGTTCGGGCATGGTGTGATAGTCATCTTCAACCTCAAGAATCTGCCTAAGGGTTTTCACCAGTGTTGGTTGTTTCAGTTTATTGTTTTTTTTCTCAAATAACCACTAACCATTTAAGTTAATGTTACAGTCAAATAAAAGTCCTCTTGTAGTTAGGCTTTCTTGTTTCTTTGTTAGTATTTGAAAGGGTGTTTTTCAATTAGAGTCAAGCATTAATCAGAGTCCTTATTTGTTTTCTAGTTTGTAGGAGTTTAGTTGTATCAATTTCCTAGTTTGTCTCGGAGTTCACCTATTCTCTTGTATGTAATCATTGTAATTCAGCCTATTTAAGAGGCTTATGAATAATGAAAATGAAGAATTATTCTTTTACACTTGTGTGTATTTTTTTTTGAAGGTACAGGTTCCCTTGAAGTAACTTACTATTTTGTTAAATCTCTCAGACCAACAAGTAAATTCAAGATAGGGAGAGGGAAGCAAACTGAGTTCATACCAAAGTGGTATCAGAGCTTGGCAATGGATCAACGAGTGGAGCAGCTTGAGAAAACAATAGAATCATTTTCAGGTGGCCGGAAGGATGTCTTGAACCACATCTCAGAGATTTGTTCTAAGCATAGAACTTCTAAAAGTACTGAAACACTTGGCTTTTGTTCTTCAACAAATAAACTTACACCTTTCGTGAAGTATCATTAATAAAAGTAACAAAATACCTATTACTACCTAAAAAAGTCTATTTCAATGGGATCACATCCATTATAATATACTAATTCTAATTTCTTTTCTTTTCTTTTAAAAGATTTACTAAAAGAAACTCTATGATGCTTATCAAATAAACAATAGTCACGTGGGTTCAGAGATATATCTTTGGACGAAGGAACGAGCGACTTCCTAGCCAAATTTTACAACTTTCTCTCACTCATATGTGTCAGCCACTTATGCCACAAGTTTGGAGAAGTATCATCTTCAACTGCATTTATCTCATTATCACAAATTTTCACATGTGTCTTGTACAAAGTGCAACACATTTTTCCTAGAACAACCACCAATGATCTCTTTGTTAGCTTCCACCTTCCATTAACGAAGTAATGCTTATACCATTCTTCATCTAGGATATGAGTAGAAATCAAATTGTGAAGTAATTAATATGTCGCACATTCTTCAAAGTCATATTGTACCCTGAATTTGTCTGTATGTACACATCACAAATCCCCACTATTGGAGAAAAACTCGAGTTACTCATCTTCACAAAGTCTCATGCTTTGTATGTTGCAAAGAAATCTCGATGTGGAATACAATAGTAAAAAGCTGTTGAGTCAACCAAATCAATACCAGAATCTGCAACATGATTTCACTCTTCAAACTCACACTCAAGTAACACAACTTTTTCTTCATCTGAAACAATTGCTTTTGTGTTCTTATTATTGATTTTCTTTTGATTCTTCCCATTCTGTTGTTTCTGTTTTCAGATCCAACAAATTTTCTTCATATGACCCAGTTTATTGCAATGATAACATTTCACCTTATCTCTAAACTTTGACCTGCCTTTGCATTTACCACAACCTTTAGGTCCTCTACTTTTACTTCTACCAATGTTCTCTGTGACAAGAGCTTGACCATTATCTATTCTCGAATATTTTCTGTGAGTCTCCTCATTGAACATACTATCTTTCATCATAGTCAAATTAAGCATACCTTTCAGAGCAGATTTACTAAGTGACATTACTAAAGTCTCCTAGCTATCAGGCAAAGTACCAAAAAAAAAAAAAACAGTGCTTGTAACTCATCATCTAACATTTTTTCATTGTAGAAAATTAGTTCACAAGTTCCTGAAAATTATTCAAGTGCTCCGTAATGGAATGTTTGTCCCTTTACTTCAAATTTACTAGCCTTCTCATTACAAAAGCTTTATTATGCGATGTCTTTCTCTTATATAGTGTCTTTAATTTATTCCAAAAAGATTTGACATTTGTCTTTTTGGCCACATGATGGAATACACTGAGATCTACCTATTGCCTAATAGCATGGACTGTCTTCTTGTTCATTCTTTCCAATTCTTTATAGGTCTTACCTTCCGGCTTGGCTTCATCACCATCAACTGGATCATACAGATCTTTGCAATAGAGATAATCTTCCATCTTCGGTTTCCATACGGAAAAATTAGAAGCTATCAATAAAATCATAATACTAGATTTTTCATCCATGTTGACTAACGCGAGCAACCTGACTCTGATATTACTCGTTGGAAAACAAACTCACAGTCAATAATTAACGAAGTACAACAATTCTAACCAAAAACACAAATTAAATATAATCATAACCACACTATATGCGGAAATAAAACGATAAGTACCAAATAAAAAAACTTATTGAGAACATAAAAATTTATATAGAAAACTTTCTAGTATAGAGGGAAAAAATCAGAGGCAAAAGAGCAATTGGATTATATAAATAAAGATTACAAAATTTATATATTAAGTTTATGTCCAAACTTGAAACCCATAACAATTTGATAAAAATACAAAATTAAAAAAACTATTATTATATCAATCACCATGATAACAACTACAAATCTCAAATAACTAGATTCTCTTATAACGAAACATTCTAAATAATAACCTATAAAAAACCTCAAACTGATGTACCATTTTTCTCCCTTTCACTTTTTCTTCACGCAGCACTCCACGGCTTACAAGAAGATAAAAAAAAATCTCTCTTTTTACTTTTACTCACCGTCGCTCAATGTGACTCACTGCAAGAAAGAAAAATTTGTCTTTTCCACTTATCCGTTGCTGCGCACCATGAAAGAGTAAAACAACTCTTTATATACATTATAAAAGTTTCTGTTCTAAACACCAAAAACCTAGCTGCCTCCTTTTCTCCTATGTCTATTAGGAAAAAAAAATAAGTTCATTACTTGGTAAACACGTGGCGCATAAGCCACCAAAATATAATAAAAGGTTGCATTATTTTTCTTTATTTCTTTCCTTTTTCTTTTGTTTTTTTAATTTCCATGGACTTGACCTAGCCCAACATCTAAGTGTTATGAATGATTGAGATTATTTTGGATAAATGTATTATTACCCAAAGAACAAGAATTCAAAAGCATAAAAACATGCTACAAAGAGTTTAAAAAAATAGCAAAGCTATGAATAGATCGATATGACTTACCCTCGAGGTGGACAACTGACAAATGTGTCTTCTTTCTTTTGTTTGCTCGGCCAGAGAAGGGATCTTACTAATGGTGGTTCCCGGCAAATAAAGATTCCTTTCATGGCCCTATTGACCCATTACTTGTCCTACGAAGAACTTAATGTTAGCAAAGCAAATAAAAAAATAGAAAAAAAGTTGCCAAAGGAGGAAGTGTTCAAACAGAAAACATATTCACTACAAGATAAAAAGTCATCGTTGACGTTTTTTTTTTGCATATTTCGACGCTTTAAAGTGCCGCAATATGCATTACTGGCGCTTATTGCAAGCGTTGGATAAAACGCCGATATGTGTAATGTCGAAGTGTAAATACCGGCGCTTAAAAAAAGCACCGTAATATGCATATTTTTTTGCGCTTCTAAGTGCCGCAATATACCGGCGCTTAGAAGTGCCGCTGTATACCGACCCTTTTAAGCGTCAAAATATACCGGCACTTATATAGCGGCGCTTCTAAGCACCGCAATATACCTGCGCTTAGAAGTACCGCTATATACAGGCACTTAGAAGCACCGAAATATACCGGCGCTTTAAAGCGCCGCTATATTGCGGACATATTATGCATATTGCGGCACTTTTAAGCGCCGCAAAAAACGGTTTTAAGCGCCGCTAAAAGTGATTTTAAGCGCCACCAAAAGTGGTTTTAATTGTGTTTTTACATTATTTTAGCTTAAATATCAACACTAATACCCTTCAATAAATAAAATGTACCATCAAATCTATAAAATTTCAAATGTTCTTCAATATATAAAATGTACCATTAAATATCCATAAAAATTCATTTACTCAATACAAAAGTCTATCTCATTTACACAAAAAAACAATCATAATTAACATATAAGATTCATACAAAACAAAGTAATAGAATAAAAGAGCTGTGTATTACAAAACAAAAACCAATCAACCTGTGGTAAAATAATCTGTGCTTAGAAACCATTTCCTGATATTCCATATATCAATGCCACAGGGATGCTTGTGTAAGATTTATTGACTTGTGGAAAAGGAAGCATGAAACTGGCCAATGACTTGAAATTGAAGCAGCTGAAGCAATGTCTACCAGTCAGATATCTCTTCCATGAATGCATCCGGCATTGTGCTTTCAAATTTGGTCAACAAGTAGAAAGAAATCAGGGAAGCATGGCCTGACACTTCGGAAAATAATGAGAAAACAAATATTCACACAAGTGCAGGTATGAGCGTTTGAGTATCCTAAATATTCACATAAGTCAACATGACTCAGACAGGATGTGGGACCGCTTGCTGTGATATACGGCAGCAGGATTACTGAATGTGTGGATACTGATTAAGCTCTAGCTAGCTAGTATTACATTATTTGCACCAGGAAAAAAAAAAAACTATTGCAGATTGTTGGTTTCCTTAATCTGTCATTATCAAGAGGCATACTTTTTTTTTATTTATTGAGAATATAGTCTTATTTTTCTGAAAAAAAATTCAAGTTCACTAATAAGCTTTATTACGTTTTAAAAGATAGATAAACACAAACTTTATCTGATTTAATTAATAATATTATTATTTTTTTTAAAGCTACACTGAAAATATATCTTATTTAAGTTCAAAGACTAACAGGTTCCATAAGCATAATGACCAAACTTAGAATGGATTGATCAAGAAAATTATTCAAGTTTAATTTTCTCCATTAAAATCAACAAGAAATGATTGAATCAATTCCCTACATCCATTTGGACTAAGTTCAAAAACTAACAGGTTATCTGATATAGTCAAAATTTAGTTCTTTTGATAAGTAACTAAATTTAATAATGAAGGTAACAAATAACAAGTAAATCCTAATAGCAATATAGATGACAAAATCATATAATTTCACGTTTAGTACTGAGATGGAATGCCTAGCAGGGAAGGACTCCTGTTCTTTCATCATAGCACCCCATACTCTTTTTTTAGTCACAATCCTTAAATGGATAATGTGAGTGCTTTTGATCTTCAGTCAATGTCGAAGGATTCAAAGAGATACCGTCTTAAAGGCTGTGATGCCCCAAGGATTGTCAAGCCGCTCAAGTTGACCTGTTATAACCAGACGACCAGCAGGATCTGATTGAACTCGGACTTGAAACCAACTGAAAAAAGAAGAGGCCAACATAATAAGCTGAACAGTACATGCAAATAAGAGAATCTTATTGTAACTTGCTTTAACATATTTGGATTATAACAAACAGTGAGATTCTATATCTAATTAATACTATGCCAGACTTGAATTCGTTTCCATGAATTTTTTAACAGCGTTGAGAGAGAAACATGAACACACCCAAAATCTTAAATATTCTGAATAAAATAAAGCATCACACCTTTGTTTATCTCTCTACTACGCAGATAGAGGAGTAAAGTTGTATTTAGGTATTATTATATAATGAAAAAGATAAAACTGTTTTAGTTCCTCATTTACGTGCTCATGCTTAGAATGATAATAACACCCAGTATTACTGTCAGCAATGACACAACAGAAACATATAATGCATATGTAGACAAGCCACACCGTTTGATGACTGATGGGTAGCACCAACCCATTGGGAAATTTCCAATTTCAATAAAAATTTATTAAAAGATTGCAAGCACCTATCGATATATATTTCTCTCCAGTATTATGAGCAAATAGTTCCAACTTTAAGGGAGAACAAAGATCATTCTGCCAGTACCAAAAGTCCTAATGACTGTTGATCAACTTAGTTCACTGAACATATCAATATTAATTACTAAACCTAGAGACAACAGTTTAAACTAACCAATAAGGGCAAACGTAAATCAAAGAGCAAGAAAAGGAGGTTTTAAAGAAAAAGTGGTTACCTCATCACGCAGAAGTCCTGGAACCAATGCATGCACCTCAAAGCAATCTTTCTGTGAATTAAGAGGATGCATAAGACATTGACAAGACTGAGTAAAATGAGGATGCATAAGACATTGACAAGACTGAGTAAGAGAGTCAGTGTGTGCATTGTGTTAACTGTTAATCAAAGAAGCTATACTTCAATGTTCTGGCTGGGAACTTGGGCACTGGTCCAGTGATGTTGTTATAAGACAAATCCCTGAGTCATCACAGCCATCATATAACTTCATAAGCAGCAACATAATTACTCATATATTGAACAATGACCCTTCTCAGAAACATTTCGCTACTTCGATTTTCAAGACACTGAAACAATGTTAAAGTAGAAACAAACAAAATGAGAGAGAGAGAGAGAGAGAGAGAGAGAAACTCATACTCGCAAGAAAGCAAGGCTTGGGATTTTGGCTAAAGACAAAGGAAAAGCCCCAGACAAGCTATTGTTGTTCAGCCTCCTACTCTCATTATATGACAAAACACGCAGTACGTAAGATATCATAAACAAAGCTATAACAAAGATATCATAAACAAAGCTATGCGCAGAGAAAAATAATAAAACCAGTTGGTTACTATGAATATAAAATTAGGACCAAACAAAACTAGCTTTAGACTACTAAAATAATTCTACAACAGCCATTTGGCTAATGTATGAGTCTTCTCATTTTTTCAAAACAGGAAAAGAAAAACACGGGACTTAAAAATATTTATATTTTCAGTTTCTTTTCCTTTACTTGCTTCACAACCGAACAGAAAATTAATTTAACTAATACAGTGAGATACTTACAAATATTGAAGACTACTTAGTTGACCAAATGACCCAGGAATTGCACCAGAGAATCGGTTGTTAGAGAGATCCAAAGTCTGTAGTTTGGGGAGAGCACCAAGCTCTGGCGAGATTTCACCAGAGATGTTATTGTTCTGCAATAACCTTCAAATTCACAGCAAAAAAAAAAAAGAAAATGGAAGAATTAGTATCAAATTTGGGGGAAACGGCGCGGTGCAGTAGGGAGCGGCAAAAAAATTTTAGGGTAAAAAATATCACGGCAAAGGTTTTTATATGTGTAATTTTTTGCATATGCCGGCGCTTTAAAGCGTCGGAATATGCTTGAAACTCATTTCATATTCCGGTGCTTTGAAGCGCCAGTATATGCAGAGGAGCATATTTCTGCGCTTTAAAGCACCGAAAAATATCGGCGCTTTAAAGCACCGGAATACGCTCGAAACCCATTTCATATTTCGGCGCTTTGAAGCGCCGGTATATGCGGAAGAGCATATTTCGGCGCTTTAAAGCACCGGTATATGCAGAGGAGCATATTCCGGCGCTTTAAAGCGCAAAAAAATACCGGTGTTTTAAAGCGCCAGAATATGCTCGAAACTCATTTTATATTCCGGCGCTTTTAAGCGTCGGTATATGCAGAGGAGCATATTGCGGCGTTTTTAAGCGCCGGTATATTGCGGCGCTTCTAAGCATCGTTATACGTATTAAGATACATATATAACAGCGCTTTGAAGTGCCGTTATATGTTCTTTGTATATTGCGGCGCTTCAAGGAAGTGCCACAAAAGAAACGCCGGCCGTGATTATATTGCGGTGTTTTTATGAAGCGCCGACAAATGTCAATTATCTTGTAGTGATTATCACTGACGGACAAAATCTGTCGTTGATAGTCATGGATTCAACACTGATAACTATTTATCTACAATCATCAGATTCTCGTCATTGAAAACACTATCAATGATAGATTATTATTCATATATCCGCTATCCATTCATAAAAGTATTTTGAAAAATAAATAAAATGGTATTTCTAAAAAATAATATAAAATATGAGCATCAGTTACTATTACTAATTATATCAGCGACAAATGTTTTGTCGGTATAAGTTTTTTAAAATATTATTTTTTAAATTTAATAAAAACACATTTTTATTTTCAAACCACATACATTATTAACAATCAATAACCTAAATCATCAAATTCTAATTAAATTAATTGAAAAATATTTACAAAATAAAATTCTCGATCATCAAATGAAATTTTTTTTGGAAATAAAATTAATCTGATACAATGTTCACAGTAAAATATTAGTATCATGGATCGGCAAGATCCTTATCATCGGGATCGTCTATCAAAAAACCATCGTCCTTGTTTACTTCAGCCGAATATGCATGATCCTGTAGAACAAAACATAAGCCATAAAATATATATTCATTACATATAAATGAAAATGAAATTATATAACACCATTATAAAGTTGTATACATTTGTTGTGGAATCCAAATCGATGATTCAAAATGGATTCCGTTTGTTTCCACAAGTCATATTCGTCTCTACGAATGTGTCTATACCTTGACTCGTCAATTCGATAACTGTTTTATATTTTCACCTCTAAAACTAATCAGTGTTAAATGTTTTTAGTCTAAAATCCACAATTTTGCTAACTAGAGATCCAAAATTGTTATAACCCTAAACCAAGTAGGAGTAGTTATTTTAGTTTAAATAGATGTAGTTAATCAATTCCTAGTGGGACTAGTAATTGTATTTGAGAAGCTTATATAAAGGCTGACACATTAGGTGAGTAATCAATCAATAAAGAAATAAAAGTGGTTCTTCTCATCTCAAATCTCATTAATTTGTGGGTGTGCTTTGTGTGATTTTTTCCATCCTTAATTTTTTGCTGCTAACATCAAGCATCAGAGCTAGGTTATTAAAAAAATAATGGGTTTGATGACAAAATATGTTGAATGTCATGTGTTCAAGTTTGATGGAAACAATGTTTTTTTTTTATAAAAAAAAATGAAAAATTAAAATGGAGACTTTCTTTGATTACATAGATGCTTTGGATGTTGTACATAATGAAGTTACGGAACTAGAGGATGAGATACAACTTACATCAGCAAAAAAAAAAACAAGAAATTAATTAAGCTCGTACAAAAAATAAAAAATAAAGAAGCCCAATATCATATTTTTAAAGCTGTACGGTTGTCAGTTTTTGAGAAAACTATACATGTTAAATCAACAAAAGCAACATGAGATATATCAATTAATTCCTATAAGGGTGCAAATAAGGTGAAGAAGATGCGGTTGCAGGTTCTACGCAGACAATTTGAGTTTCATCAAATGAAAAATAACGAAAGTTTGCTGATTATTTTATGTGCACACAAGCTTTCCCACCTTGCATGAGAGAATACCTCAAACGAATAAACATTTATTCGCACAATTATGCACAAAACTCATCTCTATACATGCTTTCGAAATCAAAGAAAGAAGAAAGGTAATCCATCTTGACATTTTGAGGGCTAATTACTCCTAAAGCAATCACAATAAGTTCACTTCGAGAATCAATTGAATAAGACTTTTTCACGCTTTTTCTCTATCAAAGCTCTTGAACTAGAGGAAGAATATACAGATCTAGCGCGAAAGATCATTCTATTCCCATGCATAAAAATGATAAGAGTCTACGTCATTATAAGAATCGAGATATTTAACCCGATGCATAAAAAGGACATGAGTTTAATTGCCGTGAGAATTGAGATATTTAAACTCAGTTTTTTGTGACCTAATGATTATTTTCAATATTTTCATAAAAATAAAAATAAAACCTAAGTTTGATCTCTACCATCAATATTTAAAAAAAGAAAAAAATTTGAGAGATTTGTCTTCATTCCCTCTACACCAAACACGACATTCTAGTCCATTTCTGAAATAAAGTGACTTTATTTTTTTATTATAGGGAAAAGAATAACAAATAATACACACAAATTAAAAGTTTTTGCAAAACAACTAAACAAATGAGAAAAATCATTACAAAGGAAAAAAATATGTAATGTAGTAAAAATTATCTTACGTCTTTTCTTATATTAGAATTACTGCTCCGCGGGAATTTGTATTCCTTATCCTTCGAATCTACAAGTGGTTTACGCTTTACTCATTACCTTGAAACTCTGTTTTTTCTATATTTTATTATTATGCGTGTGCCTACGGGGGATTCCGGTGCTAGAGAAGCAGTGGATCAAGCAACCGGTGACCGAATAACTGTAAGAGATCCGCCTCCGTCACAGACCAGCAGCGACAAGCTAGCACAAAGCGGTGATAACGATGAGGTAACCCTAACACGTCTCTCTTTCTATTCTTCCAGTGGTGACTTGCAGAGTAAAAATCTGAGCTTTGATTCAACTTTCAGTCCTACTCTGGCGGAGCTCATCCTCCCAATCCCAAAACGAATTTCATTTCTTTGACGGTTGGTTTTTCGCCTGTATTTTCATTTCTCTCTACGATTCGGTTTTTCTCTTTCTTTTCCTTTATTTGTTTATCTCTAATTCGCTGCCAAGTTTGTGTTTGCCAACTATCCGTTCTGTTTTCTGGGGATTTCAGATCTTTATATTATACATGGTTTCTAGCGAGCGACTTAATTTTTATTCGGATATCCTGATTTATTGAAATTTGCTAGTGATCCATATCTGTTTTTGAAGTTCCCCCTTCCACCCTTCCCGCCTTTCTTTCTATGTGTAGTCTTCGATTAGAATGTATAGCTTCATTTTATCAGTGCATTTCATAAAACTGAAGATCCCCATATGTTATTTCGTTGAGTGATGTTCATTTCATCCTTTAATTAGACCAACTCTCTGTTTACTTTCTCCCCCAGTTGATACTTTGGTTGACATCTGCAAAAACTTATCTGTTGGTATGAACTAGTTGATATAATGCATGATTTTGATTTTTCGTCTTTACTGTCTTCGTACGAGACAAAACCCAATTCTTATTATGCTGAGAACTTGATAATGAATGCAGAGGTTGAGGAACACGGCAAATAGGCAAACTTCTTTTGCAATGGGAGACTTCACTGGTGGTGAATATTCCTTATCCTTCGAATCTACAAGTAGTTCACGCTTTACTCACTACCTTGAAACTCTGTTTTTTCTTAATTTTATTATTATGCGTGTGCCTATGGGGGATTCCGGTTCTTGAGAAGCAGTGGATCAAGCAACCGGTGACCGAATAACTGTAAGAGATCTGCTCCCGTCACAGACCAGCAGCGAGAAGCCAGCACAAAGCGGTGATAACGATGAGGTAACGCTAACACCTCTCTCTTTCTATTCTTCCAGTGGTCAGTCAGTATGTACATTAAAAGCTGTCAAATGGAGTACGTGTTTAGATTCTTCAGAAGCAGATTCTGAAAGCAACATCTGCTTTCAAAAGCAGTTTTGGAAACATTTTTAAGGTAAAATTGAAATCTTGAAACTAGAATTTGATAGAAACGGAAGCTCTTTTTTAACCATATACTGTTTAGAGAGCACTCAATTCTAATTTCAGGATTTCAAATTCATACCATCAAACATAATAAAGAGGTATTCTGACTTTTAAAGGCAGAGCAAATAAAAACTAAACATAGACAACAGAAAAGAGATATGAAGTTAAATAAATTAATTAGGTATTTTTAAGTTGTAGAGAGAGCCAACAGAAAAGAGAGATGAAGTCAAATAAATTAAGTGCCAAAAACGTGTTTTGCTGGGTTGGAGGTCGGGCCTCGAGGAAACCTGCACAGAGAGAGAGAGGTAAATCAGGGGGTCGCCGGAGGGGTGCCTCTGATGATGCTCCGAAGCTTTAATTAGTGATAAAGCGAGATATATGAGAGTAACAGGTGTTCTCTTCGTCCAAGACAAAACCCAATTCTTATTATGCTGAGAACTTGATAATGAATGCAGCAGTTAAGGAACACGGCAAATAGGCAAACTTCTATTGCAATGGGAGACTACACTGGTGGTGGATATGTTACTGTTGGTGATCTTCCTTCACCTAGAGAAGATAACTTCAAGAAAGTATCAGTTTTACCCCTTATTTTTATCATTTTCTATGAGGTTTCTGGGGGTCCTTTTGGGGTTGAGGATAGCGTTCAGGCAGCTGGTCCTCTTCTAGCACTTCTTGGGTTCTTGGTCTTTCCAGTCATTTGGAGTATTCCTGAGGCGTTAATTACTGCCGAGATGGGAACCATGTTCCCTGAAAATGGTGGTTATGTGGTTTGGGTGTCGTCCGCGTTAGGTCCCTACTGGGGGTTTCAGCAGGGTTGGATGAAATGGCTTAGTGGGGTTATTGATAATGCTTTGTACCCAGTTCTGTTTCTTGACTATTTGAAGTCGGCAATCCCAGCTTTAGGTGGTGGTTTACCAAGGACCAGTGCAGTGTTGGCTTTGACTTTAGTGCTCACTTACATGAACTATAGGGGTTTAACCATTGTGGGTTGGGTTGCTGTTCTTTTAGGGGTTTTTTCAATTCTACCTTTCGGGGTTATGGGACTATTGGGAATTCCGAAATTGAGGCCTTCAAGGTGGTTTGTGGTAAACCTACGCAATGTGGACTGGAACTTGTATTTAAACACTCTCTTTTGGAATCTAAACTATTGGGACTCAATTAGTACACTTGCAGGAGAGGTGGATAATCCGAAGAAAACTCTACCAAAAGCCTTATTTTATGCTTTGATACTGGTTGTTCTTGGGTATTTCTTCTCTCTTTTGATTGGTACTGGGGCTGTTCCTCTTGACCGTGAATTGTGGACTGATGGTTATTTCTCAGATATTGCCAAAATCCTTGGAGGAGTTTGGTTGAGATGGTGGATCCAAGGTGCTGCAGCAATGTCAAATATGGGTATGTTTGTGACTGAGATGAGCAGTGACTCTTTCCAACTTCTGGGGATGGCTGAACGTGGTATGCTGCCGGAATTCTTTGGCAGGAGGTCTCGTTATGGAACCCCTCTAATTGGGATATTATTCTCAGCCTCTGGCGTTATTTTGTTGTCATGGCTAAGCTTTCAAGAGATTGTAGCTGCTGAGAACTTCTTGTACTGTTTTGGAATGATTTTGGAGTTTATAGCGTTTATACGGTTGAGGATGAAATACCCAGCTGCATCTCGACCTTACAAGATACCTGTGGGAACAGTTGGAGCCATCCTTATGTGTATTCCCCCAACCATATTAATCTGTGTTGTGTTGGCCCTTTCTTCACTCAAAGTTGCTGTTGTAAGCCTTGTTGCTGTGGTGATTGGCCTTGTCATGCAGCCTTGTCTCAAATATGCTGAGAAAAAGAGATGGATCAAGTTTTCCATCAGTGCTGACCTCCCCGATCTTCATAGTGGTAATCAGGAAAGTGTTGATTCCTTAATACGGTAACAAATCCTGGTTAAAGTATGCGACAAGAGGATCCTTCTATAATGTTGCAAGCTGCTAACACTTAATGACCTTGTTACATAGTCATGGAGGTTGGTCGGAGAGGTATTCATGGACAAGTAAGCCATGGTAGCTTTGTATCTCATGAATTCATTTTCCTTGTTCAAACGGTATGTTGCCAACGCTGTTTATCATTGTTCTTCTGAAGTGGTAATATAAGGAAATGATGGTTGAAAATTCAGTAATAAGCACCATTCAATGTGTAAGGAAATCATAGAGAATTAGGTTTCAATAGATTGAAATTCTGTCTTTTTAAGTAAGAAATATACTTTGGATGCATTTGGTGAATAGGATGAAGGGGAGGACATGATGAGAATGACAAGTTGGAGGATAGGATGTTTCATCCTATACCCCAAAGCAATGTGGTTTTATATTTATCCTATTATCACTCGGTGAGACATCCCATCTTCTTTATCATCCCCTCGTCTCGTCTATCAAACAGACTCTCAACCTATCCAAGTTTGGTGCACTGGAATGAAATGGTAGGATTAAAACGAGGATAAGATGAAATGGTTTGTAAGAGTTGATGAGATAGAATCTTTTTTATATTTTTTTATATCAAATATAAGATTGAATGAATTCTATCCCATTTTATGTTCTTTTTCTACTTATCTTCTTCTTAGTCTGGTGTACCAAACAGACACTAAACTTAGGAACATCCAAAACCCAAGTTAGGTTCAAAGAAACCTACTTTTTACCTTCCTGCCTTTTTAATAATTGTACCTGCCTCCTGATTGCATTTAATAAGCTGTGTTGGCATTTGCCAATTTTTTAAGAATGTAGGTCCGACACGACCCAAGGTTTGTATGGTTATTGGGTCGTGTCGTGCCGTGTCAACCCATGGACCTCATAGGTTTATGTTGATTTTTTTTTGGTTGAAAATAGTAAAAAAAATTGTAAATATTAAATTGAATGCTTATAATTGTATAGAAAAACAATCATTTTATTAATGAAATTAAGTGTTACAAATAACTTAGAAATTGAACAAAAATAACAATATAAATAAATAACTTAAAAATTATAAGTTCAAATATCTTTCAAATAAATAACTTACAAAAACAACATGTAAAATAAACAAAGAAAATAAAATGACTTACAAATGAGTGAAATATTAAAAAAAACAACTTAGAAATTTTAAAAGACAAAAATATTATTATTATTATTATTTAGCTTTTTACCGTTTATACTCTTACAGTGAAGGAGTTACAAACTTTTTTTCATTCTTGATCTCTTCAATCGTCACTTGATCCACTATATTGATATTTCTTTAATATATTGCTTATATGGTGTTTTGCATCTAGTCAATCCTTTGTGCATACTAACATTTGCAACGTTTCCGATAATAGTCTTGATCACAATTCATCCAAAATTCTAAAACCTGCACTAAAAGCTTGTTTCGATGCTATGGTAGACATTTGAACAATTAGTAGATAACGTACCATTATGCTAAAAATAAGGTAATAATGTTCGTTTTTCTTCCACCATCCTAAAATATCAAATTTATCACCATCTAATTCTTCTTGTCGCATCATTCTAGTGACATTAAATTGTATGTAATTTTGAATTTCATTAGATGTTATGGGTCGTGCCTCATGCTGTGCTGTTGGCCTTAAAAGCTAAGCATGGCATGACACAGCCCAGTTTGTTTCGAGCTGTCTCGGCCCACTGGGCTTAGGGTGCATGGACAATTGGGTTCTAGCTCTATGGTCTTGCAACAATTTGAACAAAAATAATATTATAGTAGGTAGGATGGGCTTGTATGAAATTGTAGGCATTTGAGCTTGTAAAAATGTAATAAAACTAATATCTTTTTCTTTTCATTTTCTTGCTTTTTTTCTTTCTATTTTCTTTGAAGGGAAATGGAAAAATATACAGAGATAATAAAAAAATTAAAAGGAAAAATTATTTTTTCATCTATGTAGTTTAATGAAACCTACAAATAAGGATTGGTAGTTTCAAATTGCTATATTTACTCTTTTGTTGTATTCATAATTTCATTTTAGTGACACTTACCTTGAGTTTTTAAGTTTTGTTAGTCAAAAGTGTTAAACCAGTTAAAAACCATTATAAGTCAACAATAAAATAAAATCCCAAAACACTTTTTTACCATTTATTGCTTCATATATTTTGGATTTAAACATTTAATTGAAAAATAATGAAAGTTGGCTGATTATTTTATGCGCACACAAGCTTTCCCACCTCGCATGAGAGAATACCTCGAAGGCATAAACATTTAATTGCAATATTAAATGTGAGTTTCCTTATTGAACATACTATCTTTCATCATAATCAAACTAAGCATATCATTCGGAGCATATTTACTAAGTGACATTACTAAAGTCTCCTAACTATCAAGCAAAGTATCAAAAAAAAAAAAAAACAGTGCTTGTAACTTATTATCTAACGTTTTTTTCATTGTAGAAAATTAGTTCACAAGATCTTGAAAATTATTCAAGTGCTCGATAATGGAACGTTTGTCCTTGTACTTCAAACATTACTAAAGTCTCCTAGATATCACGCAAAGTACAAAAAAAAAAAAAAAACAGTGTTTGTAACTCATCATCTAACATTTTTTTCATTGTAGAAAATTAGTTCACAAGTTTCTAAAAATTATTCAAGTGCTCGGTAATGGAATGTTTGTCCTTGTACTTCAAATTTACTAGCTTTCTCATTAAAAAAGCTTTATTATGCGATGTCTTTCTCTTATATATAGTGTCTTTAATTTATTCCAAAGAGATTTGGCATTTGTCTTTTTGGCCACATGATGGAATACGCTGAGATCTACCCATTGCCTAATAGCATCGACTGTCTTCTTGTTCATTCTTTCCAATTCTTTATAGGTCTTACCCTTTGGCTTGGTTTCATCACCATCAACTGGATCATACATATCTTTGCAATAGAGATAATCTTCCATCTTCGGTTTCCATACGGAAAAATTAGAAGCTATCAATAAAATTATAATACTAGATTTTTCATCCATGTTGACTAACGCAAGCAACCTGACTCTGATACTACTTGTTAGAAAACAACCTCACAGTCAATAATTAATGAAGTACAACAATTCTAACCAAAAACACAAATTAAATATAATCACAACCACAATATGTGCAGAAATAAAATGACAAGTACCAAATAAAGAAACTTATTAAGAACATAAAAATTTATATGGAAAACCTTCTAGTATAGAGGAAAAAAAATCAGAGGCAAAAGAGCAATTGGACTATGTAAATAATGATTACAAAGTTTATATATCAAGTTTATGTCCAAACTTAAAACCCATAACAATTTGATAACAATACAAAATTAGAAAAACCATTATTATATCAATCACCGTGATAGAAACTACAAACCTCGAATAACTTGATTCTTTATGACGAAACATTCTGAATAATAACATATAGAAAACCTCAAATTGATGTACCATTTTTCTCCCTCTCACTTTCTCGGCAAAAGGAAGAAAAACTCATTTTCTTCGCGTAGCACTCCAGGGCTTACAAGAAGAAATTTTTTTTTTTAATCAGTAAAGGTAATTATATTGATAAAAAAATTATATACAAAAATACATTGGGCATACCCAGGAGATATGAACATGAGAGCTCTTAGAAGCTTAGTCTAAAATCAGGAAAATTAGCACATACAACTCTATAAACCTGTATTTTAATTTTCTTGACAATGCTGCTAGGAACGGTAACAATGCCTTCAAATTGTCTAACATTCCTTGCTAGCCAAATGTGGTGTACCGTGTTGGCGAGAGCAGCACGCTTGGCCGTGGCCTATCAGACAGGCCATTCCCTCAGGCTTCCTTGTGGATCCATTTTGTTACACTTTTGATTGTATACATGCCCCTTCTACAACCTAACCAAGCTTTAATATCTTTCCATTTAACTCACTGATTCGACAAGAGAAGAAGATATGATCAACTGACTCTGCAGCATCTCTACACATAGGGCAGATTCTGTCCATTTTAGTGAACAAAAGTTTATCCTTAGTGAGTAGTTTATCCTTAATGGCTAACCATAAAATGAATGCATCCTTAGGGGTACAGCTACTGCTCCACACTAGAGATGCCCATCTAGCACTTGTTCCTTTAGGCATGAAGAAGTCATAGGCCTTCTTTATACTGATCTGGCCCTGATCTTCCCACTACATCATTCTGGCCTTTGCTTGCTAGATTGAGGACTCAGAAGAGATCAAGCCATTTTTTATTTCAAGAAGTTTTTTCCATAAGGCTGAGTCCTCATGCTTAGGGCTTGAGCTCCAAATGAAAGACCATTGCAAATAGAAATGGTCCACCCACCTAACCCAGAGAGAGTCTTTCTTTTGGTGGATGTTCCATAGAGCTTTTGACAATAGAGCTGAGTTCCAACATTTGAGGTCAATGAGCCCCAAACCCCTTTCTACTTTTGGAAGGCATACTTCTTTCCAGGCTACTAGGGCCTTTTTTGAGCCTGTATTCTTACCACTCCATAAGAATGTTCTGCATATTCTGAATATTCTGTCCTTTATGTTGGCTGGAATGGGATATATAGCCAACCAAAAACACTTCACACCCTGTAAAACAGATTTGATCAATTCTGCTCTACCAGCAAAGGACAGATTGGTGCCTACCCAAGCAGTGATGTAAGCAGAAATTTTCTCAATAAAAGGAAGAAAGTGAGCAGTGTTTAGTCTGGTTGAGGCCAGAGGGACCCCAAGATATCTGAAGGGAATGTTGCATTCTTCAAAACCCGTTACCCTACTGATTTCATAAAGTTCAACCCTGGAAATCCCAGCAATGTACATGCTTGATTTTGGTAAGCTTGCCTGAAGGCCAGAGCTATCACTGAACTTCTTTACACACTCCATTAGCATACTGACTGACCTAACATCCCCTCTTGCAAAAATGATAAGATCATCTGCAAAAGCTAGGTGAGTAATTTTGAATTGCCCATATTTAGGGTGAAATTTAAATTCAAGGGATACATTCAACCTAGACAGCAGTCTTGAGAGGTATTCCAGGCATATGACAAAGAGAAAAAGGGGATAGTGGATCACCTTGTCTGAGCCCTCTCTTACCTTCAAAGAACCCATGGAGACTTCCATTAATAGTTATGGAATATGAAGTTGTAATTACACACTCTATGACCCATTTGATGAACTTAGCTGGGAAGCCTAATCCCATGAGCATACCTTCCAAGAAATCCCAATTGACTGAGTCATACGCTTTCCTTATATCAATCTTCAACATGCACCTAGGAAAACTTCTTTTCCTGCCATATTTGTAGAGAAGCTCTTGCACTAGATAAATGCTTTCAATCATACTTCTGTTTTTTATGAAAGCAGCATGAGCAGGGTTAATAATACTGACCAAAATGGAAGCTAAACGAGATGCAATTATCTTAGACATAACTTTATAAATCACATTACAGCAAGCAATAGGCCTGAAATCTTCTACTCTAGCTGCTTGCTTTGATTTAGGAATCATTGCCAAGGAAGTGTGATTGATTTGTTTAAGCAGTTTGCCATTTTTGAAAAATTCTTGCACTGCCCCCGCAAAATCCTGCTTAATAATTTTCCATGCTTTCTTGAAAAAGGTTGACATGTACCCATTAGGGCCAGGGGATTTATCCTCCCCAATGCTAAATAAAGCTTCTTTGATCTCTATCTCAAAGACATCTCTAATCAGGAAGTCAGATTGCTCCTCATTCACCTTAGGACCCTCCTCAATAACCCCAAGCTCCATTAGGCAATTAGCAGCTGAAGAGCCCAACAGATTCTTGTAGAATCGTATAAATTCATTCACCACTTGGGCCTTTGATGTAGTCTGGTGGCCCTCTTGGGTCTCCACTGCAGCTTTATGGTTTCTACTAATTTTCCTCTTCATCATGGCATGGAAGAATTTAGAACCTCTGTCACTATTTATAAGGAATTTGCATTTGGCCTACTGGGAAAAGAAACTCCTTTTAGCTTCTGCTAGATTGAATGTTTTAAGCCTCTAATCTGCAACCCTTACTTGCAGCTCTAAGTCTGTATTGTTATCATGCAGCTCCTATTGCATTCTGAATAGATCATTAAATGCATTAGCAGCTCTAGCAGAAATATGACTAAAATACTTCTCATTCAGAAGTTTAAGAGGGCCTTTTAGAGACTTCAAATTTCTGCATAGCTTGAACATCTTGTATCCTGTACCATTACTGTTCCATGACTCACTAACTGTCCCCTGGAAGTCAGGATGGGATGCCCACATGTTAAAGAACTTGAAGGGTCATTTCTCACGCTTCTCCTCTTCAAAAAGAGTTGCTATACAACGAGAGTGATCAGAAAGACAGCCTGGTAATGTAAATTTTGCATGAGCATGGAACCCTCTCTGAACCCAATCACTGTTCACCATGGCTCTGTCCAGTTTGCACCAAGTATGGTTATTTGACCATGTGTAAAAGCATCCAAATAAATTTATGTCTATTAGACCTGTTTCCCTACAACAAGAGAGGGGGTCCCTTAATTCATAGGCAGAAACAGGCAACCCATTCCCTTTTTCTTCCACTGCAAACACATTGTTGAAATCTCCCATAACCAGCCAAGGAGAAGAGATGTTATCATTGAATTCACAAAGGTTATCTTAAAGAGGTCTACGAGATACAATAGTATGGAACCCATATACAAAACTAGCAGTAATACTAATAGAGGAAATTAAGCACTTTACATCACAATGTATTATTTGGGGGGTGGAGTCTATAAAAGAAACACTGACCTTAGAAGGATTCCAAAGGACCAGCACTCTGCCAGCTTCATGAGTGTGAAAGTTGTTTGCTTGATTCCACAGTTTGAACTTATTTTTCATAATTCTGCCTAATTTCCCTTCATCCAACTTTGTTTCCAGAATACACATAATATTTATACTATTTTTGTTCATGAGGTGCAAGACCTCATTGTATTTCAGGGGCTTGTGAAAGCCCCTTATATTCCAACTTGCAATTCTCATGTATCACCAAGAGGGGCATTCCCCCCTTCCCTTCCTTTTGAGACTCATTCACAGGACCTTTCATCTTTTTCTTCTTTGAAGTTGCTTGGGGACCAGCTGGCTTTAGGGGCATTTTTCCTTTGCTTCCACCCTTTGTGCAAACTGGTTGATTTTCTTGCAAGGCCTGCTTTAATCCAGAGGCTCTAGGAACAGCCTGTTGATGATCCTATTGATCTTTGGAGGTCTCTACCCCTGTAGACCCTGCTCTTGATTTAGTGCCTACAACATGAGCTTCTTCCACTGTTTGCAAACTTTTAGCGGGATCAACAACTCCTTCCTACTCTTCTGGTTTCTTCTTATTTGAAACAGAATTAATTTTAAACTTACAAGTTACATCCGAGTGCCCAATTACTTTGCATCTGCTACAGAATTACTTTTACTCACCGTCGCTCAATCTGACTCACTGCAAGAAAGAAAAATTTGTCTTTAACAACTTTTATATATATTAAGTTTCTGTGCTAAACACCAAAAACCTAGCTGCCTCCTTTTCTCCTATGTCTATTAGAAGAACAAAATAAGTTCATTACTTGGTAAACACGTGGCCCATAAGCCACCAAAACATAATAATAGCTTGCATTATTTTTCTTTATTTCTTTCCTTTTTCTTTTCTTTTTTTTTTATCATGGTCCATGGACTGGACCTAGCCCAACATCTAAGTGTTATGAATAATTGAGATTATTTTGGATAAATTTATTATTACCCAAAGAACCAGAATTCAAAAGCATAAAAACATGCTACAAAGAGTTTAAAAAAATAGCAAAGCTATGAAAAGATCGATATGACTTACCCTCAAGGTGGACAACTGACAAATGTGTCTTCTTTCTTTTGTTTGCTCGGCCAGAGAAGGGATCTTACTCACGGTGGTTCCCGGTAAATAAGAGATTCCTTTCATGGCCCTATTGACCCATTACTTGTCCCACGAAGAACTTAATGTTAGCGGAGCAAATAAAAAATAGAAAAAATTTGCCAGAGGATGGAGTGTTCAAACAGAAAACGTATTATTAGTAACGGACAAAATCTGTCGTTGATAGTTATGGATTCAACATTGATAATTATTTATCTACAATCATCAAATTTTCGTCATTGAAAACAATATCAATGATGGATTATTATTCATATATCTGCTATCCGTCTATAAAAGTATTTTGAAAAATAAATAAAATAGTATTTTAAAAAAATAATATAAAATATGAGCATCAGTTACTATTATTAATTATATCAGTGACAAATGTTTTGTCGGTATAAGTGTTTAAAATATTATTTTTTAAATTTAATAAAAACATATTTTTATTTTCAAACCTATTCAAACCACATACATTATTAACAATCAATAACCTAAATCATCAAATTCTGATTAAATCAATTGAAAAATATTTACAAAATAAAATTCTCCATCATCAAATGAAATTTTTTTTTGGAAATAAAATTAATCCAATACAATGTTCTCAGTAAAATATTAGTATCATAGATCGGCAAGGTCCTTATCATCGGGATCGTCTATCAAAAAACCACCGTCCTTGTTCACTTCAACTGAATATGCATGATCCTGCAGAACAAAACATAAGCATAAAATATATATTCATTAGTTACATATAAATGAAAATGAAATTATATAATACCATTAAAAAGTTGTATACATGATTCAAAATGGATTATGTTTGTTCTCATAAGTCATATTCGACCTTACGAATGTATCAGTACCCCCAACTCGTCAATTTGATAAGTGTTTTATATTTTCACCCTTAAAACTAATAAGTGTTAAACCTTTTTAGTCTAAAATCCACAATTTTGTTAATTAATGATCCAAAATTGTTAGAACCCTAAACCAAGTAGGATTAGTTATTTTTAGTTTAAGTAGATGTAGTTAATCAATTCCTAGTGGGACTAGTAATAGTATTTGAGAAGCTTATATAAAGGCTGACACATTAGGTGAGTAATCAATCAATAAAGAAATAAAAGTGGTTCTTCTTATCTCAAATCTCATTAATTTGTGGGTGTGCTTTGTGTGATTTTTTCCATCCTTAATTTTTTGCTGCTAACATCAAGCATCAGAGCTAGGTTATTAAAAAAATAATGGGTTTGATGACAAAATATGTTGAATGTCATGTGTTCAAGTTTGATGGAAACAATGTTTTTTTTTTTAAAAACAAAGTGAAAAATTAAAATGGAGACTTTCTTTGATTACATAAATGCTTTGGATTTAATACATAATGAAGTTACGGAACTAGAGGATGAGACACAACTTACATCAGCAAAAAAAAAAAAAACAAGAAATGAATTAAGCTCGTGCAAAAAATAAAAAATAAAGAAGCCCAACATTATATTTTTAAAGCTGTAGGATTATTAGTTTTTAAAAAAATTATACATGCTAAATCAAAAATAACGTGAAGAAGATGCGTTTGCAGGTTCTACGTAGACAATTTGAGTTTCATCAAATGAAAAATAATAAAAATTTGCTGATTATTTTATGCGAACACAAGCTTTCCCACCTTGCATGAGAGAATACCTCAAAGAAATAAACATTTATTCGTACTGTTATGCACAAAACTCATCTCTATACATGCTTTCGAAATCAAAGAAAGAAGAAAGGTAATCCATCTTGACATTTTGAGGGCTAATTACTCCTAAAACATTCACAATAAGTTTCGTTTCGAGAATCAATTGAATAAGACCTTTTCAAGTTTTTTCTCTATTAAAACTCTTGAACTGAAGGAAGGACATACAGATCTAGTGCAAAAAATAATTTTATTCTTATGCATAAAAATGATAAGAGTTTACGTCATTGTGAGAATCGAGATATTTAACCCAATGCACAGAAAGTACATGAGTCTAATTGCCGTGAGAATTGAGATATTTAAACTGGGTTTTTTGTGACTTAATGATTATTTTCAGTATTTTCATAAAAAAAAAAAAAAAATCTAAGTTTGATCTCTTACCATCAATATTTAAAAAAAGAAAAAAATTTGAGAGATTTGTCCTCATTCCCTCCACACCAAACACGACATTCAAGTCCATTTCTGAAATAAAGTGACTTTATTTATTTATTATAGAGAAAAGAATAACAAATAATACACACAAATTAAAAGTTTTTGCAAAACAACTAAACAAATGAGAAAAATCATTACAAAGGAAAAAAATATGTAATGTAGTAAAAATTATCTTACGTCTTTTCTTATATTAGAATTACTGCTCCGCGGGAATTTGTATTCCCTATCCTTCGAATCTATAAGTGGTTTACGCTTTACTCACTACCTTGAAACTCCATTTTTTCTTAATTTTATTATTATGCATGTGCCTATGGGGGATTCCGGTGCTCGAGAAGCAGTGGATCAAGCAACCGGTGACCGAATAACTGTAAGAGATCCGCCTCCGTCACAGACCAGCAGCGAGAAGCCAGCACAAAGCGGTGATAACGATGAGCTAACCCTAACACCTCTCTCTTTCTATTCTTCTAGTGGTCAGTTAGTATGTACATTAGAAGCTGTCAAATGGAGTATGTGTTTAGATTCTTTAGAAGCAGATTCCGACAGCAACATCTGCTTTCAAAAGAAGTTTTGGAAACACTTTTAAGGAAAAATTGAAATCTTGAAATTAGAATTTGATAGAAACGGAAGCTCTTTTTTAACCATTTACTATTTAGAAAGCATTCCATTCTAATTTTAAGATTTCAAATTCATACCATCAAACATAATAAAGAGGTATTCTGACTTTTAAAGGCTGAGCAAATAAAAAATAAACAGAGGCAACAGAAAAGAGAGATGAAGTTAAATAAATTAATTAGATATTTTTGTATTTTGACGGAAGAAAAAACGTTAGTGAATCTGTTAATTACTGAGTTTGGACGGTAACAAATATCATAATCTAAGAAATTTTATGTAAGTTTTTACCCCAATTAAAACACTGACAAGATTTCGGAGTTTAAAATATATTTCACCTTTTATTTTAACTTGAAAAGTGATTTAATAATGGGACTAAGCCACATTTTTTTTGTCTGTCCCCGCTAGCTATGTATCTAATGGCCTATATGTCATTAAACAACAAACGCTAACTACACTCGTCCCTCTGCTGAGTATATTCTCCATTTACTCATGGACTATGTGTCATCGTTCTATATGTAAGCATAGGCTAAAATGTGAATAAAAGAAATATATCCTTTGGTTGCGTTCCAACTCCTAATGCCATGTAGAATTCTACGACATGAATGGCTTTTTATTTATTTATTTATTTGGATTTAGTAAGTCACGTAAGTTTATGGACAAAATTAATTCAAATGGAAAATGAAAAAAAACATCATTCAAATTGAAAAATTATATATATATATATTATTTTTATTATCAACTCGATGATTATTGATAAACGAGTAAACTTTCAATATTTATAATAAAATTTTGTCATTAAACGCATCGTTTATGATTTTTGAATTTTATCAATCATTATTTTCTGTAAACTTCAATTAAAACAACCACGACTAACATTTCTATTGAAAACTATGCATGTGCAACCAATCCTGTATGAGCATAGTTGTTCAGATCTTAAACGAAGGGTTTTGCTATGGAAGATATCCCACAATCTTTATTTAAATAAAAAATCATACTCAATTACTTGAAGGTTAAGAAGCATAAAAGTCAATGTAATTGAGGGAGAAAAACAAGATTTATTTTGAATGGATTATAGAAATGTGTAGAACGGAAATTATATAAATTTAGAGAGGTGGACTATGCCACCAAAAATTAGGAATCTTTCAATTTTTCCCGGGAAAGGCATATTCATGAAAGTTGTTTCCAGCAATTTTCTTTCTTTTACTTTTCTTTTCCTCAAGTGGCAAGAAAATCTGCCACGACACCTAAAACATTCAGTTTTTTTTTTAATTCTCTTTTCCTTCCTAAGTGGAGAAAAGAAAAACAAAACAAAAAAAGCACACTCAACATGGAATAAATACTCATCAGGGGGTTAGTTGAACTCATCAATGGGATAGTTGAAGAAACGTTTAGATGTGACTTGCGGAGTAAAAATCTGATCTTTGATTCAACTTTCAGTCCTACTCTGGCGGAGCTCATCTTCCCAATCCCAAAACGAATTTAATTTCTTTGACGGTTGGTTTTTCGCCTGTATTTTCTTTTCACTCTACGATTCGGTATTTCTCTTTCTTTTCCTTTTATCTCTAATTCGCTGCCAAGTTGGTATTTGCCAACTATCCGTTCTGTTTTCTGGGGATTTCAGATCTTTATATTATACATGGTTTCTAGCGAGCGACTTAATTTTTATTCCGATATCCTGATTTATTGAAATTTGCTAGTGATCCGTATCTGTTTTTGAAGTTCCCCCTTCCACCCTTCCCCCCTTTCTTTCTATGTGTAGCCTTCGATTAGAATGTATAGCTTCATTTTATCAGTGCATTTCATAAAACTGAAGATCCCCATATGTTATTTCGTTGAGTGATGTTCATTTCATCCTTTAATTAGACCAACTCACTGTTTACTTTCTCCCCCAGTTGATACTTTGGTAGACATCTGCAAAAACTTATCTATGTTGGTATGAACTTGTTGAGATAATGCATGATTTTGATTTTTCGTCTTTACTTTCTTCGTCCGAGACAAAACTCAATTCTTATTATGCTGAGAACTTGATAATGAATGCAGAAGTTAAGGAACACGGCAAATAGGCAAACTTCTATTGCAATGGGAGACTACACTGGTGGTGAATATGTTACTGTTGGTGATCTTCCTTCACCTAGGGAAGATAACTTCAAGAAAGTATCAGTTTTACCCCTTGTTTTCCTCATTTTCTATGAGGTTTCTGGGGGTCCTTTCGGGGTTGAGGATAGCGTTCAGGCAGCTGGGCCCCTTCTAGCACTTCTTGGGTTCTTGGTCTTTCCGGTCATTTGGAGTATTCCTGAGGCGTTAATTACTGCCGAGATGGGAACCATGTTCCCCGAAAATGGTGGTTATGTGGTTTGGGTGTCGTCCGCGTTAGGTCCCTATTGGGGGTTTCAGCAGGGTTGGATGAAATGGCTTAGTGGGGTTATTGATAATGCTTTGTACCCAGTTCTGTTTCTTGACTATTTGAAGTCGGCAATCCCAGCTTTAGGTGGTGGTTTACCAAGGACCACTGCAGTGTTCGCTTTGACTTTAGTGCTCACTTACATGAACTATAGGGGTTTAACCATTGTGGGTTGGGTTGCTGTTCTTTTAGGGGTTTTTTCAATCCTACCTTTCGGGGTTATGGGACTATTGGGAATTCCGAAATTGAGGCCTTCAAGATGGTTTGTGGTAAACCTACGCAATGTGGACTGGAACTTGTATTTAAACACTCTCTTTTGGAATCTAAACTATTGGGACTCGATTAGTACACTTGCTGGAGAGGTGGATAATCCGAAGAAAACTCTACCAAAAGCCTTATTTTATGCTTTGATACTGGTTGTTCTTGGGTATTTCTTCCCTCTTTTGATTGGTACTGGGGCTGTTCCTCTTGACCGTGAATTGTGGACTGATGGTTATTTCTCAGATATTGCCAAAATCCTTGGAGGAGTTTGGTTGAGATGGTGGATCCAAGGTGCTGCAGCAATGTCAAATATGGGTATGTTTGTGACTGAGATGAGCAGTGACTCTTTCCAACTTCTGGGGATGGCCGAACGTGGTATGCTGCCGGAATTCTTTGGCAGGAGGTCTCGTTATGGAACCCCTCTAATTGGGATATTATTCTCAGCCTCTGGCGTTATTTTGTTGTCATGGCTAAGCTTTCAAGAGATTGTAGCTGCTGAGAACTTCTTGTACTGTTTTGGAATGATTTTGGAGTTTATAGCATTTATACGGTTGAGGATGAAATACCCAGCTGCATCTCGACCTTACAAGATACCTGTGGGAACAGTTGGAGCCATCCTTATGTGTATTCCCCCAACCATATTGATCTGTGTTGTGTTGGCCCTTTCTTCACTCAAAGTTGCTGTTGTAAGCCTTGTTGCTGTGGTGATTGGCCTTGTGATGCAGCCTTGTCTCAAATATGCTGAGAAAAAGAGATGGATCAAGTTTTCCATCAGTGCTGACCTCCCCGATCTTCATGGTAGTAATCAGGAAAGTGTTGATTCCTTAATACGGTGACAAATCCTGGTTAAAGTATGCGACAAGGGGATCCTTCTATAATGTTGCAAGCTGCTAACACTTAATGACCTTGTTACGTAGTCATGGAGGTTGCTCGGAGAGGTATTCATGGACAAGTAAGCCATGGTAGCTTTGTATCTCATGAATTCATTTTCCTTGTTCAAATGGTATGTTGCCAACGCGTTTATCATTGTTCTTCTGAAGTGGTAATATAAGGAAATGATGGTTGAAAATTCAGTAATAAGCACCATTCAATGTGTAAGGAAATCATAGAGAATTAGGTTTCAGTAGATTGAAATTCTGTCTTTTTAAGTAAGAAATATACTTTGGATGCATTTGGTGAATAGGATGAAGGGGAGGACATGATGAGAATGACAAGTCGGAGTATTGGATGGTTTTATATTTATCCTATTATCACTTGGTGAAACATCTTATCTTTTTTATCATCCCCTCGTCTTGTCTATCAGACACACCCTCAATCTATTCAAGTTTGGTGCACTGGAATGAAATGGTAGGATTAAGACGAGGATAAGATGAAATGGTTTGTAAGAGTTGATGAGATAGAATCGGTTTTATATTTTTTTTTATATCAAATATAAGATTGAATGAAATCTATCCCATTTTATGTTCTTTTTCTACTTGTCTTCTTCTTAGTTTGGTGTACCAAACAGACTAAACTTAGGAATATCCAAAACCCAAGTTAGGTTCAAAGAAACCTAGGGCTTGTTTGGGGAGGGTTTTCAAAAACCCTTTTCAGTGTTCAAACACTGAAAACCCTGCTCCAACATTTGCAAGCATGTTTGGGATGTAATGTTCAAAAATAATTTTCAGTGTTCAGTTTTCTCAAATGGCTGCTCAAACACTGAAATTTGAACACTACAAATCGATGTTTTCGGTCTGAACTCAGTGTTCAGTGTTCAGCTTCACTTTCCTAATTCACAGTCTTCTCTCGCGACCTCGCCTTCCCACTCTCGAATCCACAGAGCTTCTCCCTCTCTCTGCAACGTTCATCCATCTCTCTCCCCATTTCCTTTCTTTTCACTTTCTACAGGTCTCTCTCCTGTTCTCTTCAACAAATCGCGACAAACCCATAAGTAAGCCTCATCTCTCTGTTCTCTACTGCAACAACTCTCTCCCCCCTCTGCTATTACAAGTAAGCCTCTCTCCCTATCTATTCTCTCTCTCACGGACAAGTGCCGCCGTACGGCTAAACTCCCATTTAGGTTGGTTTTTTGTCAAATTTGTTGCTGTAGTCATGGCTTTAGTTTGTTTTTGGTAATTACCTGAAAGTTTGCTATGTTTTGTACGCGGATCAGGTTGTTGACATTTTTGGCTTCATCTGTGCATCTGATATTCCTTGTAGGGTTTCCTATTTTTTTTTTATTTTCCGTTTGATGATATTGTGTGGAGTTGTTTGTAGCAGTACCTGTTTGGTTGGGAAGAAAGTGTTGGATAACATTAGGATTTGGTTATTATTTACAGTATATTTTACCATTTTGCCCCTTGTTTTCTTGAGCAACCAGATGAATGGTGGATGTCAAAACGGTTTTGTCTACGATTTTGAGTTATCTTATTGTCAACAGTGGAGATTGGATTTTTTTCATTGCGTTATCTGGTAATCAAAGAATTGTGCTGGCTTAGTTCACAAATATGGAAAACTACACTGTAATCTATCCAAGTTGTTAGCTTATCTAAGATAGCTTTAGTTGTGTTAGTACTGCTTTTCTTTTGTTTCTGTTTATTTAAGAGCCTTCTCCCTTTCTGATTCATCTTTACCCTTTAACAATAGAAAATTGCAAGCTCAGTATTTAGCCCCCTTCATTTCATTCTGATTCTTTCTGTTCGTGATAGTATATCATGATTAGTATGTACGGTTCCAAAAGAAGAGTTTTTTTATTAGTAATTTGGTGGAGTGGTTGTGCAATAAAAAAAAATAATCTGAAGAAGTATAGCTACAATAAACCACCTATTGGAGATATGCCCAGTTTTAGAACCCCCTCAAGTATTTGAACTGCCTGCCCCATTATTGGTCTGTCCTTCTCTTGATCTTGAATGCACCCATAAGCGACTTTGCATGCTGTTATGAGCTCTTTTTTCATGTTGTCACTACCATCCAAACTGTAATCTAACAATGCTAGAATGTCTTCTCCTTTGTTCAATGCATTTCCAACCTGGAAGGGAAAGTCATTATGTATCTCATCATCTATGAGATCCATGTTTCTCCTCCCTGAAATGATCTCAAAAAGCAACTTTTCATAGCTGAAAACTTCAATTTTGGGTGTGAGAGCTTTACTTGACATCCATTCTGGAGCAAGATATCCTCTGCCTTCTGCTAAGAAACACTGACATACACCAATTCAAATATACAAGGCTTACAAAAAGTTGACAAGAGTAGCAAAAACATACACCAATTGACATAGTATACTAGACTAAGAGCTGATTAAGCGGAGTCTTAATGAAGATTTCAAGGATTTGCTTCCTTTTGTCGTAGGGAATGGAGCATCTTTGTTTTTCTTTAAGATCATATGCTTTTAAGAATTGTAAGTGGTATTAATCTAAAGGCTACATTGCCTTGGGACTTGTTTGTGACCCTTTAGTTTGGATTATAGTACTTATGTATCACTGGACGTTATTGATGATTGAGGTATAACAGCTTGGATTTTAGGAGATTGCTTTCACTGGTTAATTGGTAGCTATTTTACAATTGAAATTGAGGTATAAGAAAGTTATTGCAATACAATAGCATCGTATGATTGGTGATCGCGTTGCACTCCAAATCCTTGGTTTGGATTTCGGGGTGTGACAGGACTTGTATGGTCACATATATGAAGTTTATATATACTTCGATTTGGTTTGTTTGGCATGAATATGTCTAGAAAGTAGGGGTCCTTGTTAAGGCTTTCCTTTTCCCTTCCTACTAAGATTCTAGAATTCTCAGTAATGAACAATCAATTTCTTTGCTTTCATTCTTCTTTTAGAAATCTCAGGAGCTTAAAACCACAAGTTGCTTTCTTGTTTTGGTGGCTGGGAGCCCAAGTGATTTTCTCAAGTTTTGTTACATTGAAAAATTTCCTACTGAATTAATACATTGCTTATTAGCTTTCATCAGGACTTTCTTTCCCTACCTTTGATATATGTATTTATATATCTTATCTTGATAAGTAATGCACTTTGAAAAGTGTGAAAAAGCTTCTGTTAGCATGTATTAGGATTTTCTAAATTCAGTTAGTATATAATTCTTATCTAAATATCCAATAGTAAGCATTGCCAGAGATGAATGCACCAAAATAAACGTAGAACAGCTTGCATCAACTCTAGCAGCCTCTGCTGTAGCAATAGCACTACCAGTGAACAGGAGAATGGAAAATTGGGCTGCTGTACATAAGTAAAACTTTAAAAAAAAAGAAAGAAGAAGCTGAAGCTGGAGCCCAAATTTTAAAAGAAAATGTTTAAATAGTTTTACATAGAAGCTATAAGATGTGAAAACAAGTATAATATCTTATGGTCTAAGATTTTCTAAATATATTGTAAATTAAATTCTTATCTTTTGATTGTAATTCTTATCTTAATTCAGTTAGTATATAATTCTTATCTTTTGATTGTATCTATGGGATTACAAAAAGTTAAGGTAAATTATAGAGTAATAGTTAATACCATGTAATTAGGATTATATTAAATTAAATTCATATGTTTAAAAAAATTGATTCAAGTACCCATATGTTAGGGTTATACTAAATTAAGTTTTTAGTTTTTAAAAAGTTTATTTTGGATGCGCTGGAATTAAAGTTATGCTAATTTAAATAATGTATTTTGAAAAGTTTGATTTGAGCACACTATTATTAGGACCATATGATGGCTTTTCCTAGATCCTAGATCAAAAACTTTGTGTCCTCTCTTCTGTTAGTTTTTATTGTTCAATAGTAATCTGTTAATGTCGCTTTTATTGTAGATGGCTTCTGAAAGCTTTGATATATTTTTATGGGGCTCTGAAAGAGAGAAATGTTTTATCGATGTCATGGTTACTGAGGTTAGTAACCAAGGGAAACATGAAAGATGGTGTGTTTCATAGAAGGATTTGGGATATCATTCTCAAAGAATTGAATTTGAAGACCAACAAGGTTTTTACATTGAAACAATTGGGGGAAAAATGTCAAAGGTTGCGTTTGAAACACCGTCTATTTAGTCAATTGCTTGAGCAAACTGGGTTTGGTTGAAATGCTGAAAGTAATACTGTCATAGCCTTAGATGAGACTTGGGAAAATTACATTCGGGTATCGTCTATCTCCCTAGTCTTACATAGTGTGGAGTTATCTTACGAAAATTTCTTTTAAATCGATAATTACATTTATATGTTCATTTTTTTTCTTAGGCACACCCAAAAGCTTCCCAATTTCGTAAGCAAGGCTGTGAACACTACAAATTGTTAGGGATAATCTTTAACAAGTCAACCGCCACAGGAATTCTTCACCATGCTTCAACCCAAGATCCACCTAATTCCGATGAGGAGAATGCATTGCATGAAGCTTTTCTCAATAGTGGCATGCATGTAAATGTTGATGGCCTTGGTAACCCGGATGACCCTATTGACCTTGAAACCCCAAGCACTCAGCTCACTCAGCCTGAACGTTCTGCCAAGCGGTCTAAAATCAATGAAAAGAAAAAACAGAAAGAAACTAGAAATAATCAATTGAGTGAAGTTTTTGCCTGTTTCATGGAGGCCACAAAAGCAAGGACAGAAGCTTCTTTGGCTAGGGCTGAGAGGTATAGAGAGAAAAGCGTTGAGGGAACAAGTTCGATGGTTTCTGCTGATTATTCAGTTGCAGCGTGTTTGAAAGTACTTGATGAAATGGAAAATCGGGTGGATGATGACACATATTTGAAGGCATTAGAGAGATTTACAGGTAATTTTGATTTGAGGGAGGCATTCACTAAAATGCCTTTGGAGAGGTAGAATGCCTGGTTAGCTAAGATTGGTAGAGAGTAGGAGACATTGCTTTTGGGTTTAAATTATGTTTATGTGTTAAGGATACTATTTGTTCGTTGATGTGTGTTTATGTTTGTACTTGGAAACTTTTAATACTTTTTTTAGTTTATGGATGTTATGTTATTTATTTGGATTAAACTTATTCGTTTGTCATTCCATGTATTGTTGGAATATGAATGATTAGAATTATGTATATAGGTCTAATTATATTTGAATGATTAGAATTGTGTATACAGGTATAATTAAATTTGATAATTCATAGAAAACAGAGGAGGTGCTGTCGATTTTTTTTTAAAAAATAGAATTAAACTTCAATCTATTTAGATTTGTGGAATATAAACTATCGAACATGATAACCATAATGAGACTTATTTTTTTGTTTAGGTTAAGAAATGGACAATTCAGACCCCAATAATTGTGCGAGCCAATCTGGTTCATCAAGTTCGTCTGCTGAAGATGAGTATGAATTGCTTTCATTGTTAATGCTTCCTATGTTTGCCGAATATAATGAAAAATTTATGAATAAATTACCTATGCGAACATCATGACTCAGTGGACATGAATATGTAACCGAATTGTTAAATGGTCGTTCAGAGGTAGTTTATGAATTGTTTCGTATGGACAAAGAAACATTTATGTACATATTGAAACAATATAATTATATAGAAGAATCAAAGGATGTCACAGTAGAGGAAATGATGACCATTTTCTTGTTTGTTGTGGGGCACAGAGTTGTAGTTGATCGGTTTTAACATTCATTAGAAACAATTAATCGGCATTTTAAGACAGTGATGAGAGCAATGAACAAGTTTGCGAAGCATATAATATGTCCATCGAATGATCACGTGGTGCCTCCACAAATTAGACACGTTCGAAGGTTTTACCCTTATTTTAAGGTAATGTATCATATGCTTGATTTTCATTTTATTAGTTTAGCTTTGTATATACAATATATAATACCAAACTGAGTCTAATCTTATGCAATTTAATGCTTCGCCAGAAATGCATTGGTGCAATCGATGGAACGCACATCAGTGCATGGGCGCCAGCAGAAAAAGCTACCAGTTATAGGGATAGAAAATCGGTTGTCACACAGAATGTGATGTGTGCATGTCCATTCGACATGAAATTCACATACGTGTATAGTGGATGGGAAGGTACGATTAACGATTCACGAGTCTTTTTGGACGCTTTAACTCGATCGGATGCTCAATTTCCTTGGCCTACTAATGGTAAATCTATTTTAGTACTAATTTGAAATTATATACTAATTGATTGATATGTACTCATAGAATTTGTATGACTTATAGGTGAATATTATTTGGTGAATTCTGGTTATCCATGTACAGCCGGGTTTCTTCCACCGTTTAGGGGTGAACGGTATCACTTAAATGAATATCAAGGTAGAACACGCCAACCAACAGGTTATAGAGAACTATATAATTATAGGCACTCATCTCTACAGAATGTTATAGAACGTTGCTTTGGGGTCTTAAAGGCGCGCTTTCCAATTTTAAAAATGATGCTTAGATTCAAGCCTGCTAGACAACCTCTTATAGTTGTTGCTTGTTGTGTCGTACATAATTTTGTACGCCAGTGTTCTCAGAGTGATCAACTGTTTAATGAATGGGAAGCAGAGAGCCATGAAGTAGAAAACGAAGGAGGGTCGAGCACATTTACAAATAATTATACAATTGATTTGTCTGATGCGTGTGCAGCAGCTATGGCTGCGTCTCGTGAGCTTATTGCCAATTAGATGTGGGCAGACCATTTTGGTTTTTGATTTAATATATGGTAATTATGTTAATCTTTCATGGTAAGATTTAGTTAATTTAACGTCATTATTTGTGTTAATTTAGTTTTTTTAGTTACTGAATTATGTTTTTTTTAGGAATATATTTCACATATTGATATATTATTTGACTTATAGGATGTGAGGATGACAAACTAACCAAATTGGGTAGTTGAGTCAAACCCGTTTGAAGGAAGAATTTTGGGTCGTTTATTTCCATTTTATCAATTTATCAAAGTTGTATTTGATCAATGAATATTGTATCTTAAAGTTGTCCTCAACTATCTTATTTTTAAGAAGAAGTATATCATCTTTTAGATATTAAACAAACATGAATATTGTATTTGATGGGTTAGTTGTTCGAATTTTATCAAATCATAAAAGTTGTATTGTATATTTTATTTTTATTTTTAAGAATTTATTTAACAAACAAACATGGGGAAGAGTGTTGTCATGTTTGATCGATGATATATAAAAAATACTAACATTTAAAAAAAAAATAATATTAATTATTTCCAAGTATTTGGTGTGTGCTAAAAAAATTATATTTATTAAATATGAGAAATAAAATTAATTTTAGATATTAAAATTTAAACTGAACACTGAAAACAATTACAAGAAAGTGTAATCAAAACAGTTTTCTATTTTCAAAACAGTTTTCGAATACTGATTATCCAAACAACATTTTACTGAAAACTGTTTTGGAAACAATTTTCGAACACTGCTATCCAAACATGTTTTCAAACATTGAAAACTGAAAACTGTTTTCAAAAACTCTTTTTGAAAACTGTTTTCGAACACTGAAAACCCTCCCCAAACATGCCCTTGCTTTTTACCTTCCTGTGTTTTTAATAATTGTACTGCGTCTTGATTGTATTTAATAAGCTGTGTTGGCATTTGGCAATGGGGTCGGGTCTACTAAGTTGGTGTAGAATTTCACGGAAACGTTAAGAGATAACTTATGATAGTAATAAGAGATGAGTAGATTTCATTATACCTCAGTCACAAGCATCCCCATATTTGGAAAGAGTTTTAATAGAATATTCCAATCATATATGAACTCATATTGGAGAGAAAAATTCTTCTTGGCTCGGGTCCATGAAAGATATATAATACAAGATCACGATCCTTTCTATTTAAGAATTGAAATAGAAATCAAGTTTATAATGAGATTGAATGTCACTTTGACAAATTTGAATTTGAATATTCTTCATTTGATGATGCGACATTCAATCTCACCATAAACTTAATTCTATTTCAATTTTCAGATGAAGAGGATCGTGATCCCATGACATGAGTTATCTAGATGAAAAGAAAATATATATATATATTTTTTTTTTCTCTTTACTCATGGCATCCAATGGTAAAATGGACAATTGTGTCATATATCTTTTATGGACATGGGTTAGACAATAACTTTTCTATTGAAATAGTTTATACAGAAGATTTGAACTTCGTTCCATCATCCCGATAGAAGTTTTGATATGTATTTCCACAAATTTTCCTCTATTTTATGGTTTTTGTCTAAAGATTTAATAGGTAAAAGTGAGAATTTTCGACACTCCAAAAATATTGTTTATTCTTTTCACGCGTGGGTTTTATACATGAATATGACAAATGAGGTATTGAATGATTCCTCAACAAAATCGTCTAAGTTTTCTCCAGTTAAGTATATTTGTACTAAACTTTTATTCATTTTAGGTTCTTATTCAAAATGGAAAAACAAATGAAGCCAGTTGGACTGCAATAACCAAAATAAATAAATAAATAAAGTTGCTGAATAAAAGCATTACAAGCAGACTCCCTTGATTACGAGACAGTTCTCACCTAAATCTCATACCGGCCGAATCTATGCAATTCACGTCAAATGAATTATTTTTTTTATTTACCCAAATTGATAGAGGACAAGTTGGAGGAGGTTAGAGGTGACAATGGACCGTGTCGGTCCACACAAAGTGGTTCGCCGTGCTTTGTGCTGTGCCATATCATGTATTCTTTTTTTTTTTCATGTCATGTTATGTCAATTTTTTAAGAATATAGATCTGACACGGCCCAAGGTTTGTATGGTTATTGGGTCGTGTCGTGCCGTGTGAACTTATGGACCTCATAGATATATATTGATTTTTTTGTTGAAAATAGTATAAAAAAATTGTAAATATTGAATTGAATGCTTATAATTGTATAAAAAAAACAATCATTTTATTAATAAAATTAAATATTACAAATAACTTAGAAATTGTACAAAAATAACAATATAAACAAATAACTTAAAAATTATAAGTTTCAAATATCTTTCAAATAAATTACTTACAAAAACAACAACATATAAAATAAACAAAGAAAATAAAATGACTTACAAACGAGTGAAATATTAAAAAAAAAACTTAGAAATTTTAAAATTTAGAAAGACAAAAATATTATTATTATTATTTAGTTTTTCACTGTTTATACTCTTACAGTGAAGGAGTTACAAACTTTTCTTCATTCTTGATCTCTTCAATCGTCACTTGATCCGCTATATTGATCTTTCTTTAATATATTGCTTATATGGTATTTTGCATCTAGCTAATCCTTTGTGCATACTAGCATTTGCAACGTTTCCAATAATAGGTTTGATCGCAATTCATCCAAAATTCTAGAACCTGCACTAGAAGCTTGTTTCGATGCTATGGTAGACACTGGAACAATTAGTAGATAACGTGCCATTATGCTAAAAATAGGGTAATAATGTTCATTTTTCTTCCACCATCCTAAAATATCAAATTTATCACCATCTAATTCTTCTTGACTCTTATTCTAGTGGCATTAAATTGTATGTAATTTTGAATTTCATTAGATGTTATGGGTCGTGCCTTATGCTTTGTTGGGCCGTGCCTCATGTTGTGCTGTTGGCCTTAAAAGCTAGGCCCAGCACGACCCTATCTACTTGAACCGTGCCAAGCACGGCACGACACGGCCCAGTTTGTTTCGAGCCATCCCGGCCCACTAGGCTTAGGGTGCATGGACAATTGGGTTCTAGCTCTAGGGTCTTGCAACAATTTGAACCAAAATAATATACTAGTAGGTAGGATGGGCTTGTATGAAATTGTAGGCATTTGAGCTTGTAAAAATGTAATTAAACTATTACCTTTTTTTTTTCATTTTCTTGCTTTTTTTTCTTTCTATTTTCTTTGAAGTGAAATGGAAAAATATACAGAGATAATAAAAAAATTAAAAGGAAAAATTATTTTTTTCATCTATGTAGTTTAATGAAACCTACAAATGAGGATTGGTAGTTTCAAATTGCTATATTTACTATTTTGTTGTATTCATAATTTCATTTTAGTGACACTTACCTTGAGTTTTTAAGTTTTGTTAGTCAAATGTGTTAAATCGGTCAAAACCCATTATAAGTCAACAACAAAATGAAATCCCAAAACACTTTTTTACCATTTATTGTTTCATATATTTTGGATTTAAACATTTAATTGAAAAATAATGAAAGTTGATTGATTATTTTATGCGCACACAAGCTTTCCCACCTCTTATGAGAGAATGCCTCGAAGGCATAAGCATTTAATTGCAGTATTAATGCACAAAAAAAACTTATTAAAAACATAAAAATTTATATGGAAAACCTTCTAGTATAGAGGAAAAAAATAAGAGGCAAAAGAGCAATTGAACTATGCAAATAATGATTACAAAATTTATATATCATAAAAATTATAGCACTATTCTCTGTGACAAGAGCTTTAGGTATTTTACTTTTACTTTTATCACTTTTACTTCTATCACTGTTCTCTGTGACAAGAGTTTGACCACTATTTATTCTCGAATCCTTTCTGTGAGTCTCCTCATTGAACATACTATCTTTCATCATAGTCAAACTAACCATACCATTCGGACCAGATTTACTAAGTGGCATTACTAAAGTCTCCTAACTATCAGACAAGTACCAAAAAAAAAAAAAAACAGTGCTTGTAACTCATCATCTAACATTTTTTTCATTATAGAAAATTAGTTCACAAGATCCTGAAAATTATTCAAGTACTCATCAAATTTACTAGCTTTCTCATTACAAAAGCTTTATTATGCGATGTCTTTCTCTTATATAGTGTCTTTAATTTATTCCAAAGAGATTTAACATTTGTCTTTTTAGCCACATGATGGAATACACTGAGATCTACCCATTGCCTAATAGCATCGACTGTCTTCTTGTTCATTCTTTCCAATTCTTTATAGGTCTTACCCTCCGGCTTGGCTTCATCACCATCAGCTGGATCATACAGATATATACAATAGAGATAATCTTCCATCTTTGGTTTTCATACGGAAAAATTAGAAGCTATCAATAAAATCATAATACTAGATTTTTCATCCATGTTGACTAACGCAAGCAACCTGACTCTGATACTACTTGTTGGAAAACAAACTCACAGTCAATAATTAACAAGGTACAACAATTCTAACCAAAAACACAAATTAAATATAATCATAACCACACTATGTACGAAAATAAAACGACAAGTACCAAATAAAGAAACTTATTAAGAACATAGAAATTTATATGGAAAACCTTTTAGTATAGAGGAAAAAAAAATAAGAGGCAAAAGAGCAATTGGACTACGTAAATAATTATTACAAATTTTATATATCAAGTTTATGTACAAACTCGAAACCCATAATAATTTGATAACAATACAAAATTAGAAAAACCATTATTATATCAATCACCATGATAAAAACTACAAACTTCAAGTAACTTGATTATTTATGACGAAACATTCTGGATAATAACCTATAGAAAATCTCAAATTGATGTACCATCTTTCTCCTTTTCAGTAGCACTCCACGGCTTACAAGAAGAAAAAAAAATCTCTCTTTTTACTTTTACTCACCGTCGCTCAATGTGACTCACTGCAAGAAAGAAAAATTTGTCTTTTCCACTCATCCGTTGCTGCGCACCATAAAAGAGTAAAATAACTCTTTATATATATATATATATAAAAGTTTCTGTTCTAAACACCAAAAACCTAGCTGCCTCCTTTTCTCCTTTGTCTATTAGGAAAACAAAATAAGTTCATTACTTGGTAAACACGTGGCCCATAAGCCATCGTATAAGTGTTATGAATAATTGAGATTTTTTTGGATAAATTTATTATTACCCAAAGAACCAGAATTCAAAAGCATAAAAACATGCTACAAAGAGTTTAAAAAAATAGGAAAGCTATGAAAAGATCGATATGACTTACCCTCAAGGTGGACTACTGACAAATGTGTCTTCTTTCTTTTGTTTGCTTGGCCAGAGAAGGGATCTTACTCATGGTGGCTCCCCGTAAATAAAGATTCCTTTCATGGTCCTATTGACCCATTAATTGTCCTACGAAGAACTTAATGTTAGCGAAGCAAATAAAAAAATAGAAAAAAAGTTGCTGTAGGATGGAGCATTAGTGACGGACAAAATCTAGCGTTGACAGTCATGAATTCAATATTGATAATTATTTATCTACAATTATCAAATTTTCGTCATTGAAAACAATATCAATGATGGATTATTATTCATATATCTATTATTCGTCCATAAAAGTATTTTGAAAAATAAATCAAATGGTATTTTTTTAAAAAATAATATAAAATATGAGCATTAGTTACTACTACTAATTATATCAACGACAAATGTTTTGTCGGTATAAGGTTTTTAAAATATTATTTTCTAAATTTAATAAAAACACATTTTTATTTTCAAACCTATTCAAACCACATACATTATTAACAATCAATAACCTAAACCATCAAATTCTAATTAAATCAACTGAAAAATATTTACAAAATAAAATTCTCGATCATCAAATGAAATTTTTTTCGGAAATAAAATTAATCCGATACAATGTTCTCAATAAAATATTAGTATCATGGATCGGCAAGGTCCTTATTATTGGGATCATCTATCAAAAAACCATCGTTCTTGTTCACTTCAACCGAATATGCATGATCTTGTAGAACAAAACATAAGCCATAAAATATATATTCATTGCATATAAATGAAAATGAAATTATATAATACCATTAAAAAGTTGTATACATTTGCTGTGGAATCTAAATCGATGATTCAAAATGGATTCCGTTTGTTTTCATAAGTCATATTCGACCCTACAAATGTGTCAATACCCCGACTCATCAATTGAATAAATGTTTTATATTTTCACCCCTAAAACTAATCAGTGTTAAATGTCTTTAGTCTAAAATCCACAATTTTGCTAACTAGTGATCCAAGATTGTTAGAACCCTAAACCAAGTAGGACTAATTATTTTAGTTTAAGTATATGTAGTTAATCAATTCCTAATGGGACTAGTAATTTTATTTGTTGGTATTTGTCTAAGGTTTAAACATATCTAAACATGGTTCAAAGTTGGTTAAAGTCTAAACCAAGGTTGAAGTATTAAAAAACAGCATGTTAATGGAGTGCACACATGTGTGTGCATCCATTTGGGTGTGTGTGCACACCCCTAATCATCAAAGCAAAGTAGTGCGCACTGCTGTGTGAAGGGCAGCACTAGTGTGCGCCGTACCCCTCCTTCACCAGCTCCTCACCGCCCAGCAAAGATGCAGCTAGAAGAAAGGCAGCATCGTACCGCCCCTCCACCAGCGTCGCACCGTCCAGAACATGGTGCAAAGGTGCTCTGCGCAGCGTTGCACCGCCCCCTGTTCAGCGCCTAGGCGCTAGACAAACTGAAGCACAAATGGACAGCTTGCTTAAACCTCCTCTTAGGTGCGTGAATGCAAGGTTAAAACACACAGCACCACTTAGGATTGATGGAGGGCCATGGTTAAGTGGTCATCAAGATCTAAGGGTGGAGATTGACTCTCAAGATTGGACAAGAAGTGGGTGCACTATATAAAGGGTCACCTAGCTTCATTTTCACATACAAGAACAATAACAACACAAGTTTGTGACATATTTTGAGATCTATTGTAATACAAGAGAGAATTGTGTAAGAGTGCAAAGACATAAAACACAAGAGGGACTCATTGTAGAGAGGCTGGTTGTAAAGAGAGAGAAGTCTAGATTAGATAGAGAGCCTTGTTAGTTCTTATCATCTTCTTTCTTCTCTTCTTGGTTTCTTCAAGAACTTGAGCTTCTTGAAGAGGGTTGTTGTAATTGTAAAGAACCATTGATTTAGTGCAGAGAGTTCAGAGGAACTCACGGGGAAATAGGTTATTGCCGAACCTCAGTAACAAATCGATTGTCTTCTTTTCTTTCTTGCTTTCAATTACTGTATTTCTTTCTACAAGTCATTCTAGACTTGGGTGTTTGGAAAATCAACACCTGGGCATCTTGCCAAGGTGATTTCCAACAGTGGTATCAGAGCCGGAGGAGCTTGCACAGCTGGGTATCGGAGCAAGAACAGAAAGGTAATAGAGTCAAGATTCCAAGAATCAAAGATCCACTTCTTAGGTGATTCAAGAACGGAGTAAAGATCAAGATCAGATCATGTTCTTGAGGGTGATTCAAGAACGGTGTTAAGATCCATCTTCGATTGTGTTCTTGAGGTTGAAGAAAGCATTTGTGGGTATTGCATAAATCTGGGATCTTGTTCGCAAAGATGGAATGGGAGATTTTTCCCTATGGAAGCGAAAGATCAAAGCTGTTCTTATGCAACAAAAAGTGGACTTGGCTATTGGAGAAGATGATGCTTTTCCAGCAAGTGTCACGGAGGACCAGTGGATTGAGATGAAGAAGATGGCTTACAGCACCATTTTCTTGCACATGTTGGATAGTGTCACAAGGGAGTGCAGAGACTTGGAAGATCCGGCTGTCATATGGAAGAAACTAGATGAGTTGTTTCTTACCAAAACTCTCCCAAACAAAATTTATCTTCTTAAAAGAATCTTTGTTTTAAAATGGATCCTAGTAAAGAGTTGCAAGATAATCTTAATGTCTTTAATACACTAGTTCAAGATTTAGCTAGTTGTAGTATTAAATTCTCGGATGAACAATTGACTGTTATTTTGTTAAACTCTCTTCCTGATTGCTTTGATAATTTGATTAATGCTATTGAGTATGGAAGGGATACTTTAACTAAGGAGATTGTGATCAATGCCATAAGGGCACATGACTTCAAAGCCAAGATGAAGGAGACATCAAGTAGAGATGGGCTGTTCGTAAGAGGAAGGCCAGCAACTCAGAATGGCAGTAGCAACCATGGCAACTACCGGGAGAAATCAAGAGGTAGAGGGCAAAGCCATGGGAGAGTACATTCCAAATCAAGATTTGAAAAGAGGTGTTTCTATTGCAACAAGGAGGGCCATTTTAGAAAAGATTGCAAGAAGAAGATGTGGGATGAGAGGAGAAGCCACACCAACAATGGAGAGGCTTTGGTTGCCAAGAGAGAATAGCAAGATAATGTTCTTGTTGTGTGCTCAAATGTGAGAAGGAGGCAAGGCAGTGAAAAGTGGATTCTTGATTCCGGGTGCACTTATCACATGTGCCTTCACAAGGAATGGTTCAAGAATTTCAAGGAGATCAATGATGGAAGGGTTTTCTTGGGGAATGATAATTCTTGCCAAGTGAGAGGGATTGGAGACATCCAATTGAGGATGTTTGATGGAGTCACAAGGCTGCTGCGAAATGTGAGGTATATTCTAGATTTGAAGAGAAATTTGATCTCACTGGGGCAGCTGGATTCCATGGGGTATACATGCAAAGTAGAGGGAGGAAAGATCAAGGTGGCCAAGGGATCTTTGGCAGTGATCAAGGCAGCAATAAACGATGGACTCTATGAGATGATTGAAGAGACAAAAATCAATGATCAAGCAGCAAGCTTGATGGCTGAGATGGATAGGGTAGCCCTTTGGCACACTCGCTTGGGACACATAAGCGAAAAAGGCCTGCAATGTAATACCCATATTTGTAAAGTAAGGGTAAATAAGTAATTTAATAAATATGACATGAAGTTTAAAATATATAGTTACGTAAAGGATTTAGTATTGAATAAAAAAAATTTCTAAGACGTGGACGTCATTAAAAGAAAAGAAAAAAAAGGAAAAAAATTTTTTTGGATGCTCAAAGACGTCCAGAAGAAAGAAAACAAAAAAAAATAATAAAAAAATAAAAAATAAAAAAAAGACCCAAAATCGTTGCAGCAAGTGGCTGCCAAGAAGAAGGAAGATTGCCAAAGGCAATCATTGCTTTTTTGTTTCAAATGGTGTAAAGTGGAGATAAGGAATGATTATGTCTCAAATAATGGGTTTTGTGTGGCAATTAGAGATTTGGGGAGGGAGCTGCTGAGTTAAAATAAAAATCCTTGGCTGCCGACAATTTTGTTGCAGCGAGCTTATATATACATTATCATATAAACGTTAAGAGTTGCTCACTAATTTTCGTTTAAGTTTCTCTCAAGTTCTTGATTTCTTTAAATACTTGGAGACTCAAAGAAATGCTGAAATAGCAAAATTTTGAAGGGATTTTCGAGAATATTTTATAGAGAATTACGAGAAGTAATCAGAATAGCAGAAGGAAATAAGGTAATGTTTATTTTAAAATTTTAGCATTTATGAAAGGTCTAAGAAGTTAAAGTGAGAATTTTCGAAGTGTGTGATTTATAAAGGAATGAAGAAAATAATTAGAAATTTAATACAAATATTATGTCAGGTGTTGACGATCTGCAACGGGAGAAATTTTTGAGAAGAATCGGGAAAGGCAAGAAGGTGACCCACGGGTAGCTTTAAGTGCTATGTGGTGAGTTGAATTTACTTTAAGTAGTCTAAACAAATTAAATTGAAATATCTAATGATAATATTAAAATAAATTATGTATGTTTGGGTGATAGATGAAAAATTAATTTATAGGTATGATAGGAAATTTGGATATTTAGAAATATTTTTCGGTGAGAAATAATGTTTTTGGAAATAATAAGTTTAATTGAGAATAAAAGCGATAAATAAATTATTGATGAGATATATTGATATTTTAATACGAATTATGATGAGATGGATTTTAGTGGATCTTGACGAACCTAAATGGATGGTTTGATACGATTTGGGATGAAATTTAGTGGATCTTGACAAGTTTTAATGGATGATTTGATGTGATTTGGGATGAGAAGAATTTTTGAGAATAATCAGGATAGCCAATTTAAGTGTTTTGAATTTATATGTTGTTTTTATATTTGCTGTTTATATGCATATTTCATATCATTGCTCATATACATATGCATTAAAGGAGAAAGAAAAAAACTGGGAAGGCAGCCGGTCTAATGAAATAACTGTAACAGCCGGTATATACTGGAAATAAAAGGGACACCGTGCCAGCCGGTATATGCTGAGAAAATTTCCATGGCAACCGAGACAAGTTGCAAAGTAAAGAACTGGGAAGGGGCCGGTCTAAGATAATAACAACCTGTTGACAGGTGGGAAGACGTTCCCATCATAATCATTCATGCATTTGCATCTGTTTTAATTATTTCTGCATTATTGAAATGCTGAGGTGTGATGTTTCATCGTGAATATAATTATAGATGATTGAGTCTCACAAAAAGAGATAGTTATGATGAAAATATTATTGAAATGCTAAGGTGTGATGTATTATCATGAATAAAAATTATAAATGATTGAGTCTCACAGAAATAGACAGTTATGATGAAAATATTATTGAAATGCTGAGGTGTGATGTATTATCGTGAATAAAAATTATAGACGACTGAGTCTCACAGAAAGAGACAGTTATGCCGAAAATATTATTGAAATGTTGAGGTATGATGTATTATCGTGAATAAAAATTATAGATGGTTGAGTCTCACAGAAAGAGACAGTTATGATGAAAATATTATTGAAATGTTGAGGTGTGATATATTATTGTGAATTTAATTATAGATGGTTGAGTCTCATAGAAAGAGACAGTTATGGTGATAAGACTTATCTAAATGGTAGACTTTATGATGTGAACCTCATTACGAGGTAATTATGAGATAATTGATGGTTTTAAGGTGAACTAATGATTGAGAAGAAGAGATTGATAGAGAATGAATCTTATGATATGTGTAATAATAGTAGAAAGTTGTCATCAAGTTATGTGAAAAATAAAAGATTAAATATTAAAGGATTATTTATGGAATTTGGAATACTTTTAGTAAATTAAATTCACTGAGCTTGTGAAGCTCACCCCTCATTGTACAATGAGTTTCAGGTAGCAGGTTTGACAAATAGTTTGGTGAGTTGAGGTTCAGAAGAAATCATTTTCTGTAAGTCGCGTACGTGTCATCATTCTCAGACTAAGGAGAAAATGGAAATAAAAATTTATTTGTAAACCTTTATGCATTTTACGGATTGGTGTAAAGTTCTTTTGGTGATATTTATTTTTATTGTTGCATATATGTGTCGTGCTGAAATTCTCAAAATATGATGACACTGTCTCGAGGGTGGTCAACCCGGGATGGGTTGTTACAATTTTGGTATCAGAGTATTAGGTTTTATGATTCTGTAGACTGCATAAAAAGTAAGAAAGTGAAAGATTAAAATAAATGATATTTTAATGAACATTCTTAGGATGACACGTGGACGCGCTAGATGCTAGAGCTAGAGTTGTTGATTTGAGAGGGCGTGATAGGCTCACAACATTTTGACAAGTCGTGGTTGAGTTTGAATATGTGGTTCCTAGAAGGGACCATGCTGATAGTATGATTGATATTAGTAATATAATAAATATTAGTGAAGGTATGAGAGAATCTGAAGTTGAAGGAGATGAGTTAAGATAAGCTCTCACATATACTCTTGAGAAAATGAATATAACAGATAAAAGAGTTGGTAACCTATAGCATAGACTTGATGAACAGACTAGAGCAGTGCCTGAGGTTGTTAATCCAGTAATGGTAAATGTTCAAAGGGGAAAAGTGAGTATACGCATGAGATGCAAAAAGATTATTTTGTTAGATATATTAAGTTGAATGCCTTGTTGTTTAAAGGATCTAGGAAATCCTTTTACGCCTGAGTTTTGGGAGAAACATGTAGAGAGATTATTTGGTATTTTACTAGTAATTGACAGGCGGATGGTTGCTTTTGCTTCGTTTGAGTTAGAAGGAGAAGTTTTGGAATGGTGGGAGGATATTCTTCTCAGAGTAAGTACAGATGTTGTTAGACTCTTAACCTGGAATAGGTTTAAGGAGGTTTTCTTTGATAAATACTTTTCTTAGATCTTTAGAGCCCAACAAATTAGAGGTTTTATTTATTTAAGGCATATAAATTATGTCAGATTGGTGGATATATCATTTCAGATTAAAAGAAATGTGATGGAGTTTAAGGGAAAAAGATAAAGTGGTTAAAGAGGCTTAGACATAAAGGTTATAGAGGTAGTGGTAGTATGAGTATACAGGGTGAGAGACCACCCCAAATGAGGCATTCTTTGTTACAGGAAACTAAAGTATAGAGTCAGAGACAAACATAATTTGTTGCTTATGTATCTTAAAATACTATTGGTGGGACCCTTAGATTTGGGAGATAGGTTATGGGAACTGGAAGTCATGGCAGAGGAAGTAAGTATGCCACCAAGGAGAAATGGCAATCTGATGCATGGTTGAGAGACAGAAGTTTGCTATAAATATATTCAGATGAGATATTTATCCCAGAATTGTCAAAATTTAAATGTTTTATGTGTGGAGAAGGTGGACTTGTCAATGTTGGTTGATCTTGATGCAACCCATTCTTTTGTATCAAGTATTCATATGAAGTCTATGGAAGTATGTATTAGTCTTTGGATGCAAAACATTTCTGTTGAAGTTCCCACTAGAGATAGAGTGATAATCATAAATGCTTACAAAAGTTGTCCGATTCGTATCAGTGATGGAAAAATCTGAAGTTGATTTATTATTTTTAAATATGTAATTTCATTTAATGTTGAGAATGAATTGATTTTCAACGTATTACACTTGAGTTTCTTTGTTCGAGAAAGAAGATAGTGTTCGAGATATGAACATGAGAAGTGTAACTTTCAGAGAGAACGTAAGATACTCTCGAACTATCTCATTTTGCTTCGATTACTAGGAGATGGTTGAAGAAGGGTGTGAGAAATATTTGGTATGCATAATGGATTCTAAACAGGAAAATAGGAAGTTAGAATAAATCTTGGTGGTGAAAGATTATTCTAATGAAATTCTTGATGAGTTGCCTAGGTTGCCTCCAAGTAGAGAGATTAATTTTTCTATTGATGTAATACCAAGATCATCACATATATTTAATAGCACCCTACAGAATGACGTCAGCTGAATTGAGAGAGTTAAACGTACCATTTTAAGAATTTGTGGATAAACAATTTATCTGACCTAATGTCTTTGGGGAGTCAAGTGTTGTTAGTGAAGAAGAAAGATGGAACGATAAGAGTGTGTATAGATTACAGATAGTTGAATAAGAACAAATACATTTTTCCAAAGATAAATAAATGGTTTGAACAGTTGCAAGGAGTGAGAAAGTTTTATAAGATATACTTAAGATCAGGTTATCACCTATTTGATAATAAAAGAAGGAGACGTGTCTAAGACTGCTTTTATGACACATTATGGTCATAAGTTTCTGGTGATGCCATTTGGGTTGACTAATGTTCCAGAAACATTCATGGACTTGATTAATAGAGTGTTTAAACCATATCTTAACAAGTTTATGGTTGTATTTGATTTCCTGATATATTCTAAGGAGGGAGAACAACATGTGAAATAATTAGACAGTGTGTTGGAGATTCTGAGGAAAGAGAAATGCAAAGATCTTTAAGTGTGAGTGTTGGCTGCATAAAATAACTTTCTTGGGGCATGTAATGGCATAACAGTTGATCCACAGAAAATAGAGGTAGTGTTGAGTTGAGAATAACAAACTAATGTAACTGAGATCATAAGTTTCTTGGGGTTGGTAGGTTATTATAGATGATTTATCCATAAATTTTTATTGCAGTATCATTGACTAGATTGATCAGGAAAGAGGTGAGATTTGTATGGTAAGAGAAGTATGAGAAAAATTTTCCAATTACTAAAGGAGAAATTAACTGCTGCTCCATTATTGGTGTTTCCTTCTAGTGATGAAGGATTTGTGGTGTATAGTGATACGTCACAACAATGATTAGGATATGTGTAACATAGGAAAGTTGTGGGCCATAATTCTAGGCAATTGAGGATTCATGATAAGAAATTTCCCTACTCATGACTTAGAGTTGGCTATTATAGTGTTTACTTTAAATATTGAAGACATCACCTGTATGGAGCCACTTGTGAGATAGTCATGGGTTATAAAAGTTGGACATACTTACCTACCCAGGTAGAGTTTAAGTTGAGGCAAAGATGGTGGATGGAGTTGATAAGTAACGATGATTGTATAGTTCACTATTATCCAGAAGAAAAAAAATGCGAAGGTAATAGCTGATGCCTTGAGTAGAAAGTCTATAAGAAATTTAACTGTTATTGGGAGTTCTGATGTGAAATTAATGATAAATTTAAAAGAGATAAGAGTGAAGTTGAATAACAGTGGTAGAGAATCATGGATAAAGAATATAGTCGTACATTCATCCATAGTAAAATGATTTAGAAATGCAAGGTAGAGATGAAGAGATAAAAAAGATTAAGCATTGAATGCTTACTAGAAAGCAATATAAGTTCAAAATTTTGAAATAATGGTATTCTGGTCTTGGATCATAGAAATAGTGTTCCCAATAATGCAGAGTTGAGAAAAGAGATAAGGAATGAGACATATAATGATGTAGATTTGATGCAATCAAGTAACAATAAGATATATATAGGATTGAGATAAAAATTTTCTGATGGGCAGGATTGGAGAGGGATACAACTGATAGAAAGAATTATTAAAGTACTAGAAAATATATTAAGGGCAAGTGTGATGAATCCTCAATAAGTTTGGAATGCTTACATCCCAGCGATTGAATTTTTTTTATAATAATCAGTATCTAACTAATATTGGGATGTCACTGATTGAGGCATTGTATGGAAGGAAGTATAGAATTCCTATATGTGGGGAAGAAGTGGTAGAAAGAAATATATATGGTCCATCAATTTTTGAATTAACAATTGAGATGATCAAATTTGTTAGAGAGACCCGTAAAGCAGCCCAAAGTAGACCTCTTTAGTCTCAAGTAGGTGATTGGGTGTATTGAAAAAAAATATATCTCCATGAAAATGTGTATTGAGATTTAAATAGAAAAAGGAAGTTGAATTCGAAGTATATGGAACCCTATGAGATTGTTGAGAAAGTTGGATTAGTTGTGAATAGATTGGATTTGCCTCCAAAATTAAAACATTTATATAATATATTTCATGTTTCACTTTTAAGAAAGTGTTTACATGAGATTTTGAGCTAAGCTATAGAAATTCAGAAAGATTAGGTGTATATACAAGTACCAATAAGGATTTTAGTGAAAGGAACAAGTTTTGTTTAATAAAGGAAATTGCATTAGTTCAAGTACTGTGGCGGAATAAGGATGTTGAAAAGATTACATGAAAGTATGAGACAATTATGAAGAAGTATTATTCACAATTGTTTCTGGAGCAAAGTAAAGAAATTTCGAGGACGAAATTTTTGTAAGGTGGGTAGAATTGTAATACCTGTATTTGTAAAGTAAGGATAAATAAGTAATTTAATAAATATAACATGAAGTTTAAAATATATAGTTATGCGAAGGATTTAGTATTGAATAAAATAATTTTTTTGAAAAGAAAAAAAATTTCTAAGACGTGGACATCATTAAAAGAAAAGAAAAAATAAAGGGAAAAAAAATTCTGGAAGCTCAGAGACGTCCAGAAGAAAGAAAAGAAAAAATAATAATAATAATAAAGTAAAAAAAAAAAGCCAAAATCGTGGCAGCAAGTGGCTGCCAAGAGGAAGGATGATTGCCAAAGGCAATCATTGCTTTTTTGTTTCAAATGGTGTAAAGTGGAGATAATGAGTGATTATGTCTCAAATAGTGGGTTTTGTGTGGCAATTGGAGATTTGGGGAGGGAGCTGCTGAGTTAAAATAAAAATCCTTGGCTGTTGATAATTTTGTTGCAGCGAGCTTATATATACACCATCATATAAACGTTAAGAGTTGCTCACTAAATTTCGTTTAAGTTTCTCTCAAGTTCTTGATTTCTTTAAATACTTAGAGACTCAAAGAAATGCTGAAAGAGCAAAAAATTGAAGAGATTTTCGAGAATATTTTATAGAGAATTACGAGAAGTTATCATAATAGCAGAAGGTAATAAGGTAATGTTTATTTTAAAATTTTTGCATTTATGAAAGTTCCAAGAAGTTAAAGTGGGAATTTTCAAAGTGTGTGGTTTGTAAAGAAATGAAGAAAATAATTAGAAATTTAATACAAATATTATGTCAGGTGTTGACGATCTGCAACGGGAGAAATTTCTGAGAAGAATAGGGAAAGGCAAGAAGCTGACCCACGGGTAGCTTTAAGTGCTATGTAGTGAATTGAATTTACTTTAAGTAGTCTAAACAAATTAAATTGAAATATCTAATGATAATATTAAAATAAATTATGTATGTTTGGGTGATAGATGAAAAATTGATTTATAGGTATGATAGGAAATTTGGATATTTAGAAATATTTTTTGGTGAGAAATAATATTTTTGGAAATAATAAGTTTAATTGAGAATAAAAGCGATAAATAAATTATTGATGAGATATATTGATATTTTACTACGAATTATGATGAGATGGATTTTAGTTGATCTTGACAAACCTGGATGGATGATTTGATATGATTTGGGATTAAATTTAGTGGATCTTGACAAGTTTTAATGGATGATTTGATGTGATTTGGGATGAGAAGAATTTTTGAGAATAATCAGGATAGCCAATTTAAGTGTTTTGAATTTATATGTTGTTTTTATATTTGCTGTTTATATGCATATTTCATATCATTGCTCATATACATATGCATTCAATGAGAAAGAAAAGAACTGGAAAGGCAGCCGGTCTAATTAAATAACCGTGATAGCCGGTATATGTTGGAAATAAAAGGGACACCGTGCCAGCCGGTATATGCTGAGAAAATTTCTGTGGCAATCGGGACAAGTTACAGAGTAAAGAACCGGAAAGGGACTGGCCTAAGATAATAACAACCTGTCGACAGGTGGGAATACGTTCCCATCATAATCATTCAAGCATTTGCATCTGTTTTAATTATTGCTGTATTATTGAAATACTGAGGTGTGATATATCATCGTGAATATAATTATAGATGATTGAGTCTCACAGAAAGAGACAGTTATGATGAAAATATTATAGAAATGCTGAGGTGTGATGTATTATCGTGAATAAAAATTATAGATGATTCGTCTCACAGAAAGAGACAGTTATGATGAAAATATTATTGAAATGCTAAGGTGTGATGTGTTATCGTGAATAAAAATTATGTATGATTGAGTCTCACAGAAAGAGACAGTTATGATGAAAATATTATTGAAATGCTGAGGTTTGATATATTATCGTGAATTTAATTATAGATGGTTGAGTCTCATAGAAAGAGACAGTTATGGTGATAAGACTTATCTAAATGGTAGACTTTATGATGTGAACTTCATTGCGAGGTAATTATGAGATAATTGATGGTCATAAGGTGAACCAATGTTTGAGAAGAAGAGATTGATAGAGAATGAATCTTATGATATGTGTAATGATAGTGGAAATCATGTTATGTGAAAAATAAAAGATTAAATATTAAAGGACTATTTATGGAATTTGGAATACTTTTAGTAAATTAAATTCACTGAGCTTGTGAAGCTCACCCCTCATTGTACAATGATTTTCAGGTAGCAGGCTTGACAAATAGTTTGGTGAGTTGAGGTTCAGAAGAAATCATTTTCTGTAAGCCGCGTACGTGTCATCATCCTCAGACTAAGGAGAAAATGGAAATAAAAATTTATTTGTAAACTTTCATGCATTTTACGGATTGATGTAAAGTTCTTTTGGTGATATTTATTTTTATTATTGCATATATGTGTCGTGCTGGGATTCTCAAAATGTGATGACACCGTCTCGGGGGTGGCCAACCCAGGATGGGTCATTACATGCAAGTTCTTAGCAAGGATGGTCTACTTGGTGGTGACAAAGTAGAGAAACTGGATTTCTGTTAGAGTTTCATTCTTGGGAAGCAATATCGGGTCAGCTTCAACACCGGAGTGCACAAATCTAAGGGAATTCTTGACTACATTCATTCGAAAATTTTGGGACCAGCAAGAACACCAACATAGGGAGGTAACATTTACTTTCTGCCTTTAATTGATGATTATTCAAGAAGAGTGTGGGTTTATTTGCTTAGAAATAAATCGGATGCCTTGAATAAATTTGTTGTGTGGAAGAAGTTGCTGGAAACTCAAACGGGTAGGGTAGTTAAGGCTTTATGAACCGATGATGGCTTAGAATTTTGTAATAAGGATTTTGATAAATTCTGTGAATTAAATGGCATTCTAAGACATAGAACGGTTGTAAAAACACCTCAGTAAAATGGAGTTGCTGAGAGGATGAATAGAAACCTTATGGAAAAGGTTAAGTGCATGTTAATAGGATCCGGTTTACCAAAACATTTTTGGGGAGAAGCTGTGGCCACAGCTGCATACTTGGTAAATAGATCACCCTCTAGAGCTTTAGAGCTCAAGACTCCCATGGAGATATGGAGTGGGAAACCCTATGAATTAAGCAACCTTAGAACTTTTGGGTGTGCTGCATATGCACATCAAAAAGAGGATAAACTTAGCCCAAGATCTAGAAAATGTGTATTTCTAGGATATGGTGATGGGGTTAAGGGATATAGGTTGTGGTCCTTAGAAAAGAAATGTATGAAACTCATTATAAGTAGGGATGTTATTTTTAATGAATTGTTATTTCCCTACTTGAAGAAAACTAACCCTGCAAGGGCTAGTAAGCAAACTAGTCTGGAAGTTTTGGAGCATCGCATCAAGGAGAGTTTGGTTCAGGTAGAGCAAAGGAGGTAGGAGAGTTCAGACCAGGTAGAGCCCTTGGATGAAGGCCAAGCTCAAGAAACTCAAGAAGAGGCTGAACAAGAAGAGGTTGATGCAGCAAGTCATAATGACTACCAGCTCACAAGGGACCGAGGAAGGAGGGTGGTTAGACCACCTTTGAGATATGAGTTTGCGGATGCTAATGTAGCAGCTCCTTGGACAGAAGGAGAGGTTAACCCAAAAACTTACATGGAAACCATGGAACGTAAGGATTCGTCAAAGTGACAGCTGGCTATGGAGGAAGAAATGAATTCTTTGATGAAGAACAACTCTTGGGAGTTGGTGCCCAAACCTGAAAAACAGAAAGTTATGGATTGTAGATGGCTCTACAAGATCAAAGAAGGGAATACTCTAGGGGATGAAGTTTGGTATAAAGCTAGGCTGGTGGCGATGGGGTTCACACAAAAAGAAGGCATAGATTTCATCGAAATCTTCTCACAGGTTGTGAAGTACAAGACGATACGGATAGTGTTAGCATTGGTGGTCCAATTTGATTGGGAAATCAAGCAAATGGATGTGAAGACAATATTTTTACATGGAGAGCTTGATGAGACCATTTTCATGAGGCAACCCAAAGGCTATGAGGAAGGAAGACAGGGAGACTTGGTGTGCAAATTGAAGAAATCTCTCTATGGCCTGAAGCAATCACCTCAGCAATGGAATAAGAGGTTTGATTCCTTTGTAATCAGCTTGGATTTCATGAGGAGCTACTATGATTCATGCTTGTACTATAAGGGGCAGAAGGTTGAGGAAGTGGTGATCATCCTCATGTATGTTGATAACATGTTGCTTGTTGGGAGTAGCATGGAGAGGATAAGGAAATTGAAGGCTCAACTCAGTGAGGAGTTTGAAATGAAAGATCTTGGCCATGCACAGAAGATCCTTGAGATGTGTATCATCCGGGAAAGGGAGAGAAACAGATTAAAGATCTCTCAAACTTCTACATAGAGAAGATGATATCTAAGTTCTCTATGGAAGATAGCAAACCAGTGAAGGTTCCTCTTGCTGGTTATTTCAAGTTCTCCAGCAATCAATATCCGAGATCGAAGGCGGAGAAGAAAGAAATGGAAAAAGTCCCTTACTCTAGTACGGTTGGTTCTGTTATGTTCACCATGGTAAGTACTAGACCTGACATTGCTCATGCAATGAGTGTTCTCAGCAGGTTTATAAGTAATCCCGGAAAGGAGCGTTGGCTTAGGATGAAGTGGTTGCTGAGGTACTTGAAGGGAAGCTCAGAAGTAGGGTTGGTTTATGAGAAGAGGGGTAAGTCCATCTGCCTTGAGGGTTTTGCGGATTCGGACTATAGAGCAGATCGAGATAAAAAGAGATCGATTACTTCCTACTTCTTCAACTTAAACAGATGTTGTGTAAGTTGGAAGGCTCAGTTGCAGCCAGTGGTAGCACTCTCAACAACCGAGGCTGAATACATAGCGGCTACTGAGGCCATTAAGGAGGCTATGGTGCAAAGGGTTGCTGGAAGAGTTAGCAAGTTGTGGTGTTTTTGGATAGTCAAAGTGCATTGCACTTGTGTAAGAATCTGGTGTTCCATGAGAGGACAAAGCACATGGATGTTCGGTATCATTTCATTCGGGAAAATGTTACGAAAGAATGCATCCATGTGGACAAGGTAGCCACGGAAGAAAATCCTGCAGATTTAGGTACTAAAGTTCTATCTCTAAGTAAGTTCAATCATTTCCTTGGACTACTTAGGATTGGAGTTGGTTAATTGATGACTCAAGATGAGTTTGGATCCTGAAGCTCTCTGCACAATGGTTCGGGTTTAAACACTTAGACAAAGGTAGAGATTGTAAGTATTTGTCTAAGGTTTAAACATGTCTAAACATGGTTCGAAGATGGTTAAAGTATAAACCAAGGTTGGAGTATTAAAATACAACATCTTAAAGGAGTGCACACATGTGTGTGCATCCATTTGGGTGTGTGTGCACACCCCTAATCATCAAAGCAAAGTAGTGCGCACTACTGTGTGAAGGGCAGCACCAGTGTGCGCTGCACCCCTCCTTCACCAGTGCCTCACCACCCAGCAAGGATGCAGCTGGAAGCAAGGCAGCGCCCCTTCACCAGCACCGCACAGTCCAGAACATGGTGCAAAGGTGCTCTGCCCAGCGCCGCACCGCCCCCTGTTCAGCGCCTAGGCGCTAGGCAAACTGAAGCACACATGGACAACTTGCTTAAACCTCCTCTTAGGTGCGTGAATGCAAGGTTAAAACGCACAGAACCACTTAGGATTGATGAAGGGCCATGGTTAAGTGGTCATCAAGATCTAAGGGTGGAGATTAACTCTCAAGATTGGACAAGAAGTGGGTGCACTATATAAAGGGTCACCTAGCTTCATTTTCACATACAAGAACAATAACAACACAAGTTTGTGACATACTTTGAGATCAATTTTAATATAAGAGAGAATTGTGTAAGAGTGCAAAGACACAAAACACAAGAGGGACTCATTGTAGAGAGGCTGGTTGTAAAGAGAGAGAAGTCTAGATTAGATAGAGAGCATTGTTAGTTCTTATCATCTTTTTTCTTCTCTTCTTGGTTTCTTGAAGAACTTGAGCTTCTTGAAGAGGGTTGCTGTAATTGTAAAGAACCATTGATTTAGTGCAGAGAGTTCAGAGGAACTCACGGGGACGTAGGCTATTGCCGAATCTCGATAACAAATCGTTTGTCTTCTTTTCTTTCTTGCTTTTGATTGTTGAATTTCTTTCTACAAGTCATTCTAGACTTGGGTGTTTGGAAGATCACCACATGAGTATCTTGTTAAGGTGATTTCCAACATTATTTGATAAGTCTATATAAAGGCCGACACATTAGGTAAGTAATCAATCAATAAAAAAATAAAAAGTGGTTCTTCTTATTTCAAATCTCATTAATTTGTGGGTGTGCTTTGTGTGATTTTTTCCATCTTTAATTTTTTGCTGCTAACATCTAGCATCAGAGCTAGGTTATTACAAAAATAATGGGTTTGATGACAAAATATGTTGAATGTCATGTGTTCAAGTTTGATAGAAACAATTTTTTTTTTCAAAAAGTGAAAAATTAAGATAGAGACTTTCTTTGATTACATAGATGCTTTGGATGTCGTACATAATAAAGTTACGGAATTGAGGATGAGACAAAATTTACAATAGCAGAAAAAAAAAAACAAGAAATGAATTAAGCTTGTGCAAAAAATAAAAAATAAAAAAGCCCAACATCATATTTTTAAAGCTGTAAGATTGTCAGTTTTTGAGAAAATTATACATGCTAAATCAACAAAAGCAACATGAGATATGTCAATTAATTCCTATAAGGGTACAGATAAGGTGAAGAAGATGCGGTTACAGGTTTTACGTAGACAATTTGAGTTTCATAAAATGAAAAATAATGAAAGTTTGTTGATTATTTTATGCGCGCATAAACTTTCCCACCTCGCATGAGAGAATACCTCGAAGGCATAAACATTTAAAAAAGAAATCTGTTTTTTTTTAGTATTTTCAAGAAAATATGAATAAATTAATCGAAGATTTTATTCAATTTATAATCACAAACAAATCCGATTCCCTACTATATCAATTACAAAAAGTTTAAAGAAAAAGAAGTGTTAAAAATCTAATCAGTAGGTATTACATCTAAGAAAAGAACAATATTTCTCCGTGTCATTTTTCTCTTAAGATAATTGAATTATAGGGTGTTTATCAAGAATTTTTATTTAATATTTTTTCTTATATGAATTTTCTATTAAAATTGATAAATTTTGGCTTGATGTTTTGATTAACCTTTTTCTTATGATGATTGAATTACGGGTGTTTACTTTGATTTTTTGGTGTGAATATTTAGTTTATGCTAACAATTTGTGTCATCAAACATTTTTAGTCTAAAATGGAATATGATGGATACGTCCGGTGCATCACACGGCTTCAAAACTTGTTTGAAGGGTCTACTGAGTAAGCAAGACTTTAATGACTGACCAGGAATCTACTGAGTAAGCAAGACTTTAATGGCTGACCTGGAATCTACTGAGTAAGCAAGACTTTTTCTCAAATTTCTAATGATTTTTTTATTTTAGTTTATACAAACGAGAGGTTTGGATGAAATAGGATGTTAATATATACGTTCTTAGTTAAACTTATCGTGCTGTGAGCATTTAGAACAATCAACAACGCGCAAAATTGCATTTAACGCGCAAACGCAGATAATCAAAACCATCCAAGGCATCGTTATTGTTATGAGAAACTCCTTTCTGCTTAAGATAACATTTTGTCAATTCATGACAGAGTACTTCACTGCGGATAATTATCAAACATTCATGAAACTTGAAAATTGACGCAGATATGGATGGCTTTTGGGTGTTTATGTGTGTTGAAACTTGAAAATTGGATAAGAAAACAAAAAGAAAAAAGTACCGTGAGAAAATCGACTTCAGAGAAGTCTTCCCATGCATAGATTTTTTTTTTTTTTTTAGAGCTTCAATTGTGATCACATGTCCTAGAAGGCAGGGCAAGAAGAATCCTCTGCTGTCCAAGGAATTTCCATACAACCATTCCCATTGACATTTCATTGGACCCCACAAATTAGGAATATTTCAATTTTTCCCGGGAAAGGCATATTCATGAAAGTTCTGTCCAGCAATTTTCTTTCTTTTACTTCTCTTTTCCTCAAGTGGAAGGAAAATCTACAACGACCCCTAAAATATTCTGTTTTTTCTTTTAAATTCTCTTTTCCTTTCAATGTGGAGAAAAGAAAAACAAAACAAAAAAATCACACTCAACATGGAAAAAATACTCATCAGTAGGTTTGTTGAAGTCATCAATGGGCTAGTTGAAGAAACGTTCAGATGTGACTTGCAGAGTAAAAATCTGAGCTTTGATTCAACTTTCAGTCCTACTCTGGCGGAGCTCATCCTCCCAATCCCAAAACGAATTTCATTTCTTTGACGGTTGGTTTTTCGCCTGTATTTTCTTTTCTATCTACGATTCGGTATTTCTCTTTCTTTTCCTTTATCTGTTTATCTCTAATTCGCTGCGAAGTTTGTATTTGCCAACTATCCGTTCTGCCTTCAGGGGATTTCAGATCTTTATATTATACATGTTTTCGGATATCCTGATTTATTGAAATTTGCTAGTGATCCATATCGGTTTTTGAAGTTCCCCATTCCCCTCTTTCTTTCTATGTGTAGTCTTCGATTAGAATGTATCGCTTCATTTTATCAATGCATTTCACAGAACTGAAGATCACCATATGTTATTTCGTTGAGTGATGTTCATTTCATCCTTTAATTAGACCAACCCTCTGTTTACTTTCTCCCCCAGTTGATACTTTGGTAGACATCTGCAAAAACTTATCTATGTTGGTATGAACTAGTTGATATAATGCATGATTTTGATTTTTCGTCTTTACTTTCTTCGTCCGAGACAAAACCCAATTCTTATTATGCTGAGAACTTGATAATGAATGCAGAGGTTGAGGAACACGGCAAATAGGCAAACTTCTACTGCAATGGGAGACTACACTGGTGGTGAATATTCCTTATCCTTCGAATCTACAAGTAGTTTACGCTTTACTCACTACCTTGAAACTATGTTTTTTCTTAATTTTATTATTATACGTGTGCCTATGGGGGATTCCGGTTCTCGAGAAGCAGTGGATCGAGCAGCCGGTGACCGAATAACTGTAAGAGATCCGCCTCCGTCACAGACCAGCAGCGAGAAGCCAGCACAAAGCGGTGATAACGATGAGGTAACCCTAACACCTCTCTCTTTCTATTCTTCCAGTGGTCAGTCAGTATGTACATTAAAAGCTGTCCAATAGCGTACGTGTTTAGATTCTTCAGAAGCAGATTCCCAAAGCAACATCTGCTTTCAAAAGCAGTTTTGGAAACACTTTTAAGGTAAAATTGAAATCTTGAAACTAGAATTTGATAGAAACGGAAGCTCTTTTTTAACCATATACTATTTAGAGAGCACTCGATTCTAATTTCAAGATTTCAAATTCATACCATCAAACATAATAAAGAGGTATTCTGACTTTCAAAGGCAGAGCAAATAAAAAATAAACAGAGGCAACAGAAAAGAGAGATAAAGTTAAATAAATTAATTAGGTATTTTTGAGTTGTAGAGAGAGCCAACAGAAAAGAGAGATGAAGTCAAATAAATTAATTAAGGATTGTTAGTGCCAAAAACGTGTTTTGTTGGGTTGGAGGCTAGGCCTTGAGGAAACCTGCACAGAGAGGGAGAGGTAAACTAGGGGGTCGCTGGAGAGGTGCCTCTGAGGATGCTCCGAAGCTTTTGTTAGTAATAAAGCATATATGAGAGTAACAGTTGTTCTCTTGTCAGGTCAAAAAAAAATCTCTCCCTTTTGGAATGCGCACCTGAATCTTTTTATAGGATTTTGAGGTGGTCTTTTATCCAGGGTGATGATGACATGGAGGCCCAGCTACGTGGGCAATGATGCACAGAAGGTCTAGCTGTGTGGCCTTGCTTTCTCGGTTGGTTGCTATCCACGCATAAGGCAGCCCTTGTGTTAAGGACGGTGTGACCTAGTGGGCGGTGATGACATGGATTCGCGTGTCGCCCTGCTGCCTATCCCTGGGATGGTCCATATGTCGTCTTCTTATTGGGTGTGTGTTTTGTAGCAGTATCAGAGGCCCCTCACTTCCTTGAGCATATTTATGTGTTTAAGGAAGTATCGCAAGGTTCGGTCTTTAGTAAAAAGGGATAATATACCAAGCTTTTGTCAGTGCCGAGCTGAGCATGTGTGGAACAATCCATCTGCTCGACCTTGGAGACATGGGTCCGAGCATGTGTGGAGCAATCCATTTGCTCAGACTTGGAGCTAATGGGCCGAGCATATGTGGAGCAATCCTTCTGCTCGGCCTTAGAGAGTATGGGTCTGAGCATGTGTGGAGCAATCCATTTGCTCAGACTTGGAACTAGTGGGCCGAGCATGTGTGGAGCATTTCGTCTGCTAGGCCTTGGAGAATACGGGTCCGAGAATGTGTGGAGCAATCCATCTGCTCAGACTTGGAGCAAATGGGTCGAGCACCTGTGGAGCAATCCATCTGCTCGGCCTTTGGAGAGTACGGGTCCCAGCATGTGTGGAGCAATCCATCTGCTCGAACTTAGAGCAAGTGGGTCGAGCATGTGTGGAGCAATCCATCTGCTCGGCTTTGGAGAGTACGGGTCTGAGCATGAGTGGAGCAATCCGTCTGCTCGGACATGGAGCAAGTGGGCCGAGCACGTGTGGAGCAATCCATATGCTCGACCTTGGAGAGTACGGGTCCGAGCATGTGTGGAGCAATCCATCTGCTCGGACTTGGAGAGTTTATGAATTCCAGGGAGACTTTTGGGCTTCTTATTTTTGAGCCCATAAAAAATGTTTTTTGGGCTTCTTCACCTTTAGCCCACAGGAAATGTTTCTTGGGCTTCCTTGGATTGCTAGAAAACTTGGGGCCCAATTCCCTTGGGTTTCTTGGACTTTGTTGACACGTGGCGAGTGTCAGCTCTCATTAAATACTTGCAGCCGTTTTTTGCAAGGATAACAGCGCTTGTCAATGATCGAATTCCTTGGAGAATGAGACGGTGCCTAAGGGAGAGGGACGACGCCTAGGGGAATGGAGCGACCCCTAGGTTTTAATCATGGGCCGCCTATTTTTTGGCGGCGGACTCCTTGGGGAGAGTGAAAGTTGCCTCGAGCTCCTGAGGCGTCATTTTCTCACCTGTTTTTTCATTTAATGCCCTCGCTTGTCGTGCCCCATTTTCCTATATAAAGAGGTCATTCCATGCTTTTTCACTTCAATTTATAGTGAGCTTTACAAAAGAGAGTGATATCTTTGAGAGCCTTCATCTTCATCCCCTAGTTTCTGAGAGTGTTTGTCCGCATTCCATCCTTCTAAAAGCTTTCTTACCCAACTTTTGATAGCCTTCGTCCCAGTTTGTGAGAGCTTTCGTCCTAGTTTTTCGGAGTCTCGGTGTTCGGCACTTGCTGATGGTTCGGCTTGGTTGGTGGTACTGGTGTTCGGTTGCTATGACGTTTCGGAGGTTTGCTGAGGAAGGGGTTTCTGAGGAGCCACATTTTCTAGTAGTCTGAATCCCTCGGATTGTTGGTGAGTCTCGTCCATCCACTTTTTAAATATGTCTAACTTTGACAAATATCGAGATCTGCCTAGTAGTAATAGCGGTAACAGTAAGAGCAGTGATAATGGTAGTAGTAGTGGTAGCGACAGTACCGAGGAGACAGGGTCGTCCACGTCCTCTTCTAGGAGTACAACCCTGGAGAGGGCTATAGTGAGGGAGCTATAGTGAGGGAACACCCTTTGGCAATGGTGCCATACGTCCCCGTAGTGGAGGAGTATGAAGAGTACTCCTCTTTTGGGGACGAGGTATTAGCTGATATTAGGGGGACGCGGATGAAAGGGAGGAATGGAATTATGCTGTCAATGAGGTCCCCAGTCAATTGAAGGAAGAGGACCTGGAGGTGATCGGAAGACGTACCGCATTTCGTGCTGGTACGCCCTTAGGCTAGCTGAGGCAGGGGAGAGGGCTTGCTACCGCTTTCTGAGTCGTGCTCCCTATGAACTGTGCATGTACGAACACCATATGAGGGCCGGGCTTCGGTTCCCCCTGCACTCTTTCTTTTGTGCCGTTCCACGGTACTTTGATATCGCGCAGTGTCAACTGCTGCCGAACTATGTACGGCTGATTATGACCTTTATCTATGTCTGCTTGGAAGTGAGTGGGCCAATGAATATGGACATTTTCAAGGACCACTTCCTGATTAGTAGGCACGGCTAGACCAGATGGGTGGTTTTTAGCAACTGGGCGAAAAGGAGGTTGCTGAAGAAGACTCCATCGTCAATCAAGAGATAGAAGAAAAACTTTTTCTTTATTCGGTCTGCCGAAGATTTCAGCCTTCCCCGTTCGTGGAGTATGGATCGAACCAAGAAATGTAAGAAAACGGGTCTTCATCCATGTAAGCAAGAGGTCGTGGATGCCATGGTGGCCTCGCTGCTAGATGTTGAAGTCTTCTACAACAATGAGGAGCCGGCGAGAGACGGCCTGTGCCCTCCATGTACCAAGTCTTCGCTTGAGAGTGGTAAAGATCTGTGCCTTTAATATTTGTAGTTTTATTTTTTTTGTCTCTACTTCACTTTTTACCTTACGGTTCTACTTATGCATTTTTCTTTCTCTCATGTTGAGCAGAGATGGATGCCATAGCTCGTGCTCAAGAGCAGGCAAGGAAGCTCGCCATAGAGAGAAGAAAGGCTGCCTCAGTCGAAAAACAGTAGGCTTTGGGCTCGGGGGTGAGGAAGAGGCCTCGTGCCTCTACCCCGATCAACCTGGAGAGCCCTCCCCAACTAGATCCTGCCCCAGTGGCTTGCACTCCCCCGGGGTCCTCTGCCACTCCTGGCCCCTCGGTGGGTGCTGCTTCGGGGGCGATGGTCTTCAGGCCCAACTGGGCCCTAAAGGTTGACGACTCCGTTTTTGCGCACCCATGAGTGGTGCGGGAGCATTTGATCATGGGATCACTCATCTGGATCTCCAGGAGCTGTCACGGAGGTCGATCGAGGCCTTTTGCTCAGCGGTGGAGACCGTCGCGTCTCAAGTAGTTCCTATCCCTAAACTTTTTACTTTCACTTTGAGTTTTTTCGGCTTATTTCGACTAATACTTTTTTTCCTGGCCACAGAGAGACATTCTTTTTGGCATTACCTTTGGCCGCTGTATGGAGACAGCCAAGCTGCTGGGCAGTAGCCAGCCCTAGCTGGATGATAAGAGTAAGGCTGTCCAGTAGTTACAGGCCTCAGAAGACGCAGCCAACAAGGCCAGGATCGAGGCGATCCGGGAGAGAGATGCCACCTTCTGTGCCCAGGTCGAGGCTGAGCGGGCTATGTAGTGCCTGAGAGACGTGGGCAAGGCCCGCACTTGAGCAGCTGTCGAGGAGGCCCTGGTTGCTTTCCAGGGCTCGGACGCCTTTAGAACGGCTGTCGATCTGGAGGGAGGAAAGCAGTTCCTTGAGGGCTTCCTAGAGGCCAAGAAGAAGGTTGAGGCCATGTATCCGGAGATGGATTTTTCGAGCCTTGATCTTCTAGAGCCTGAGGAGGAGGAGGCTACTGCAGAGAATGAGGAAGAGGAGGCCGAGGCCCCAGCTGGGGAGGGGACGATGCCCGAGCTAGAGGCTGAGGTGGCTTTAGCCCTAGACTAGGTTTCTTTTTCTTTTATTTTGTATTTTAAGGCCGATGGTGCCTTTTTGTAACTCTGTTGGAAACATAATGAAAACTTTGTTATTTTCCTAACTTTATTGTTTATATGGTTTTTCATTTACAATTTCTATTTCAACCAAACTTCCTTTCGAAACTCGTGCGTGGGATCCGAGTTTATTGGTAGAAACGTTGGAGATGCTCGGCGTTCCAAGTTCGTGGGATACATTTTCCACTTAGCTCTTCGAGCTCGAAAGTGCCGAGGTGGTATACTCTTTTGATGTGATACGGGCCTTCCCAGTTAGGGATCAACTTTCCCACTTCTCGTGGTTGAGATAATTCGTTCTTTCGTAGAACGAGATCGTGAAGCCGAAAATGTCTTCCTTGTACTCGAGAGTTGTAATACCCGGCGGTTCACTGTTGATAGGCAGCTAACCGAATCTGAGCTTTATCTCGGGCTTCATCGAAAAGATCGGCGTTTATACGAAGAGCCTCGCCATTGTTGTTGCTCTCGAAGTTTTTCACTCAAAGTGAAGGCACTTCGATTTCTAAGGGGATGACGCATTTGGAGTAGTAAGTCATGAAGAAAGGGGTTTCACTGGTGGGCACTCGGGCCATTGTTCGATATGCCCAGAGGATATTCGGCAAGTGGTTCGTCCATTGTCGATATGCCTCATCTAATCTCTTCTTGATGCCCTGCAGCAAGGTCCTATTAGTTACTTCAGCTTGTCCGTTAGCTTGTGGGTACCCGACGGAAGAGAAGCGATGCTCGATATACAGCTCATCACAGAACATTTTGAATCGAGTGCTATAGAATTGCTTGCCATTATCCATTACCAATACTCGGGGAATGCCGAAACGGTATACTATTGACTTCCATATAAAACACCGGGCCTGACAGTCAGTGATACTGGCCAGTGGTTCGGCTTCTACCAACTTCGTGAAATAATCTATCGCCACGATGAGGAACTTCTGTTTCATTAGGGGTGCTCCGATAAAAGGTTTGAGGAGATCCGTTCCCCACATGGCAAAATGGAGAGGGCTAGTGATCGTTATTAGGGGATTAGCCGGTCTTCGGGAGATAGCGGCGTACTGCTGGCAACTTTTGCACTTCTTTACCAATTCCATGGCTTCTCTTCGCATCTCGGGCCAGTAGTAACCTTGGCAAAGGATCTTAAAAGCAAGGGCTCAGCCCCCAAGGTGATTCTTGTAGATCCCTTCATGAATTTTTCGGAGGACGTAATTGGCCTCAATCGGGCCTAGGCATTTTAAATAACGGGTCTTAAGGCCTTCTTTATACAGTTGATCGTTCAAGATTACATACCATGCTGTTCGAGAGGCGATTTTTCTGGCCTCGTTTTTCTTGCTCTAGAGATGTCTATCCCATAAATATCCGAGGATAAGATCCATCTAGGTTCCCTTAGCGGCCATGGGCGACACGATTGTTTCATCAATGCTGGATGTGGCGAGTGTTTCGAGGTAGACCACTCGTGTGGATTTGAGCTACCGAGAGGAGGCGAGTTGGGCTAGGGATTCAGCCTTTAAATTTTCGGCTTGGGGAACTTGGTTGATTCGAAACACTTGGAATTTGGCGTCAAATTCTATGGCTTTTGCTAGGTAACAGACAATCTTCTCTCCTCGGGCCTCGAACTCTCTATTGACCTGGTTTACCACTAACTGTGAGTTGCTGTAGGCATCAAGGGCTTCTATGGACAATACCCTAGTTAGCTTCATCCTAGTCAGTAAAGCCTCATACTTGGCTTCATTGTTTGAGGCTCTAAATCCAAACCTCAGGGCGTACTCGATGGCAAAGTCATCTGGGCCGCTCAGGATGAGCCCGGTACCACTCCCGCCATTGCTAGAGGATCCATCCATATGGAGCGTCCACTGAGGGACTTCCTTGGTCTTGTCAAGATCTGGGGTGGAATCTTCCTGTATCGGGAGGGTGATTTCCACAATAAAGTCGGCTAAGACCTAGGCTTTAATAGATGTGCGAGGCTGATAATGGATGTCGAACTCCCCAAGCTCCATAGACCATTTGACCAATCTCTTTGATATATCCGGTTTATGGAGCACTTGTCGAAGAGGCTAGTCGGTTAGGAAGACAATCGTGTGCACTTGAAAGTACGGCTTGAGCTTGCGGGCCGTGATCCGGAGCGCATACACCATCTTTTCCATGGGAAGGTACATTTTTTTTCGGTCGTGGAAAACTCTTCTTACAGAATACACGGGCTTTTGGACGCCCCCCTCTTCCCAAACAGAGGCCATTGCCTCGTGCCCGACCGAGAGGTATAGAAAAAGTTCTTCACCCGTGACGGGTTTAGTAAGCAAGGGTGGTGAGCCTAAGCATTTTTAGGTTCTCCAAATGCTTCTTGGTAGTCCTCAGACCAGACGAAGTCCTTGGTCTTCCTGATGGCTTTGAAGAAAGAGAGGCACTTTTCCATGGATTTTGACATGAACCGGCTAAAAGCTACTATCCGCCCAGTGAGCCGCTGGACCTTCTTTACGGTCCAGGGTGATTTCATGCTGAGGACGACCTCTATCTTTTTTGGGTTCGCCTCTATGCCCCTCTCTGTTACCATAAAGCTGAGGAACTTTCCCCCGGTGAGCCCAAAAGCGCACTTAGACGGATTTAACTTCATTTGGTGGTGTCGAAGGACTTTGAAGGCCTCTCTCAAGTCGTTTTCATTATCCTTAACTTTAATGCTTTTCACCAGCATATCATCCACATAAACCTCCATGTTTCGGCTTGTTTGCTTTCGGAATATTTTGTTTACCAATCCCTGATAGGTGGCTCCAGTGTTTTTTAACCCGAAGAGCATAACTTTATAGCAGTAAAGCCCTTGTCCAGTGATGAAGGTCATTTTCTCTTGATTAGGCCTGTACATAAGGATCTGATTATACCCCAAGTAGGCGTCCATAAAAGTCAACAGCTCGTGCCCCGAGGTCGCATCGACGAGCTGGTCGATCCTTGGCAAAGGGAAACTATCTTTCAAGCAAGCTTTGTTTAGGTCTGAGAAGTCGACGCAGATCTGCCATTTATCACTGGCTTTCCTCACCATTACCACGTTGGATACCTAATCTGGGTAGTTCACCTCACGAATGAAGTTGGCCATGAGTAATTTTTCTACCTCGGCCTGGACAGTAGTTTATCGCTTGGGTGCGAACGATCTCTTTTTCTGAATGACTGACTTGTGGTTTGGATCCATATTCAACCGATGTACCATCGCCTCAGGGCTTATTCCGAGCATATCTGTGGCTGACTAGGCGAAGAGGTCTTGGTTCTCTTGGAGGATGGCGAGTAAGGGCCCCTAAGGTCATCGGGGAGTTAGAACCGATCTAGACGGTTCGGGAGGCATCCTCTCTGAGAGGTATCGCGGTCAACCTTTTCACTGGCTGGCCCCGTGGGTTCCTTCCTTCATCCCTAAGGTCTTTCAACTCGAGTGGGAAAGCTTTCGTCCTCTTGCTCTCTCTCACTGCGCTGAGATAGCAAGACCTGGAGATCTGCTGGTTTCCCCTTGCCTCACCTACTCTGGCCTCAGTCGGGAATTTCATTTTTAGATGATATGTGGAGATGGCCGCTTGGAGTCTGTTGAGGGTGGGTCGGCCCAGGATCATGTCGTAATACGAGGGCTGTCAGACAATCAGGAAAGTAATCTATGCGGTGGTCGCTTGAGGGGCGGTCCCTGTGGTTATCGAGAGAACTATGCTACCCTCTGCAAACATTAGGTCCCTTGAGAAACCGTAGAGTGGGATGGAGACCGGCTCCAACCGAGAGTCTCTCAGTTGCATCTGTCGAAAAACGTCTTAGAACATGATATCGGTCGAACTCTCGTTGTCAACTAGGATGCGCCTGACCTCGTGGTTGGCCACAAGGAGAGAGATAACAACGACGTTGTCATGCGTGGTCTGGACCCCCTCTAGATCCTCATCCAAAAAAGTGATGGTACTGTCCGTCTTTTGCCTCTTGTGGGGTTCGGTGATCGAGGCTATGGACCGGGCATAAGTCTTTTTGCGGTTCCCAGAAGTGTCCTCTATTGCGGGCCCCTCCACAGATGGTTTTAATGACCTTCGCCACAGCTGCCTCTGGTTTCTTCTGGCTGGGCTCTCCGCAGCTTGGCCCGAGATTTTTTTCGAGTCGGTCGGACCATTCTACCCCGATCTGAAAGGCGCTAGGGACTCTTCCGAGGTAGCTCCGCAAATCTCTCTGTCCGGGACCCAGTGAACTCTTTCAGCTGCCCTCTATTGATGAGGGCTTATATCTGATATTTTAGCGCCTAGCAATTTTCTGTGTCGTGCCGTTGGTTCTTGTGGAATCGACACCATTTGCCTCGGTCCTCGCTGAGGCGCTGCGGTCTTGGAGGCCACTGCATGATCGTTTTGTCATGAATTTGCAACAAGACATCGGTCCTGGATGCATTAAGAGGAGTGAAGTTCCCAAAGGGCCTAAGGGCCCTAGGCCTGTCCTCGTGAAAAGATCACTTGACTGGTTCCAGGTGCAGACTGGCGGGGCCTTTTCTTTTTCTTTTCGCGTCCCTTTCTCACTCCCTCCGAAAGGCCTTGTCATCTTCTGCCAGCACATATTTCTCGGCTCGGGCCAAGATCTCATTCATGTCGCCAGACAACCGCCTGGTGAGTTTTGAGCTGAAGATCCCAGATCTCATCCCGTTCTTAAATGCCAGCATTTGGACACTAGGGTCGGGGTCGGGGATCTCCCAGGCCGTTGAATTAAACCTCAATATATAAGCTCAGAGTTTTTCCTATTTTAACTGAACAATGTTAAACAGGGACTCCAAGGTCTTCTGAGGACCTTTGCTGCTAAGGAAGTGTGAGGCGAATGCATAACTTAGCTCTTTGAATGTGCGGATGCCTCTTGGTTTCAGACGAGAATTCCACGTCCTAGTCGCCTTCTCAAGCGTCAAGGGGAAAGCTCGGCACATTACTGGGTCGGAATGCCTGTGGAGTGTCATCGTGGTTTTATAGTGTTGGAGGTGGTCCAAAGGGTCCGTAGAACCGTCGTAAAGTTTGGCTTGGGGCATTCGGAAGTTCAGCAGGAGAGGGGCCTCAAGGACCTCCTAGGTGAAAGGAGGTCCTGGACGTTGAGCTCGTCCATGACACTGTTGTTACGACCCTTGAGTGCTTCGTTAATCTGTTCTTCTATGTCCTCTATCCGCTTACCAAGGCCCTTACTACTCCTGGACGAGAGACTTTCTCTATACTTGACCGCCCGGGGCGGGGAGGACTCTGCCGCTGAACAGCTGTCGGCAGGGAGCCCGCGGCCTGTCGAACCGATACGGCTAAGGTCCAACTGTGACGGTGCGGGAGAAAGCTGGAGAGCCCCTCCACGAACCTTGGCGGCTAGGCTGGTTACTAGTTGTGAGAGCTCTGCGAATTGTGCCTGGAGCGTAGCCATATTGGGGTGTGCGTCCGATTCGACTGAGGAACTTGATCTGAACCGATGGGTGCGGGTACTAGCCCTCGCTGCGCCTTTATCGATGTCCCTGGCGGTGTGTTTAGGTGACATGACAACATATGAGTTCTTTTAAATTTCTTTGCTTTTACTGTTTAGCGAGAGATGGTGGTTTTCCCACGGACGACGCCAATCTGTTGGTGCCAAAAACATGTTTTGTTGGGTTGGAGGCCGAGCCTCGAGGAAACCTGCACAGAGAGGGAGAGGTAAACTAGGGGGTCGCCGGAGGGGTGCCTCCGAGGATGCTCCGAAGCTTTAGTTAGTGATAAAGCGAGATATATGAGAGTAACGGGTGTTCTTTTGTCAGGTCAAAAAAAAATCTTTCCCTTTTGGAATGCACACCTGAATCCTTTTATATGGTTTTGAGGCGGTCTTTTATCCAAGATGGTGATGACGTGAAGACCCAGTTGGGTGGGTTATGATGCACAGGAGGTCCAACTGTGTGGCCTTGCTTTCTCGATTGGTGACTATCCACGCATGAGGCGGCCCTTGTGTTAAGGGTGGTGTGACCTGGTGGGCGGTCCAACTGTCTGAACCTGGGTCATTCGCGTGTCGCCCTGCTGCCTATCCCTGGGATGGTCCACGTGTCATTTTTTTATTGGGTGTGTTTTTTAACAGTATCAAGGATTTTTGTATTTTGACAAAAGTAAAAACGTTAGTGAATCTGTTAATTACTGAGTTTGGACAGTATCTACGAAATTTTATCTAAGTTTTTACCCCAATTAAAACACTAACAAGATTTCAGAGTTTAAAATATATTTCACCTTTTATTTTAAGTTGAAAAGTGATTTAATAATGGGACTAAGGCACATTTTTTTGTTTGTCGCTGCTTGCTATATGTCTAATGGACTATATGTCATTAAACAATAAACGCTAACTACAGTCGTCCCTATGCTGAGTATAATATCCATTTACTAATGGACTATGTGTCATCATTCTATTTGTGACCATAGGCTAAAATGTGAATAAAAGAAATATATCCTTTGGTTGTGTTCCAACTCCTAATGCCATGTAGAATTCTACGACATGAATGATTTTTTTTATTTTTTATTTGGATTTCATAAGTGACGTAAGTTTATGGAAAAGACTAATCCAAATGGAAAATGAAAAAAAAACTTAAATTCAAATTGAAAAATTACATATACACTATTTTTGTTTTCAATTCGATATGAAATTATTGTAATATCTCACGAACGGATGGACGTTCAAGATTTACGATAAAGTTTTGTCGTTCAGAATTGATTGAATGCATCACTTAAAAATTTTGGATTTCATCGATCATTGTTTTTCGTAAACTTCATTCAAAACCACCACGATTCACATTTCCATTGAAACTTATATGCATGACCATCCAATCTTGTATGAGCATAGTTGTTCTGATGTTAAACAACAATTAAAAGGGTTTTGCTATTGAAGATATCCCACAATCTTTATTTAAATAAAAAATCATACTCAATTACTTGAAGGTTAAGAAGCATAAAAGTCAATGTAATTGAGGGAGAAAAACGAGATTTATTTTGAATGGATTATAGAAATGTGTAGAACGGAAATTATATAAATTTAGAGAGGTGGACTATGCCACAAAAAATTAGGAATCTTTCAATTTTCCCCGTGAAAGGCATATTCATGAAATTCCAGCAATTTTCTTTCTTTTAGTTTTCTTTTACTCAAGTGGCAGGAAAATCTACCACGACACCTAAAACCTTCTGTTTTTTCTTTTAAATTCTCTTTTCCTTTCTAAGTGGAGAAAAGAAAAACAAAACAAAAAAATCACACTCAACATGGAATAAATACTCATCAGTGGGTTTGTTGAAGTCATCAATGGGATTTCAGATCTTCATATTATACATGGTTTCTAGCGAGCGACTTAATTTTTATTCGGATATCCTGATTTATTGAAATTTGCTAGTGATCCATATCTGTTTTTGAAGTTCTCCCTTGCCCCTTTCTTTCTATGTGTAGTCTTCGATTAGAATGTATAGCTTCATTTTATCAGTGCATTTCATAAAACTGAAGATCCCCATATGTCATTTCGTTGAGTGATGTTCATTTCATCCTTTAATTAGACAAACTCTCTGTTTACTTTCTCTCTCAGTTGATACTTTGGTAGACATCTGCAAAAACTTATCTATGTTGGTATGAACTTGTTGAGATAATGCATGATTTTGATTTTTCGTCTTTATTTTCTTCGTACGAGACAAAACCCAATACCTATGATGCTGAGAACTTGATAATGAATGCAGAAGTTAAGGAACACGGCAAATAGGCAAACTTCTATTGCAATGGGAGACTACAGTGGTGGTGAATATGTTACTGTTGGTGATCTTCCTTCACCTAGGGAAGATAACTTCAAGAAAGTATCAGTTTTACCCCTTATTTTCCTCATTTTCTATGAGGTTTCTGGGGGTCCTTTTGCGGTTGAGGACAGCGTTCATGCAGCTGGGCCCCTTCTAGCACTTCTTGGGTTCTTGGTCTTTCCAGTCATTTGGAGTATTCCTGAGGCGTTAATTACTGCCGAGATGGGAACCATGTTCCCCGAAAATGGTGGTTATGTGGTTTGGGTGTCGTCTGCGTTAGGTCCCTATTGGGGGTTTCAGGTGGGTTGGATGAAATGGCTTAGTGGGGTTATTGATAATTCTTTGTACCCAGTTGTGTTTCTTGACTATTTGAAGTCGGCAATCCCAGCTTTAGGTCGTGGTTTACCAAGGACCAGTGCAGTGTTGGCTTTGACTTTAGTGCTCACTTACATGAACTATAGGGGTTTAACCATTGTGGGTTGGGTTGCTGTTCTTTTAGGGGTTTTTTCGATCCTACCTTTCGGGGTTATTGGACTATTGGGAATTCCGAAATTGAGGCCTTCAAGGTGGTTTGTGGTAAACCTACGCAATGTGGACTGGAACTTGTATTTTAACAGTCTCTTTTGGAATCTAAACTATTGGGACTCGATTAGTACAATTGCTGGAGAGGTGGATAATCCGAAGAAAACTCTACCAAAAGCCTTATTTTATGCTTTGATACTGGTTATTCTTGGGTGTTTCTTCCCTCTTTTGATTGGTACTGGGTCTGTTCCTCTTGACCGTGAATCGTGGACTGATGGTTATTTCTCATATATTGCCTCAGATATTGCCAAAACCCTTGGAGTAGTTTGGTTGAGATGGTGGATCCAAGGTGCTGCAGCAATGTCAAATATGGGTATGTTTGTGACTGAGATGAGCAGTGACTCTTTCCAACTTCTGGGGATGGCTGAACGTGGTTTGCTGCCGGAGTTCTTTGGCAGGAGGTCTCGTTATGGAACCCCTCTAATTGGGATATTATTCTCAGCCTCTGGTGTTATTTTGTTGTCATGGCTAAGCTTTCACGAGATTGTAGCTGCAGAGAACTTCTTGTACTGTTTTGGAATGATTTTGGAGTTTAATAACATTTATACGGTTGAGGATGAAATACCCAGCTGCATCTCGACCTTACAAGATACCTGTGGGAACAGTTGGAGCCATCCTTATGTGTATTCCCCCAACCATATTGATCTGTGTTGTGTTGGCCCTTTCTTCACTCAAAGTTGCTGGTGTAAGCCTTGTTGCTGTGGTGATTGGCCTTGTGATGCAGCCTTGTCTCAAGTATGCTGAGAAAAAGAGATGGATCAAGTTTTCCATCAGTGCTGACCTCCCCGATCTTCATGGTGGTAATCAGGAAAGTGTTGATTCCTTAGAACGGTAACAAATCCTGGTTAAAGTATGCGACAAGAGGATCCTTCTATAATGTTGCAAGCTGTTAACACTTAATGACCTTGTTACATAGTCATGGAGGTTGGTCGGAGAGGTATTCATGGACAAGTAAGCCATGGTAGCTTTGTATCTCATGAATTCATTTTCCGTGTTCAAATGGTATGTTGCCAACGCAGTTTATCATTGTTCCTCTGAAGTGGTAATATGAGGAAATGATGGTTGAAAATTCAGTAATAAGCACCATTCAGTGTGTAAGGAAATCATAGAGAATTAGGTTTCAGTAGATTGAAATTCTGTCTTTTTAAGTAAGAAATATACTTTGAATGCATTTGGTGGATAGGAAGAAGGGGAGGACATGATGAGAATGACAAGTCCGAGGATAGGATGTTTCATCCTATACCCCAAAGCAATGTGGTTTTATATTTATCCTATTATCACTCGGTGAGACATTCCATCTTCTTTATCATCCTCTCGTTTTGTTTATCAAGCACACCCTCAACCTATCTAAGTTTGGTGCACTGGAATGTAATGGTAGGATTAAGACGTGGATAAGATGAAATGGTTTGTAAGAGTTGATGAGATAGAATCATTTTTATATTTTTTTTTGTCAAATATAAGATTGAATGAAATTTATCCCATTTTATTTTTTTCTACTTATCTTTTCTTAGTATGGTGTACCAAACAGACACTAAACTTAGGGACATCCAAAACTAAGTTAGGTTCAAAGAAACCTAGGGTATGTTTGGATGAGGTTTTCGAAAATTGAAATCGATTTTCAAAAACTCTTTTTCATGTTTGGCAAACAGTTTTTAAAAGTAATTTTTTAAAACAATTTTCAGAAAACCAATTTTCAAAAACTATTTTACGAAACCCTCAAATTGATGTTTTCTGACATAATTTTCGAAAAATAGTCTTAAATTCAGTGTTCACTTCTCTACTTCATTTTTCCTTCATGACATATAAAAAATATTAAAATTTTGAAAATAAAATAATATTAATTATTTTTAAGTATTTAGTAAATATGTGAAAATAAAATTAATATAGATTTTAAATTTAAACTCAAAACTAAAAATAATTATAAGGTGTATCAAAACAGTTTTCAAAATAAGATTATCCAAACAACATTTCACTGTTTTCTGTTTTGAAAACAGTTTTCGAATTGCAGTTATCCAAACATGATTTCTTCAAAAAAACATTATAAAACTATTTTCAGTTTTCATTTTAACTGAAAACAGTTTTTGAAAAATGAAAACGAAAAAACAGAAAACTGTTATCCAAACATATCCTTATTTTTTACCGTTCTGCATTTTTAATAATTGTACCTGACTCCTAGTTGCTTTTAATAAGCTGTGTTGGCATTTGGCTATGGGGTCGGGTCTACTAAGTTTTTTTACTAGTGGAAGTAGTAAAGTGTAGAATGTCACGGAAACGTTAAGAGATAAGTATAACTTATGATAGTAATAAGAAATGAGTAGATTTCATTATACCTCAGTCACAAGCATCCCCATATTTGGAAAGAGTTTTAATAGAATATTCCAATCAGATATGAACTCTTATTGGACAGAAAAGTTTTTGTTGACTCGAGTTTATGAAAGATACATAATACATGATCACGATCATCTTTATTTAAGAATTGAAATAGATGTCAAGTTTATAGTGAGATTGAATGTCACCTTGACAAATTTGAATTTAAATATTCTCCATTTGATGACGTGACATTCAATCTCACTATAAACTTGATTCCATTTCAATTTTCAGATGAAAAGGATCGTAATCCCATGACACGAGTTCTCTGGATGAAAAAAAAAATATTTTTTTTGTCTCTAATCATGTCATCCAATGGCAAAATGGATCATTGTGTCATATATCTTTCATGGACTCGGATTAGACAAAAACTTTTCTATTGAAGTGGTTTATACAGAAGATTTGAACTTTGTTCCATCATCTCAAAATAAGTTTTGATATGTATTTCCATAATTTTTCTTTTATTTTATGGTTTTTGTCTAAAGATTAATAGGTAAAAGTGAGAATTTTCAACACTCTAAAAGTATTGTTTATTCTTTCCATATTCGTGTGGTTTTATACATGAATATGACAAATGAAGTATCGAATAATTTCTCAACAAAATCGTCTAAGTTTTCTCCAGTTAAGTATTTTTGTACTAAACTCTTATTCATTTTAGGTTCTTATTGGATAAATGAACCTTAACAATTCAAAATGGAAAAACAAATGAAACCAGCTGAACTGCAATAATAAAAATAAATAAATAAAGTTGCTGAATAAAAGCGTTACAACAACAAACTCCCTTGATTACTACACAGTTCTCACCTACATCTCACACCGGCAGAATCTATGAAATTCGCGTCAAATAAATTTTTTTTTCATTTACCCAAATTGATAGAGGACAAGTTGGAGGAGGTTAGGGGTGGCAAAGAAACCGTGTCGGTCCAAGGTGGTTCGCCGTGCTTTGTGCCGTATCGTGCCGTGTAATCGCTCTTTCGTGTCGTGTCAGGTTAATTTTTTAAAAATGTAGGTCCGACACGGCCCAAGGCTTGTATGGTTATTGGGTCGTGTCGTGCCGTGTCAATTCATGGACCTCGTAGGTATATATTAACTTTTTTGTTGAAAATAGTAAAAAAAAATTGTAAATATTGAATTGAATATCTATAATTGTATAGAAAAACAATTATTTTATTAATAAAATTAAATATTACAAATAATTTAGAAATTGAATAAAAATAATAATATAAACAAATAACTTAGAAATTACAAGTTTCAAATATCTTACAAATAAATAACTTACAAAAACAATAACATATAAAATAAGCAAAGAAAATAAATGACTTATAAACGAGTGAAATATAAAAAAATATAACTTAAAATTTTTAAAATTTAGAAAGACAAAATATAATAATAATATTATTATTATTTAGCTTTTCACTGTTTATACTCTTACAGTGAATGAGTTACAAACTTTTCTTTATTCTTAGTCTTTTCAATCGTCACTTGATCCGCTATATTGATCTATTTTTAATATATTGCTTATATGGTATTTTGCATCTAGCCAATCATTTGTGCCTACTAGCATTTGCAACGTTTCCGGTAATAGTTTTGATCGCAATTCATTCAAAATTCTAGAACCTGCACTAAAAGCTTGTTTCGATGCTATGGTAGACACTGAAACAATTTGTAGATCACGTGCTATTATGCTAAAAATAGGGTAATAATGTTCATTTTTCTTCCACCATCTTAAAATATCAAATTTATCACCATACAATTCTTCTTGACTCGTTATTCTAGTGGTATCAAATTGTATGTAATTTTAAATTTCATTAGATGTTATGAGTCGTGCCTCACGCCATGTCGGACCATGCCTCATGCTGTGCTGTTGGCCTTAAAAGCTAGGCCCGACACGACCCCACCTACTTGAACCGTGCCAAGAACAGCACGACACGACCCAATTTGTTTCGAGCCGTCCCGGCCCACTGGGCTTTGGGTGCATGGACAATTGGGTTCTAGCTCTATGGTCTTCCAACAATTTGAACAAAAATAATATACTAGTAGGTAGGATGGGCTTGTATGAAATTGTAGGCATTTGAGCTTGTAAAAATGTAATAAAACTAATATCTTTTTCTTTTCATTTTCTTGCTTTTTTTTCTTTGAAGTGAAATGGAAAAATATACAGAGATAATAAAAAAATTAAAAGGAAAAAAATATTTTTTCATCTATGTAGTTTAATGAAACCTACAAATGAGGATTGGTAGTTTCAAATTGCTATATTTACTCTTTTGTTGTATTCATAATTTCATTTTAGTAACACTTACCTTCAGTCTTTAAGTTTCGTTAGTCAAAGGTGTTAGATCAGTCAAAAAAACCATTATAAGTCAACAATAAAATGAAATCCCAAAACACTTTTTTACCATTTATTGCTTCATATATTTGGATTTAAATCGGAATTGGGTGTTGACCTCTAAATACATTCAAAAAGTAAGCAAAAAAGTATGTATTACGAAGATGTTTTATATGTTTTTTATTTGTTCTCTGTTATTCGATATAATCACTGAAACAAGTATTGAGAAAAAGGGAGTATACTACTCATTGTTTCAATTTTGGTTTAAATTGTTTTAGGAAAATTTTGTATCTTTTTGCTTTAATTTGTTTTCTTTGGATAGATGTTATTGAAATTAAAAAGAAATCAAACTATTCACATAAAATTTGTTTTTTAATATATGAAATTCATATAAAATTATATTTATTTCATTTAAGCAAATTTAGCTTAAGCATTTATATGTCATATAGTCATATCACATATGGGCACATACATAGATTTACTTATTTACTTTTTAAGAATTATTATTTGGTGTTTTATTTAAGGTTACTTTGCATTATGAGTTGTTTGTGACCTTGAGTTTTGGAGGGTATATTTTATTTTAATCCTCTAAGTATATCTCATTTTATATTTTAGTTCCTCGATACTTTTTTTTCTCAATTCATGTCATGAACTATTGATTACGTCTTATTTTGGTTTCTTAATGACATTTCAACGAATTTTGGCTAAGAATTGTCAGATCAACTTGTTGACCTGACTAACATTTGTTGATCTAGGCTCAATTGCACAAATCAAAGAAATCTTTCTTCAAGTAATTAGCAGTAAAATTATTCTTATACGATGTCATTTTTAGAAAACGAGAATTTTTCGTCTTTTGTTATGCGTTTTAGGGAGAGCGTGATTTGAGTTAAGGTCAGCATGGTGATATAACAATTTTCGGTCAAACTTTGTCGGTATGTCATATATGGGACCAAAATAAGATGCGATCAATAGTTGATGACATGAGTTGAGAAAATTGTTAGTCGAAGGACCAAAATAGGAAAGAGGTATACTTAAAGGACTAAAAATAAAATTGACTCAATTTTGGAATTATGGCACTCATGTATTGGTAGATGTTATCAATGATTAAGGTATTGCATTTTGGGAGATTTCCATTCTGTAGTCAATTGGTAGACAATTTTTTTTTTATACTGGTGTAATAATTTTATAAAATAATAACATAAGCTCAAAATCCCTGATTTAGAATTTTAAGGCGTGACAAAATATGCATAAGAGTTACAAAACCTATTAAATTAGAGACTAAGGGGATACTCTGAATTGATAAATAATAATTTATATATTAAAATGTATAACTCTTTTGCTAAGGTAAGAACTAAGGCAGAAGACCAAGCCTATGGTGTCGTTACTTTTTGATACTATTTAATAGTAATTTTGTGCATTATTTGATAATAATTTAGTATAATGGTATCATTTGATAGTAGTTGAGTATCATTTAATAATAATTTGGTAAAATGATACCTATTATTTGACAATTTTAAAATGGTTTAATTTTATTTTTTGTCCTCTAAGTGTACCTTATTTCCTATTTTGATCTCCAGATAATTTTTTTCTCAATTATGTTCCTCAATTATTGATTTCATCCCAATGTGGTCCCCCCCATGACATTTCGATAAAATCGATCGGGAATTGGCAAATCAGCATACTTACATTGCTAATATATGCTGACATAGCTAAAATCACTCTCCTTTGTTAATTTGTGGGGAGTAATTTCATTTTTGATCCTCTAAGTATACCTCATTTCCTAGTTTGGTCTTCTAAGTATACATCATCTTTGCTAACAACTCTTTCACTTTTGTGCTGCTAGTGCACCTTGGTTCTGTGAGTATTTTTTACAAATAAATTTTAGATGTTAGGTCCAAATCAATCCTCACATTGTTAAAATCCATTAAGAAAAAGATTATGTGTAGACTACATGAAAAGAGGGAGGCTATTAGTAAGTATCAAGGGTTGTTGTGCCTTGAGATAAAAAAAAGTTAGAGAAAACAAAAGAAGAGTCTGATAGGTGCTAGATTTTACCTTCATGGGGTCCAAAGTATCAAGTTAAGTATCTTGAGGGTCAACTTGTAGTAAACCTCATTGAGCATACATGTGTATATAGGAAGTGGGACCTAAGCGACATTCCTTTTCTTCAACTTGTACCAACAATGGAGATGTTGAATGGAAAACCAAACATGGCCAATATGGTTTTGCAATGAGCAACCCGAAACTATGTTGTTGACTGCTACAAAGTTGAAACATACAAGGAAGATTTATGAGTACTTCATTAATCCAATTAATAGATATAGGATGTGGTCTAAGACTGGTATAGACAAGTTGACACCACTAAGAAGACCTAAACTGACTAGGAGGAGGGATATTAACGACACTCCAAAAGAACCAACCTAACTGACTAAGTCTTATGTGAGTCTCATGTGTAGCAAATGTGGTTAAGCTGACCATAATAAGAAGACTTGTGATCCAGCGGCATAAGGTGTTCCACCTTTGCCAAGCTGCACCACCACCTAACAAGGTGCACTACCAGATATAGCTAGCAAGCTTGCTAAATTTCCAATAATTTGTTATCATTTTTCACACATCTTTATAAAGTTTTTTCATTAATTGAGAATTTGATTTTAATATACTTGTCTTGTTAAAGATAGGTGTAATTTTTATTCTTTATTGATTTAATGTTATTGTCTTATGCTGTAAGTTTGAAAGGTGAGACAAAGGCCATCCTAATCCAACCCCTAGAATCAAGGTGCACCAAAAGTTGGGAAAGATGAGGTATAGCTAGAGAATAAAAAAAAGATGAGATATATTTAGATGATTAAAAATGAAATTTATCTCGGCATAAATTAAATGGGGAGGAGGATTTTAGCTAGGTTAGCATTCTAACATCGTAATTCTAATCCATTTCCTCGGAATATTATCGGGATCACATTGCGGTGAAATCAATAATTGAAAATTTTTTTTATTGAGAAATTAAAATAGAAAATGAGGTATACTTAAAGGACCAAAAGTAAAATTTACCCTAAATATTATTTGACACTAATTTGAAATAACCCGATAATAGTTTCCTCCGAGGCAGAGCATTCTTCTCTATGATAAAAACTAGAAAGCGATAAGGCTTGAAATGGAAATTTGGGAAGAATGGCCGTGCACTTAAATTTACCAGCAATCGGCTAATTGCAAAGACGAAGGAGATGATGATGGTCCTCTGGAGGAGATTTAAGTTATTTCATGGATTTACTCAAATCCCTGAAAAGAAGAAGAGCCTCCCATTATTACTTTGTGCTGCTTTTAAATCATCTCCTCTGACCTCTGAAATGAAAAGTGAAATAGAAATAATCACCAGAATCATTAATGAGCATCCATTTCCTGATCAACCACTCCAACCTACTCTCCTCAAGCATCTGCCCCCCTCCTCAGTTCCCCTTTCCGCAACCTTTGTGGAGAACGTCCTTGGTCGCCTCTTTGCAGCTCACTCCAATGGACTTAAAGCCTTGGAGTTCTTCAAATATTCCCTTTTTGATTCCAAATTTGGTCCAAGCTCAGATGCTTTTGAGAAGACACTCCACATCCTCACGCGAATGCGTTATTTCGATAAAGCTTGGGAGTTAATGGCAGAGATACGAGAAACCCATCCTTCCTTGCTTACCATCAAGTCCATGAACATTATGCTCTCTAAAATTGCTAAATTCCAATCTTATGAAGACACCCTCGAAGCGTTTGCAAGGATGGAGAAGGAGGTTTTTGTTGGGAGGGAGTTTGGTACCGATGAGTTCAATGTACTCCTTCGAGCATTTTGCACGCAGAGAGAGATGAAGGAGGCACGCTCGGTCTTCCAAAAGATGCATTCTCGATTTTCTCCTAATACTAAGACTATGAATATATTGCTCTTGGGATTCAAGGAATCGGGTGATGTTACTGCAATTGAGCTGTTTTACCATGAGATGGTTCGAAGAGGTTTCAAGCCCAACGCTTTCACTTATAATATTAGGATCGATGCTTACTGTAAGAAAAGATGCTTTGGTGATGCTTTGACACTTCTTGAGGAAATGGATCGTGTTAAGTGCTTCCCTACATTGGAAACAATCACTACCTTGATTCATGGGGCAGGGATTGCTCGAAACACGGTCAAAGCAAGGCAGTTGTTCGATGAAATGCCTAAGAGAAATTTACTGCCTGATATTGGAGCTTATAATGCTTTGATCAGTTCAGTCGTTAAGTCTAGAGATATCAAGTCTGCAATTGGGTTGATGGACGAGATGGAAGAGAAACATATTGGGCATGATAGTGTCACGTATCATACAGTATTTTTAGGAATGATGAAGTCAAGTGGACTTGAGGGTGTTTGCAAGCTCTATAACAGGATGATTGAAAGAAACTTTGTGCCTAAAACACGGACTGTGGTGATGCTAATGAAATATTTTTGTGAAAATCGTAGGCTCGATTTGGGTTTGAATTTGTGGGCCTACCTGGTGGAGAAAGGGTATTGTCCTCATGGTCATGCATTGGATCTTTTGGTAACGGGATTGTGCTCCAGGGGAAGGTTGCAAGAGGCTTTTGAGTGCTCGAAACAAATGTTGGAGAGAGGAAGATACATGGGTGAAGCAGTATTTCTTATGTTGGAGAGATTTTTACTGCAGAATGATGAGTCTGACAAGTTGAAGGAGCTCAACAGGATGATAAAGAAATTAAAATCTGTTTTGCCTCCGTCAAGAGGGTACGTTACTGATACTTCCAGCTTGAGCGATATAAAGTAATATCATTTCTTGAATGCTTGTTATGAGAAATTTGTTCCTTATAATACAATACTAGTGGGAAGCCCTTGCTATGCACAAGCTTTTTTATTTATGATTTTTGTTAAAAATTACTTGAGAAGTAGAAGAAATCTTAGCATAGTTGTATAGCATCAAGTGAAATTTAATTTTTAACCTTTATTGGACGTTCTCATTTGAAGAACACATGTCCATAAATTAATTTACATTATATATACTACAGTTTTACATAAGTTGACACATTAGTTTAAATATTTCCATTTTTATTACACAGTTTGTGCATTTAATAATCTGTTCATCTTTTCTTTTCTTCTGTTGGTGGTTTCATTCTTCATGTCTTAGATTCCAATATCCTACTCCTTGTTCTTCCCATAGTTGTAACTTGTAACTTTGTTTGTTTGACGGACATTGTTCCTTTGCAACATACATTTCGAATAGGAATGAATTAGTAGGAAAACCTCCTTCCACACTTGCATAGCTGGTAAGTGATGGCAAAGATGTGAATATGAAAGGTTTTATTCCTGCAACTTGCCACAAAAATGTAAGATAAATATTAAGTGATTGCTCCTCATGAAGACATGGAAATATGACATTATTACTTGCTATTAGATTATTTCAATTGAAAATGATCTGTTTTTAATACATATCCTATCTGTTTCGCTTTCTCTGTGTATTTATTCAGTTAGTATAGGATATAACTATTGCGTTCGACATAGTAAGCTTGTAATTTTAGAATTTAAACTTCTTCAAAACATGAAGGCAAGTTAGTTTTTCCAATATAATATTGGTAAGGATAGGGGGACACCCCCAACGTCCACCCCACTAGTCCATCTCATCCACATGGGATGTTCCAAGGTAAAGTGGCCCTGATATGATGCTTGCCAATACTTCCCAGAAAAATATGATGATTGCCAATGAACTTTAAGTCAGCCATGGGATTAGCTTGAGAACGAGCCAAACATGATGTTAGCTGTGTAAACACTAAAACAAAACAGCCCTCCCAGTCTGGAAATGACAGAGACCAGAAAATTTTGACAGGTGGCTAAAAAAATTGATTTTATATCTCTCACAAGCGCTCTGTGATTTCACCTCTTTTAATTGTCAATCCTAATCAATTTTATATCTCTCTCACAAGCTCTCTGCAATTTCACCTCCCTCAATTGTCAATCCCAAATATCAGCTCCTCTTGAAATTGCAGCTCACAATGTATTGCAAGAACTCTCCAAGATCGAAATGGAGCAAACTCAAAACCACTCTCAGGGTGCTGCATAACCCATCTGCATTACGACCTCTAGCTTTCCAAATTTCCTCAAAATCTCTCCATAGTCGTGGGATCTCACAGTCACAGGTATTTCATGATTTTATTTTATTTTTTCATTTTGTTTGATTTTTTCTTCAATACATCCTGCACTTATTTTCCCTTAGTTCTCATGTTCTCTATCATGAAATTTTCAGATTTTGGTTTCAGGGGAGCGTTTCCAACCACAACCTGGAGAGCTTGATTTCCCCTAGCCATCATTTGTGAATTTCATCCTTGCGAGTCGAGTTAAAAAATTAACACCTCCGTTTGCATTTTGTTGGGGACTGTTACTGGTGATGTTCTACGTGTGTTTCGACGGGGACTGTTACTGGTGATGTTCTACGTGTGTTTCGACTATTTATGGAATTCATTATTGACTGTTATTGTGTGATGCTTGAACATCATTTAATTGATATGTTTTTACTCTACTTGAGCTAATGTTCATTTTATATCTGATTAAACTTTGAAAGATGATGGTGACTCATTTTTATTCTGGATTAAATGCCTTAAACCATAGAAACTTTTTATTGTATGAGTTTCTTACTTATTATTTCTTTTACTTGTATGCATATTTGATTTACAGTTCTTTTTAGTGTCATCTACATTCATAGTTCTTTTTGATTCAGTTTATATATATATATATATATTTTAAAGTTTCGATACATGAATGTGCAACACGTTTCTTTACTATGAACTTGGTCAACTTTAAATTTGTCGACTACTTTCCAAGCTGGGTTGGCACATTAACTAGTTAGCAAGAACTTAGGCTGATCCAGTCACTGCTTCTGCTAGAACTTTGATGTCGTTTTTAGGCTTAGTTTCAAAGGGCTTCTCTCTTTTTGTGGGTGAAAGCATGTTTCTAGTGTGTCTCTACCAATTATTTTCAGATACCTTGTTTGTTTCCTCTATATACCTCACATCTTATGTCTTGACTGTTTTGAGTTTTGCTTTGTGCTCTACTTGTTAGCACTCACATATCATCACAAGTTGCTTGGCTAGAGCTTCTCTTGCACCAATAATATGAACCAAAAAAACAAGCATACACGATTTTTTTGATGGTGTTCTTTTTCTGATGATTTTTTTTTTTTTGCAGGACCCTGGATTAATTGCTGCATTAGTGATCCAAAGACATGGCTGGTCTTCAAGATGGTAAGGCTTTTCTGCTTTAGTGTTGCCCTGTTTCTAGTTCTATTTTTTGATTGTTAACTCATTACATACTTTTGCTAACTGTTACATATCCATCTTTTATACTAGCATGATTGCTAATGATATATTGAACATGGTCTAACATAAAGTTTTTAAGGCTTCATCCCTTAACATAAAGCATTTGTTGCATTGTTGCAAGATACTTTATGGGGTTGTCATTTTTGATGTTCATCAACCTACAGACTTTAGTAGAGGCCATCGTGATTTGGGATAGTTACCGAGACTTGTTGATGTGATGGAGTACACATTGTGGATTGAAATTAGGGTTTTCAATTTAGAGATATGGGTAAAATTTGTAAGTATGATAAAATGAATGGTAGTTTAGGAATTTTACACTTTAGTAGGGCTAGGGTTTGCCTATATATAGTAAAAACCTTATGTTTTGTAGTAAGCTTTGAATGAATGAAAAAAAAAAACAGTTTCCTTTGAAACCAAACAACATTGTGATTGAGTTTGTTCTTTGCATCCATGTGATTTTTATCTTTTATTTTCTTGTTCTTAAAATTAGCTTCTATTGTTCTGCATCATGATGACACTGCTTTATTTCATTTCGACTTTTTGATCCATTTTTTCCTGCACTTTGTTTCGACCCAACAGTTATTTGTTGTTCTTTCTTGTGAACCTCTCTACTTCTTCAAATTGGTTGTTAAGCTTTTTTGTGTTACAGAGTTTCTAAATGATACCCTTTTGCTTTATTTTTTGTACAGGTTTTATGATATTGATGTACATCTTTAAGATTTATTTGGATTTGCAACTACATGCTGCTCTCAAACTGCCAATTCTCACAAAAACTTTGGAAGGAGTAAGTAGCCAAGAGAAATTTGAAAAGTCTCGAGCATATCGTATCGATAAAAAGTTTTTGCTATCTCTGTTGTGTTTTTCTTAATCATTCTTGAGATTGGGAATTGATGTGTATATCCATAGTTGAGGTTGAAGTTGCGATCATGTCTACCAAGTGTTTGATATTTTTCATCAATGACCACTGCTAGAGCTAGACATAAGTCTTAAAAGGGTATCATGGCTGCAGCACCTGAGTTCTTTTTGGTGTAGTTGTTAAAAGTGCAAGGCGCCCTTAGGCGCAAAGGGTACTTGGGACCTATGCGCAAGGCGCAAGCTGAAGAAGGCGAGGCACAAATTTACTAAAATATGTATAGAATGCTTATAATTCATATGAAATAAACTATTGTTGAGAGTCCTAATTAGGTTTGTATTGAAAGTCCTAATTAGGTTTTCTAAATCTTATCTATTTTATGTCTATCTTATATATGTTTCTTAGTCCTATTAGGTTTGGTATTCATAACTGTTGAATTGTATTCGGATAATCAATTAAGAATACGAAATTTCTTTTCAATTCTTAATTTCAACGTAGTATTACAGCTCAAGGTTTGGGATCCTGGAGGTGATATGAGATAAACATCATTAATATATATATATATATATATATATATATATATATATATATATAGTTTATAATCTTTTTGGTTTATGTTTTGTTTTTGTTTTCTGACAAATTTTCCGGCGTGACCTGAAAAAGAAACTATGGATCTATTACGGTACTGTTCGCGACACTATTTTCGGGTACTGTTCCCAAGTAGCAGAGGAAGTTTGATAAATAGATTCATACGAAAAAAAGAGTGAAAAAGAAGGTTGTAAAAAAAACCTTCAATATTAAAAAAAAAGCAGTAAAAAATGAACCCCGCCTCCAAAAAAAAAAAATTGTTGTGTTTTTGTGTTTCCAGTTCGGAAGAAGAGTACAAGAAGAAGAGTTCCTCACCCTGATGTTAATGTCGTTGACCCATACATGTTGATGTTGTTAACACGATCCAACCTATGTTGATGTTGTATCCTCTCGACTCATTGATTACAGTTCATTCAAGTCAAAGTCAAAGTTAGTAAAAAAAAGACAAAAAGTCAAAGCCATGTTGATCCGGCGTTCTCGGATCTTGTTTAGTTAGGTGGTACCGACGTGTTAACCTAACTGTTTGTCGTGGGTGTGGAGCCTCGATATGTTGTCATGAGTTATTGCAATTTATGGGTTTGGGTTTATTTGTTTCAGATTATATGTGGTTTTTTGTAACAAGTTGGTGTATGTGTATGCTCCAACTTGAGGGGGAGTGTTGAGAGTCTTAATTAGGATTATGTTAAGAGTTATAATTAGGTTTCCTAAATCCTATATATTTTATGTTTATCTTATCTAGTTATGTATCTTAGTCCTATTAGGTTTGATATTCATAGATTTATATATATATATGACTGCTGGATTGTATTCAGATAATCAATCAATAATACAAAATTTCTTTTCAATTATTAATTTCAACAACTATATTAAGAAATCATGGGTTTTTAATTTCTAAATAACTTATCACTATTATTTTAATGCAAATATATTAAAAATATCTCTATTGTGTAACTGTTTCTCTCCAAAGCCCAGACAAAGCTGGTTGAGGGGACAAATGGTCGAAAAAATATCTTAAAAATAGAATGCATTGCTGATTGCAGGTTGCACCTATTAAAACAGATTTCAAAATATTGCAGCCACCTTTGGACTTCAAAACATTTAGCCAATTTTGACCAAAAATGTAGCCGACAACTGTACATATATTTTTTTTAAAAAAAGCAACAATTGTGTTTGGGAAGATGTAGCCGACATAGAGAAAGAAATAGGGGAGAGACCAAGAGTGAGAAAGTAGGGTAGAAAGCGGAAAAAAGAAAGAGATGACAGAGAAAGAAGGTAGAAAGAAAAAGAGAAAATGGGAGAAAAGGGGAAAAAATGGGGACAGAGAAAGAGAGAGGAAAGAGAAAAGAAGAAGAGAGAGAAAGGGACTGGGCTGGTCTTGAAAGAGAAACGTTGCTTGAAATCTTAAGTTTTGATAGAGAAAGGACATATGCATTAGAAATATGACATATTTAGAATCTTTTTCTACTTTTTCTTTTTCTTTTGACGTTTGGACTTGGGACTTGTTCTAATGTGACTCTCATATATTCATTTAGCATGCACATAATTATTGAAACTAAATAATAAATAAAATTGACCAAAAAGTGACATATGTATGAGGTGCGCTATTTTAGAGCCTTGTGCCTGGCCCAAGGCGTTTTGAGGCTCGCGCCTGATGAAGATCACCTCCCCTGAGGTTAGTGCAGGCGCTGGCTGGAGCCTGGGTGAAACTTGACCCTAGGGGCGCCCGAGGTGTGCTTTTAACAACTATGCTTTTTGGTTGCTGTTCTGTGAGTTCGAAGGCTTCTAATTCACAGGTTATCCTTTTTAACGAATGTTCTCATGTTCTTTGTAGCATATGGTTCTTTTTAAGTTATTACATTGCTTCTTCGTCTCTAAATTATAAGTGGAAGCCATGGAACTAATAGAAGTTAGCACCTTAATATATTTTAGGAGAGAACAATTCTACTGCTCATGTAAGTGAACTAGAAATTTCAATGTTAAAGGTGATTGAGGTTGTTGTAGAAAAGATGATATATCAAACTGTTTTAGTGATATTAGTTCTGATGATTTTTTTAATCATAAAATTGTAAAAATTTACTTTGAAGAAATATAATTATGAAAACACTCAAGAATATTTAAGATATATGTTTTTTAATTCCTCTCCTACACTACTTGAAGGGATTTGAAATTTGAGCTTTAGAACCGGATTGCTAGTTCAGTGATTGAGTCTTAGAATATGAAAGAATATGAACCAGATTGCTAGAAGGTGACCCAGGCAAGGTGGAGGATGTGAATTTGCAGCAGTCTACTTTGAGAAATTACAAAGATGTGTAGCATATAACTGGTATTTGATATGCCTTGTCTGTCTCCTTGTTTTCCCTTATGTAATGGCTTGGCCATGTGAATGTATGTATAGTCATAGCCTTAGAGGCATTAGTCTCTGTTGGTTTCATTTAATCTAAGTGTGTGTTTCATTTATTTAATCTTTCCTGGTTCTCCATAGAATTGCAGAATGTAAGAAATCGCAAACATGCTTTTCCTAAAGTACAACTTTGTTAGTTTAATATTTAGCATTATGAGTTTACAGTTCCACATGGTCTCATTGTTTAATATATATATATATTTTTCTTTTCTTTCCTTTTATATCCTAATCAATGATTGAAAAATCCAAGAAATTAATTCATCCTATATTTTACCTTAGAAAGATGGCATCCTTACTTTTGTGGATAGATCTTTTTTGGGCTGCTGCCTTTCTTAGAATGTTGTTGCGGATATGTTCCCATTAATACTTTGAACCTAATGCTTGTGCACTGTATTTAAGGATTTATCTTAAGCTCTCCTTTCTAAGAACAATGAGTTAATTTTTGCATGGGCCTGCATTCCTGCACCTTACTTCAAGGAGAAAAAAGAAGGCAAAGCTTAAACAATTCTAGTTGAAAATATTTCTTTGTTAAATTGAATTGAGAGATTTAGGGGAGTTAAATTAAGCAATTATAATATAGAGCTAGCATTCAAAATTGCATCTTCTGAATGAACCTTTTATTCCTGCAAATAGTTGGTTTTATGAACTTCTTTACTATTTCTGCTTGCAGTCTTTCATCTTATATAAATAGTTTAAACTTATGTCCAGTAAGTTGACATATAGTCATATATTGGTTAAATTCTGGAAAATATTCATTGTATCTATTGGTCTGTCAAGGCTTGATATAACTTGTGCATGCACTGACATTCTCTCGCCATAAAGGAATTTTACCTATGTAAGTTTGCAAACAATTGCAAGACTAGTAACATTATGGATAATTACTGGTGTAGCTCCAAAAATTACTTGTGGATCTCCATCAGTTTTTTAGTAGAGCTCTTTGAAGTTACCAGAACCAGTTACCTCATAAAATTGGAGGTCCACTAGAAACTCATGCAGCTTCACTGATAATTAACGTATTTCACAACAAATCTTTAATCTCTCTCCTCTTCTATATACATTTGTATGAACTCAATTATTGCACTTACGTCCTTGATTGCTTATCTTTGACACGAGGTCACTATACTTGTAAAAAGGTCAGCAACAAAACAATTCTTTCCCTCACCATTCTCCTGCATGTCTCCCTCTCTCGTGCGATCTACTGCCAGGTGTGCTCCTTAACTCCATTTTTCTCTTCTCTTCTTTCTTTTTAATTTTTTTGGGTTCTACTCATTCCTCCACACAATCTCAGGTTAAACCGTGTAATCTGATCTCTTTATCACTCTCTCACAGCCTGGCCCTAGGACCAAGTGAGTTATCTAACACCATTCCATCCCTTTTCTCCTTCTCTCCCCCTTTTCTCTTTCTTGGTTTATTTGGTATTCACTGATTTCTCCTTTGGGTATTTACTCCGCAATTTCGGATTAAAACTTCACTGATTTCTTCTCTGCAATTTCGAATGAAACTGGGTAATCTGATCTCTTCACCACTCTCTAGCACCTTGGGATTAAACGCCAAAACACAGAATCATGTGAGTTTATCGTATAATTTCTTTTAATTGACGTTTATGAAGTTATTTGCTTTCATTTTTCTTCTTCCTTTTGCTCTTCAAGTCCCTATCTTTGGTGGTTATTATTGTAAAATTTAAATTCCAGAGTCTTATTTTGGTGTGATCTAATGCATGCAGTTATCTGCTTTCATTTTTCTCTTCTTTTTTGCTCTTCAAGGTCCTCTCTTTGGAGGTTATTATTGTAAAATTTAAATTCTAGAGTCTTATTTTGGTGTGATCTAATGCATGCAGTTCTCTGTTTTCATTTTCTCTTCTTTTTTGTTCTTCAAGTTCCTCTCTTTGGAGGCTATTATTATAAGACTTTGAATTCAATGGTTTTATTTTGGGTTTCCCATCGATATACTATTGATGTTTATGTATAATTTTTTAATTCAAGTTCCTCTCTTCAGGTTTTTGTATATTTATGTTGATCAGTGCACTGTGACTTGGTAATCATGTCTCTTTATTTATCTTCATGTCTATTTATCTGTTTCAACATTGATTACAATATATTATTCATCGTCTCTTTGTTATACTGCCACTATCATTGCCTTTGCAAGTAAATGTATTGTTTCTTTAATTCTCTATGTGGCTGTGTGTTTCACTTAACTACTTGGATTCTACTTACTATTTCTAAATGGCTAAAATTAATTCGTGTAATAATTGTCTCCATATGCACCTGGATTGAAAGATTTTTCTCATGTTACATATTTTCCTTTCTACCTTCATTATTGGTATCACCTAACAAATTGTCCTTACTATGAATTTGCTAACTCATTCAATTTCAAATGTAGATGGTGTCACTTTGCGGATTGATCCAACTTTGTCTTTTGCAAATCAACTTTCACTCTTAACATAAGGCAACATAATCTTAGGATTGATATAGCTTCCACAAGTTATCAAAGCATTAATGAACCAAATGGCAAGACTTTTGCATTTTTTCCTTACTATGAATCTTCACTCTTGGTTTTCCAATGATCATACTTTTTATTATGGAACTAAGCATGATCAATTTATTATCAGGAAATCAAGCTTCCTTGCATGGTTCCAACGTAGTTAGAAAACGTTGAATTGGGGAAAGATTGAAGTTTTGTCCCCTTCATTGTATTTGTCCTACATGTGGTGCAAACATATGGATTAAAGAAAAATCTTCAAAGAATACGAAATCAAATACCGATTTTTATTTTTTTTATCTTTGCTACCAAAATGGAAAAGTTGATTTGTCATTATTGTCATCTACACCTCCAACTCTACAAGAGTTGTTTGATTGAAAATATGACATTAGAAGATCAAAGTTTAAAGACCCTATCAGGGGCTGCAATTCGATGTTCTCAGTCATTTCAATGGGAGAAAAAACTGACAATAGTGTTCTTGGTGGTCATGGACTTTTTTCATTTCGCTTAAGTGGAGATAAGTATCACAAGATAGGGTCCTCACTACCTTAGATATGCCAAAATTTGCTCATTTATATATAAATGACATCGAACATGAAGTTCAAAATCGAGTGGCTATTGTTGGAAACAATCATTACCGAGAGAAATTCAATCCATCAGTTGTAGAGCTATTAAAATAGATGCTTGATGAGATCAATCCTTATATACAAGTTTATAGACGTGCTCACCAAAATTGTCCAACATGCAATAAAGTGGAAGCACTAATGGTTGGTGATGGTTTTGAAAATGTTAATCATCGTGATATTGTGGTATCTATTGTTGATCATTTCTTGAGAATGATTAGTGAGATCCATCCAAGTTACAAGTCTTTACAGTATCCATTGTTATTCCCATATGGCGAGGATGGATGGAGGGTAGGCATTCCTTTAAGAGAAGTAGCTTTTTCAGTTTGATTCTTCTCAAAATTCAATTTCAATACAAGAATTTTATTGTTTTCAACTACAATACCGTATATCGGAGAGTAAAACACTTTTGCAAGGTGGTTAATCCTTCCAACAATTTGTTGTTGCTGTTTATGCAGCAATAAAATGATTGCGCTTGAAGTGGATTAGGAACAACCAAAAAAAAATTGCTAGTTGAACTTTATCAAGGTTTAGAAGATCCAGTAACAATAGGGGAATGTATTGTTGGTGCTGTTGGAAGATGGTATATTCTTCATTCTTCATTCACTGGTGGATCTCAAAATATGATTCAAAACTATCAAGATGCCATAGCTATTTGTCGTTGGTTGGGTTCTTTAGACCTATTTATCACATTTGTGTATGTGTATATATACATCAACTGTAACTTGTTAAAATTTCTTAAAAGATATAACTTACATCATAGTAATAAGTACTTAAAAAACTAATATTTCATAACCGATTAGCTCATAGAAACTATAAATCTCCATGCACAGAGTTGATACGGTCAAAAAGAAATCTCAATAAAGAAGAAGAAAAATATAATTAGAACGGAAACAAATCATAATTATTTTCATTCTTTTTACGTATCAACCAGCTTTGATTGTCATGGTTTACATCTCAATCTATGGTTTTTTTTTTTTTTTTTTCTCTATTTCATGTGAAAAAACAATACTCCCTCCTTCTCATTTTAGATGTCACCTTTAAAAGCTCAAAGATTAAAAAGTACATTAATTACATGCAAATCACTTAATACGAATACTAAAATACCAATTTTACCATACAAAAAGTGCATTAATTACATATAAATAATTTGAGTTGGAGTAATGATGAAAGATACTATTGAAAGATGTATCATAAAAGTCTTTAACTTTTAATTCAGGACAACTATTTTGAGACATCCCAAAATAGAAATAAGGCCATCTACAATAGGACGAAGGGAGTATATAATTTGAGGTCTAGGAATCCATATAAGATGTCTAACTATTTATCAATGTTCAATCAATTAACATAATGAAGACCAAAGATATATTACAGAAAGTCAACTAAATCGGACTCTTACTTCACAAGGAGCAATAACCCTAGAAGCAAGTCAAACACAAAAGAAGCTATCTTGGAAAATAGATACCGAAATGGAGGATGTAGGAACTGCAAGTTCTAATCGAGTCTAGTATTGAGAAAACACAGATGCCCTCCAAGGAGAAAAGATCATCGAGAAGGAGAGATTGAAAGCAGTGTAGCCAAGCTTTTAATATATACTGAGGATGAGAAAATATAATATGAACATGTTCGAGAATAAAAGAAAAAAAATTATTAAACATGAGTAACTAATAAAAGACCAGCTGACTTAGGTTATTAATATAATATAATATTATTCACATAAATGCACCCAAATGGGGCCGTTATGGTATGCAGTTTGTTCATCATAGACGTTATGGTATGAGATTAACCCAATAGGGGTGTCGTGATATATATTGCCTGTTGGGGGCATTGCATAAGTTCAACCCTTGTTTTCGTAGTCATAAATGTGTTTTCTTTGTTCATTTAAAGGACCAATTGTTTATTAATTAAAATGAAGAGAATTTTTTAGTCATGATGATTTGATAAAATTGAAATGGCATTTGATGAAATGATTTAACCTTGTGATTTCTTTTATATGTGTGAATGATCTAATATGCTTTATGACAATTTCTAGATGAATCAAATTGTAAACCGAGGTTCAAACCCAAGAGGAGGGGTGAATTAAGTTTTTAAAAACTTTTCCTAATTACTTACAAGTTTATAAAAATAGTTAAATGCACAAAACATACAAACAATTAATGTGCTTTAAGTAAAATAGTTTAAGGAAGAGAAAGTGCAAACTCAGTTTATAGTGGTTTGGCAATATCAGATTCCTTCCGACCCTACGTCCACTATCTTCAAGAAACCTCCTTGAAGTAATCCACTAAAACTTTTAGTCGTACAACTTCACAGGTGTTGTACAAACCTTACAAATAATACCTTCCTCTCGGAAGCTATTCCCTTCCTCACAGAAGCTAATCCCTTCGTTACGGAAGCTTACAAAGAAGTGCTTAATCCTAAACACTCTAAGAGTTATTACAACTCTTTCCCCTTTACAATAAATGAGATTTTCTCTAAAGTAAGTGGTAGAGAGATAACAATAAGTGCTTTTACAAATGAACAATATCTCTCTTTCAAGAATAAGCTTGAAGAATGGCGCAACAATAAATGTTTCAAAGCTTTTGAGAATTAATGAACAAACTTGTGAATTGAATGTGTTCTCCTCTTGTTTTAAATGCTCATTGAAGTGGGTTTATATAGACTTGAATCAATATGGTCGTTAGACACTGACTTGGTACGTTTGGTGCATTAAATGCTCAAGTTCCACATTTTAAACAATCATATTTTTGAATTACCAATCGACTGGGTCAAGTGAGAAATATCACTTTTTAGGTTATGGGGGAGTACCAGTCGACTAGGTCCTAAGCACCAATCGACTGGGAACTCTTTGTCCCAATTGCCAGTCAACTGGGTTTTTGAAACCAGTCACCTAGGGACCTTTTGTCTCATATCCTAATCGACTGGTATATTAAGCCAGTCGACTAAGTTGCCCTTCAACCCAGTTTTTCAAGTTTCAAAACTGTTTTTGACTTGGAAACATTTGTATTAATAGTTTTGTCAAAATCGTTTTGTAAAAAGAGCCATAGGTCAAGCTAAGTATTTGAACATGAGAGATTTGTAGTTATTTTTAATACCTTAATGTCTGTTCTATATCTTTTGTCTTGTCTTGGTGTCTGAAACTAGTTGAGTTCTTGCATCTTGTTTCTATGCTGAATGCTTTTACCACTTAAACACTTAGATAAAACTGTTAGTATAATTAAAGTAGTGTTTTGTCATTATTAAAATCCAATATGGGTAAACAATCTCCCCCTTTTTGACAAAACGAATGAGAGAAAAACAGTTTTAAAAACTAAGTGTTGGGTTTTTAGAGAAAATTGGGCAGAGTTTCCTCTGTTTTTCGGATAAAACCAACTTGTTAGGCAGTTCAAACATAGTTTATAATCAAACCAACCAATCAAAGTAAGACAAAGTTATATTCATCAAAGTGTTCGGAACAATGTTCTCCCTAAATCTATGCTCTATTATAAGTTTACATTGATTTTTCTCTTTTTTTCTCCCCCGTTTTGACAACAACAGAAAATGGGGTGTAAACTTAAAAAATAAGCAGGATAAACACTACAGCTATAAAAAAAAAAAATAAAAAAAAAAAACTTGTAGGTAAAAACTAGGCATGTTTCAGAATTGGGAAGACTTTCGGGAAGATTCAGAAGTTTTTACACTAATATCAGAAGTTAAGGCATATATATGAGCATGAATATTATAAATCAAGCAACTATATAGCATAAAAGTAAGATAAATGTATGAGCTAAATGATAAAACATAAATCAAAGCAATAATATATATACATCAATCTAATGTGAGCTTATAGGAAGCTTGTCTTAGTACAAATGTGAATGAAAACTGAATGTTCGTGCTACAACTATCTAAGAGCTATATATACAAAACAAAGAGATAAACAAAAAACTCAGTTAGTGGGGGAATCAGATCCGTCTCGTATAAGATCCCGAAGCTCAGCCAATGAGTCCTTTGTGTGCTCTCGTTGCAACTCGAAATCGTCACGAAGTGTGCGAAGGTCACGGTACATGGAATCAACTGAAAAGCTTAAGCTCTGGAACCCAGACTGCATGGACAGTTGGAGGCTCAAAATAGCCTGTAGTAGATCATTGTATCCAGCCTAACCAGCACTAGAACCACCATGCTGTGGGCTGAGTGCTTGGTCATCAATATCCATAGTAGTGGAAAGAGTTGCATCACCAAGAACCTCATCATCCTCCTCGCTTCTGTCACCCTCTCCAATCCTAATGTTTCGCCCGGCCTTGGAGTAGATCAACCCATCGTGGATAGTGTACCCCATCTTGTTCAGAGAAGAGATATTGATGATGTCATTGGGGCCGATGTCCTGAGCCTCAGAGATGGGAAGGGGGACTCGAAAATGCTGGAGGATAAGGGTGATGAGCATCCTGTAGGGAAGGCACCTGGAGTCACTAGCTTCACTGTTTATCATATTGGCGAGTAGTAAGGGGTAGATATTAAAGCGGTGTCTAGTTTTGAGACACCAAATCAATACTGCGTCTATCTTCGAGAGATAGCCCCGACTCCTAAGTCGTGGATGGATAGTCCAACTCACAATAAGGTTGAACAGCTTCAAGTCGATGGGCATGTCACTACATGTGTGAAATGTAGTAGGCCTAAAGATATAGTTAGGGTCTCCCTTAACGATTTGGCATGCCTCCTCATAATCAAAGTTGTATGGCCATCCGTCCAGACTCCATAGCATCCCTCCCACTAGGATCCTCAAAATACTCACTAGGAGGTCAGTGTTCACCTCTAACTCCACGCCCATCACATTGGTTCTGAAACAAAGAGCCAGTGGACTAGGTTTCACCAAGTTCGTGTAGAACTGGTGAATTAGGTGTGGGTAGTATTTTTAGTGAATCTTGACAAGTGGTGTCAAGTGCACTGCCTCGAAAGTAGGTAATATGTCAAAATTTACATGACAGATAGAATCGAAGTCAACGAATCTACCTGTCATGATCTTTTTGTGGTGAATGACAGAGTTATACCTTTATTTGGAGGTTGGACTCCAAAAGAGTGAGTCATCGAGCTTAGTCCTCGATTTTTTTCTCGAAGAACCTGCCAAACCCTTTCCTTTAGCATCCGATGTCGTGGATTTCTTAGACCATGGCCTTGTAGATGCGTGAGGTCCTCCAACGGTGGTTTTGATCTGGATTCTCTCAAACATTTGGAAGAAAGTGTTTTTAGGGAGAAATTTGAGAGATTTTGGAAAAAAAAAAAGGATTTTTCAACCATGGAAAGTTGAAATGGAGGTGATGTGGGATGAGATTAAGGATTCTATGGAGTGTTTTTGTGAGATTGTGGATAGAGATCAAAGATTTTCTAGAGAGAAAGCTTAAGGGTTTTGAAAATGGCGTAAAAAACCTGAAAAACTGAAGCGACTATTTATAGAATCGTAATACCAATCGACCGGGTTAGGGCACTAGTCGATTAGGTCCTTCATAATTTGGGAATTTTTGACATACCAGTCAACTGGGTAAACTGGCAGAGAAATACCAGTCGACTGGGTCATCCATACCAGTCGACTGGGTAGGTTACCAAAATTTCAAATTTTGGATCTAAACAATGTCTTGTGCTACTAGTTGACTGGTTGAATTGGTATTGTGTTACCAGTCAATTGAAGTCATGTTACCCGTCGACTGGACTCTTTAAGAAACTTAAAAAAAAAATGAGCTCTAGCTTAGAGTTTTAGCACGAATTTTGTTTATCTATGCCATCTTGAGTGAGAGAAATATTAAATAAGAGTTAATACTCATTCAGTAGATGTCAAATATGCATATGATGAATGTTGATGCAATCAACATACAATTTGTTATAGTCTTTTAATCCCATCAATAGTCTAATCTTACAAAATTTAACTTCACTTAAGGGTTTTGTAAGAATATCAGCTATTTGATCTTCTTAAGGAATGAATTCTAGTTTTATATCACCCTTTTGAGCATGGTCTTTTATGAAATGTTATCTGATTTCTATGTGTTTGGTTCTAGAATAGTGAATAGGGTTTTTGGTTAAGTTGATAGCACTGGTCTTATCACAATGAATTGGAACATCTTTAAAGTTCATGCCATAGTCTTCTAGTTATTGTTTCATCCATAACACTTATGCACAACAACTTCCAGCTACTACATATTACACCTCGGTGGTTGATAGTGTAACCGATGTTTTTTTCTTGGAAAACCAAGAGGTTAACATTACACCTAAGAATTGGCATGTTCCACAAGTGTTTTTTCTATCTAGTCTACACCCCACAAAATCATCATCTGAATATCCTATAAACTCAAAAGATGAATCTCTAGAGTACCATAATCCTAGGTTTTGAGTCCCTTGTAGATATCTAAAGATTCTTTTTACTGCAATCACATGTGATTCCTTGGGATTAGCTTGAAATCTAGCACATATGCATACACTGAACTTTATATCAGGTCTATTTGTAGTTAAATAAAGTAAAGCTCCTATCATGCTGCTATAAGTTTTAGTGTCTACACATTTACCTCCTTCATCAAGGTCAAGTTTTGCAGAAGTGCTCATAGGAGTGCCAATTGACTATGAGTTTTCTATCCTGAACCTCTTTAATAGGTCCTTGGTGTATTTTGATTGATTGATGAAGATGACTTCTTTCAATTGTTTGATTTGAAGTCTAATAAAGTAGGTAAGTTCTCCTATAATGCCTATTTCAAATTCACCTTGCATGCACTTAGCAAACTCTTAACACATAGATTCATTAGTAGCACCAAATATGATGTCTTCAACATATATTTGGACTAGTAGTGTGTCATTTTTGTGAAGAAAATTGTGTCTATTTTTCCTCTTGTAAAATTATTTTCAAGTAAAAACTTACTTAGTCTTTCATACCATGCTCTTGGAGCTTGCTTCAACCATATAGAGCTTTAGAAAGCTTATAGACATGATTTAGAAGACTGCTATTTTCAAATCCAAGAGGTTTCTCAACATACACATCTTCTTCTATAAAGCCATTTAAAAATGTACTTTTTACATCCATTTGAAATAACTTAAACTTATTAAAGCATGTAAAGGTTAATAGCATTCGAATAGCTTCTAATCTAGCTACGGGTGCATAGGTCTCATCAAAGTCTATTCCTTCTTCTTGATTATATCCCTTAGCAACTAGTCTAGCCTTGTTTCTAGTTACTATTCAATTTTCATCTATCTTATTTCTAAATACCCATTTAGTTCCTATTATAGTATTATTCTTTGGTCTAGGAACTAGATTCCATACATTGTTTCTTTCAAATTGATTTATTTCTTCTTGCATAGCATTTATCCAATCAACATCCTTCTCAGCTTCTACAAACGTCTTAGGTTCTACTTGAGATAAATACGTTACACAATTACAAATATTTCTAATAGAGGAATGAGTTCTTACCCCTTGTGAAGGATCACCAATCACTTGATCGATTGGATGATAATTTACATACCTCCAATCTTTGGGAAGACTATCATCTTGTTGACTTGTAGATGGTTGGTCAAGATTGAGAGCTTCTACCTTTTGACTTGTTTGAGGTGGGCTCTCCTTTGGGTCAACAATGGGAGTAGGCGTTTCTGTTCTTGGAATGAAATCTGCATCATCATTAAAAGAATAGACTCATCAAAGGCTACATGTACATATTTTTCTTCCACTACAGTTCTTTTGTTAAAGACTTTATAAGCTTTACTAGAGGTTGAATATCCTAAGAATATCCTTTCATCGGTCTTTGAGTCAAATTTACCCAAGTTAGTTTTATTGTTATTTAAGATAAAGTATTTACAACCAAAGGCACGAAAATATGAGATATTAGGCTTTCTTCCTTTCCATAATTCATATGGAGTTTTGTTAAATATAGACCTAATTAAAACTCTATTTAAGATATAGCAAGAAGTTTTTACGGCTTCCACCTAAAAATATTTTGGCAAGCTATTTTCACAAAGCATTGTTCTTGCAAATTCTTCTAGAAATCTATTTTTCCTCTCAACAACTTCATTTTGTTAAGGAGTTCTAGGAGATGAAAAGTTGTGATCAATTCCATTTTCATCACAAAATTTTGAAAAACTTTAGTTTTCCAATTCTTTTCCATAGTCACTTCTAATGCTTGAAATACAAAATCCTTTTTTCATTTTGAACCTTTTTACAAAAGTTTTCAAATCCTTTGTAAGCTTTATCCTTGTGAGCAATAAAAATAACAAAGATATATCTTGAATAGTCATCAACAATATCAAGAGCATATTGATGGCCACCTAGACTAATGGTACATATTGGACCAAATAAGTCCAGATGCAAAAGTTCTAATGGTCTAGTGGTTAAGACTACATTTTTTGATTTAAAAGAAATTCTAATTTGTTTTCCTATTTGACAAGCATCATACACCTTGTCTTTTTTTGAATTTGATTTTTGGAAGTCCAATGATTAAATCTTTTCTTGAAATGATTTTAAGCAAATCCATATTCACATGGCCAAGCCTTTTATGCCATAGCCATAGGTTTTCACTAAATGTGGGAAAACATTTTTCATTTTGCGAATGCAAAGATTTTAAATCAACCATATAGACATTTTCGTGTCTATGGCCAACAAACTTGATCTTGTTACTCTTGATGTGCATAACTAGACAATGAGAGGTTTCAAATATGACTTTTTTGCCTTTGTCACATTGTTAACTAATACTTAGTAAATTTGGCTTAAAGCCTTGCACATATAATACATTATCAATGGTTGAGAAATCATTACCAACTTTTCCATGCCCGATTATCTTTATCTTTGTGTTATCTCCAATGGTGACATGTTCGCCATCTTTTAGAGTTAGTTCTTTGAATGCACTTCGATCACCGGTCATGTGCTTTGAGCATCCACTATCAAGGTACCAATAGTTACCTTTTTCCTTGGTGTGGAGACATATCTACATCACACAAGGATACACAATTGCACTCTTAGGTACCCAAAATTTCTTGGGTTCTTTGGGGTTAGTCCTAGAAAATACAATTCCTTTAGGGACCCATACCTTCTTAGCATTATAAATGGCTCTATATTTATAGACGTATTGATGATGCACAATCCTAGGATAATGGTTATTAAAATTTCTAGGATTTTTTAATTGTGCATGTCTATAGTTCCTTGGATAAGTATTCCTAGGATACATGTTTCTATTGTGAAGATTGTGAACATGCATGTCATTTCTAGGAATTGTATGATAGTGATTTCCAGGATGTGTACTTGCATTATAATGAACATACATATTGTTTCTAGGATATACATGATGGTAATTCCTAGGATGTGCATGTGTAGTGTGCAAGTTATGAGTATATATATTATCTCTAGGATGCACATGATTGTTATTCCTAGGATGTGTATAGGCATTTCTTGAATGATTGTTCCTAGCATTTGCATTTCTTGAGTGAGCATACATATATGTATGAGTATTTCTAGGATGCTTACCTTTAGTATAAGCATTTTTAGATTTACTAGCATATATTGAGGGAGTACTTTTGATCTTGCCAGTGGCCTTGGAAGTAAAGGCTTCATTCACACATGTTTCTTTCATAAATAAGGTCTATTTTGATTTTTGCTTGCCTAATGGAGAATAACCCAACTCGGATTTTCCTCCACTTAATCTTTGGCAAGATATCACTTCATTTAGCTTTTCGTTTCCAAGCATAAGTCTTGATATAGTGCCATTCAATTCCATTATTTTCTTCTTTAAATTTTCATTTTCATCTTTAAGAAAATCTTGAGAAGAATTATAAAGCATGGAAGATAGTTTTTCTTTTTCTTCCTTTAAGCCTTCCATCTCTTTAGAAAGAAATTTGACTTCTTTTTTCAGGGTGGTATTCCTAGAATCGATTTTTTTTCAATTCTTTATGCATTTCATTTATAACCTCTATTAATTCTTCACTACTACTAACAAAGTTATTATTAGAAGGGGAAGAATTTGATACATTATTTTCGTCGTCGATTGCCATTAGACATAGGTTGGTAATCTCCTTGTATCCAACCTCATTGTTCGAGGATTCTTCTTCTTCGTTATCATTCCAAGTGGTTGTAATCATAGCTTTCTTTTTGAAGCTCTTATATGGTTTGCTTGTCATTGTACAATCGGCCTTGATGTGACAGGGCTTCTTGCAACCATAACACACAAGTGGTTCCCAATTTGAAGTGGGATCCTTTGTGTAAGGTTTCTTGCTCTTTTTCAAGAACCTGTGAAACCTCTTGGTGATTAGAGCCATCTCACCATCTTCTTCACTGCTCTCTATCTCTTCTTCTGTTTCTTCCTCTTTGTTGCTCGTAGAGGCGTTGGGAGTAATCACATTTTTCTTCTTGTCATCATCATTGACAACAGGATTCATTTCTTCCATCTTGTACGTCAATAGTGATACGAGTAGTGTTTCGACATCAAGTTTGTCGAGATCTTTGGCCTCCATGATGGCCGTCTTCTTTGCTTTCCAAGTGGATGGCAAAGACCTTAAGATCTTCCTTGTTAGTTCAAATTCCTCAATGTTCCTACCAAGAAGCTTTAGGTCGTTAACAATAGTGATGAAACATGAGTGCATTTGAGAAATTGTTTCGTTAGGAGACATTTTGAAAGATTCATACTCAAACACTAGCATATAGATTTTTTATTTTTTTAACTTCGCTAGTTCCTTCATATGTAACTTGCAATTTGTCCCAAATCTCCTTAGTCGAAACACAAGCAAAAATTTTATTATATTCAAAAATATCTAAAGAACAATGTAAAATACTTGTGGCTCTACTATTCAGAGACATCATTCTATAATCCTCTTCATTGAACTCAGTTTTGAGTTTAGGCATTGTATGGTTGATTTCTCCAATAGTTATTTCCTTTGTAGGAATTCTAGGTCCTTCCTCAATGACTCTCCATAGATTATAATCTTGTCATTCGACAAAGATTTTCATCCTATTTTTCCAATAGTTATAGTTGGAGCCATTGAACAATGGAGGCCTTGTGTAGGAATGTCCTTCGGAATAGCTATTAGATGCCATCAGATCAACTCTAGGATTTTAAGCTTGAAATTGAGAAAGAAGCTTTGATACCAATTGTAAACCGAGGTTCAAACCTAAGAGGGGTGAATTGGGTTTTTAAAAACTTTTGCTAATTACTTGCAAGTTTATAAAAACAGTTAAATGCACAAAGCATACAATAGTTTTTTAAGTTTCAAAATTGTTTTTGACTTGTAAACATTTGTATTAATAGTGTTGTTAAAGTCCTTTTGTAAAAAGAGCCATAGGTCAAGCTAAGTATTTGAACATGAGAGATTTATAGTTGTTTTCAATACCTTAATGCATATTCTATATCTTCTGTCTTGTTTTGGCATCTGAAACTAGTTAAGTTCTTGTATCTTGTTTCTATGCTAAATGCTTTTACCGCTTAAACACTTAGATAAAACTGTTAGTACAATTAGAGTAGTGTTTTGTCATTATTAAAATCAAATATGGGTTAACACAAATGTTCTTGAAAATATTGTTTCTCATCAATGAATGTTTGTCTTAAATTAAATTGATTGTACTTTTAGAGCTAAATAAACATCCTTGTCCCTTACTTCTTGATAATTATATGATGTGCGAAGAGTATTGGTGATTTTCAAAATAAAATTGTGATTTTAAACTTGGGATGATTTTGAAAATCAAAGGAAAAGAGAAAGAAAGAAAAATTCATTTTGGCTCATAGGTAGTCGACTGTAAGGTTAATACAGTCGATTGTAGGATCGGGAAAAACATTTTTTAGGTTTATCCAATCGACTTTAAAATGGATCTAGTCGACTATATGCCCTATACCTTATTGATTTTGAAAATTACATGAGGTACATTCGACTGTAAAAGGGACACAGTCGAATGGAAAACGAAATTTTGTATTTTTATGAACATTAAATGACAGCTAATTGGTGAACTAAAATGTCTCTTGTGAAGAGACACTCAATTATTTTAGTTTAGGACTAAACCAAAGTGTCTCTTGTGAAGAGACACTCGTTAACTCTATAAATAGAGTGGATAACTGCTATAGAGATTGAATTATTGAGAATTCTTTCATCATCTTCTTATATTTTCTCTGAAAAATATAGATCTTCTTGTGATTGAAAATTCTACATAATTCTTCAAACACAATTGTTTATAATCGATAAAACTCATAGAAGCTGCTGTAGGTTGTTCTTCACAAGTGTAAAGTGTAGAACAACAACAAGGTTTCATTGTATCTTAAAGAAAATTCACTGAAAACCTTCTCACACTGGTGAGGGGTGAATTAAACCTTAAGAAAAGCAAACTGGTTATTCCTTAAAGCCATAACTCTCATTCTCTCTTATTCATTTTGATAAACAACCCTCTAATTTTTTTCCTATAATCTTAAGGTTTAATTTTCTGTTTGTTTGACAAAATGACTACCTAGCTGAGTTCTCTGAGAGATATGGTGCTAGATTTCAACAAATTGAAGAAAACAAAAATTTCTTAAGTTAATGTGATGCTTTATATTATTTTGATTAGCTAGATTACAAGGTACACCTTCAAAAAAAAATTATAGCACACTGGTGTTAAACAAACATTACATAAAATATGGTTTGTGATTTTAAAATTTATGTGCATATGTAATACATCAAATAATATAAAGAAAATTGGAATATGTTTATCGTTAGTTCCTTTTATAGGCATGGAAAAGAAAACTGAGGAATGTAGTTAATTTTGTATAGTGATATATTTGATGAGATTGGTATATTGATTCATGTGTTATTTTTCCTATAAATGTCTATTATACAATAAATTCACTAGTATGTTTTATTTGATAATATATGTTGGGAACAAGAACTATGAATGGCATATTATCAGTATGTATCCCATTTGTGGATTACATGGTGGCACTAACGACAATTTTAATTTAAAAAATAATATGGCTATTTGGCCATGTAACCAAGAGTGTCTAATTATTCTTTGGCTTATAGTTACAGTAGTTTAGGAGAATTGTTCTTCCTAATAAGTGCTGTATAATATATAAATATATTGATACACATGTCGTGTAACTTTCATTTCATGGTGTCTTAATGATAGCATATTTTAACTGTTTTTTATCCTACGTTATATGAGATCGTAAATTTATTTGATGGTAATCTATATAACTGTTTATGATCCTAATTTATATGAGATAGCAAGTCAGACTATAGGGGTGCGTTGTTTTCTGGGGTTATGGATACTAATAGGTCTCTTGCCATAGTACCTTCACAATCAGATTTTTTAGTCTAATGTGGATTACTTTTGCAGCTTTGCAATGCCTTGTTTTTTGGCAACGATCTTGTATAATGTTGATATCATTTTGAGAATTTTTTATTTCAGAGGTGTGTTGTTTTTTTGGGTTGTGGATACTAATAAGTCTCTTGCCTTAGTGCCTTCACAAGCAGATGTTTGGGTCTAATGTGGGTTAGTTTTGCAACTTTACAATGAGCTGTTTTTGACAACAATCTTGTAATCGGTGGCTACAGCTCCATATCTAAACCGCTGTTATGGTAATTGATTATTTGTTTCGTTGGAATTCAATTACATTATGGGAGATAGAAAATCCTATATATATATATTTCATGATAAATGATGCGTAGGCAACTTTCTAAAACTTCGATACTTTTTTCTTTTAAAATTCTATTATGAAGATCAAACAAAACATCAAAAGTTAATTGCAAATTTGAAGAATAATGACACTTAAAACACCAGTAAGTTTTATTTTTTTTAATAAATAATTTTTTAAAAACTATTTTTTTTGGAGTTATTACCGTTTTGATTGAGAATTACTCATTTTTTCTTCTTCTTGCAACATGGATGAGTTTATTTTGGCTTGGAGACTAGTGTTTTATCTTGATCTCCATAATTGTTGTTAGGATTTTATCTCTAAAATCCACTTACTCAAATTTTGAGGCAATAAACAAACAAGTATGGAGCACAAATAATTTTACATGGTGCGACAACCTTTTTGCCTACACCACCAACAAAATCACAACTTTATTAATCCTTAACAACAACTTTAGTAAAAACAAAATTATTACTCTGGCAACCTCTCAACCCAAAATCTCCAATATACGCAAAGCTCTTCAACTAGCTCTAGTTATAATATTGGAATTATGAGTGTGTCTCAAACCTTCTCTAGAACCCTTTTTATATAGATGATATTTTTCAAATACTACTAGAAAAAAATAACAACATAGTAAACTATTACTATTACTTATACAAGGAAAAATCTAATGGGAAACTAACACTACTCCAACTAGAACAACCAACTATAAAATGGAAAACTACATTTCTCAAACCAATTAGAATTATTCCTTATGAGGATTTGAGCCAAAATCCTAACAAATCTCCACCTTGGCTCAAATTCTCCATAGCTCATCAACAAATCTAACTTTCTTCTTGGTTGGTGCGATAATTCCTTTTGGTCCTTTCGTATCTCCTCCACCTTATTTTCTAAGCAAAACCTCCCCATCCAATACATACAAGCTCTTCTTGTTCATAATAGCCTTCAACACTACATTTGATCCATTAAGAACTTAAATATTTCCATTGCCCACAGTCCATGTGTATCCCATCTTATTAAGCTCCTCTAAAGAGATGATATTTGTAGTTAGAGAGGAAACAAACTTTACCTTCTCAAGTATTTTCACACTTCCATCATATAGCTCCAACCTTTAGCTTCCTTCATCATCAATTACTTTGTATTTATTACTTCATGCAATCAAAGTACTTCTTTTTATTGAATACGTGAATGGAGGACACCGAATCAAGTAACACCATATTACTTTTATCAAAATTTTCTTCAATGTGCTTAATAGCTAGCAACTCTTCATCACTTCCTTTGATGATACTAGCACTTTTACTACTTTCTCCATCATCACTCTTCTTCCCACTCATCCTTCTCAAATCTTTTAAATTATCTTTCATGGCCTTACAACAATATTGTATGTGTCCTATCTCTCCACAGTAGAAACACTCATTCTCACTGTCACCTCTAGGCCTAGATTTGGATCTCCACCTTGAGCTATTGTTCGCTCTCCATTAGTTCCTCCCTTAATTAGAACTCTCCACAGTGAGCGCTTGACTACCACTGGATAAGCTTTTGTTTCCCATCAACCTCTCATTCTCTTGTAAGAGCGTAGTTACATCATCTAAACTCAACGTCGACTTGCCCACTAACAATGTTTGTACCAATGGTTTGTAAGATTTTGGTAAAAATAATAACAAAATCAATGCCTTCTCCTCGTCGTTTAATGTTTCTTTTATATTCAACAATTGAGACATCAGCTTGTTGAATTCATTCAAATGATCATGAAGGCTTGTACCTTCTTCCATCTTTAGAGAGTAGAGGTCCATCTTGAGACATAATCTATTGGTCAAAGACTTTGATGCATAGATGCTCTCGAGGTTATCCTGCAAATTCTTGGGTGTAGTTTCTTTTAACACAGTATACTTGATCTAGGGAGCAAGAGCCAACCTAATTGTGCTTACAACCTTCCTCTAAATTGACTGCCACTTTCTACGAGTCACATTTTTTGGCTTTTTTTTTCCTCTAAAGCTTGATCAAGTTCTTGTTGCACTAAAAGATCATGAAATGTACTCTGCCACATAGTAAAATTATTTCTTCCATTAAATAAATGAATCTCAAATTTAGGTATACCCGTTGACATGATGGCGTAGATGCAACAAATAGCAATAGACAGCTTCTTCAAGTGATAATCTTGATTTAATTATTTGTGTTTGGTTGCTCATCCTATTTGTGCATTCACTTTCATATATTAAGCATAATTGAAAAACACCCCGAGCTAATTAGGTTTAACCTACCCAGCTACCTATGTGGGTTACCATAAACCAAAAAAACAATGAGAAAAATTATGATTATGTAATGAAATGGGAGAAAAAAGTGGAAGAAAGAAAAAGAAAAAGATAGAAATGAGGAGGAAAGTGTACATTTTCGTGTAGGCAGAAAACTAATGCCTATTTATACTTATATAACATGAGTAGCTTCCCTTCGACCTAGTGATAGCCCAACACATGGTCGTTCAATAACTCCCGAGTAACAAAGTGACTCGGACAAGCTACTGAAGTGTACATGCGGTCATACCTTCATGGTGACGAGACAACTCAAAGAAAGACCAAACTTCAAGCACAAGGAGTCATTTGTTGTGAGGCTCGAGGTCCTGACACTTTAATCTAACAGTGTCCTACCGCTGGAAATCAACAACACGCCAACGCTTATATAAAGGAGTCATCACCCTCAAACAAAATGGAAAAGAATAGAGAGAGAAAAAAGCATGACCTAAACACAATAACGCTTAGAAGAGGTAGAAAGTGGAGAAAGAATGACAGGTGTAAAGAGAAATCATATAAGGAACAAAGAGAGCTCATATTATTCTATCCTCCTCCAAAATATCCCCTCGTCTCCTAAAAATTTTCTCCTTTCACCTCATAAGAGTGTCTACTGACTTGAGCGTCAGAGGGTCCTCCACGGAGTACAAAAACTCCGGGAGACTTCTTTTGCAAGTCATTACCCATCACTAGCCTCATGAAGCCCTTCAGTCCAAGACTCCTCTTATAAAGGCGAATATTCAGCAAACTCTACTGAGGACCATTGAAGATAGGAAGTCTTCGTCCACTTTTTTGGCATCAACAAATTGGAGCTGTTTGTGGGAACGACAAGTTTATCTCGTGATGCCACTCCAAAATTTCTTGGACAACCTCGCCCTATAGTTTTCAATACTGCAGTGCAAAAAAGCTCTATTTAGGTGCACCACAGCCAAGAAAGGAAACATGCTCGCGAATGATCGGTGTATGGTTGGATGCAGCCCTCGCCAAGCATAAGGAACCCACCACAACCCCAAGGCCTATAGTGGAAGAAATCCATCTAACCACTTGATTATAAAGATTATGCTGAGCTTGGTCCGAGTTGAGCTCATTCAAACTCGAAACACCCAACATGACAGTCACCTAAAAAGATCGAGAAGAAATAGACATGTCAGATCGGATTGAGTATCAACACACACCTGCTTGGGAAAGGGAGAAAAACGAATCCGAACTCGTTATCTCCTAAACTCTCAAGCTTAGCTCCCGTTCGGTTCTAAAATGTTCTTGGCTTTGACAAAAGCTGAGGAAACGAGAGCTGATCAAGGTCCTTCAAAAGCCGAAATCAAAGACCTTCATATCATCCCCGCTTTGAAGAATAGCAACTTCAGTGTCTCAAACAAAGCCAATCCCTAAAAGGATCAACTCTCCTGAGACTTTTCCCAAGAATTCTTCTGAGATACCTCATCATAGTAGCTTTGAGACACCCATAGATTAAGCTCTATAATAGGATAGTCCAACTCAGCTATGGAGACCAGTGACTCTCCAAGAGCTCTTATAGACATTCACAGGCAATCATAAATCCGTACTTTTAAAGAAACAGTACAGATCTATTCCCAAGCTCCATTTCAGGACTGATCCAACTCCAACATGGTTTAGGAAGACTATGGACCACTCATCTCAGCAATAAAAGAGTGAGAAGAACAAACTTGGGGTATGTTTGGATCCACCCTAAGCCAACAACTCACCCTAAGGGTACCTCGCCAACCAAGGGAAGAAGCTCGACCAAAAGAAGACCTCAGAAATCCCCTTTTGAAACTTTTGAACTTTGGGTTTTAGTCACCACTTGCTTCATGAAGTCTTTGAACAACTCTCTTTAGCCAGGCAAGCATGGTACCAACAATCGAAGCAAACTGAACCTTGCAAGGAGCACAAACACAACTTAGCTTGCCCATCACCTTAGGGTCCACCTAAAAAAGGGCAGCTAAGATCGAAGTTCATACACTTCAGAAATGCCTCAATACAAGAAGGTTTCATCAAACGCAAAAGTCTAAAGTCATAAGCTTAAAAGAAAGTTCGTGCAAGGATCCCACCTCAGTACACCTGGAGGTTAGGTCCCCAAGAACCAAAAAACAAAATACTAAAGCTTTATTCGAAGAAAAGCCTTTTTTCAAAAGATCACTCTAGATAAGAAGAAAAAGCAAGAAAAGAATAGACAATCTCAACACTTGTAAAATTCTTGTAAATCTTATTCAAAAGTAAGTAGTAAAAATGTAAAATGAAAAAGCATTTCATTAAACAAAAAATTTTATACACACGGGGCTTCAAGGCCAAGAGTACAAAACTAAAAAAAGAAGCTAAGTCCTATTCTTGAGACCTCAGCTCTTTATCCTCTTCAGATGTTCTGACCATCTCAACCTCTTTAACCCCTTCCACCTCTGCCACCACCTCTTTTAGTTGATCTTCAAGAGGATTAAGGATTCTAAGCTATCGTAGTCAAGGTCATGCCATATCTTGGGTCCATCTCCTTCGGTCGCCTCGAATCCAAATGAGTAGTAATCAGAAGACTCCAACAACAGAGCATTTTTATTGTTTGTGGAGCTTTGATACTTCTCCATGGTAGAAGCTTCAGCTTGGGACAGTTGGGACTTCAGCTCCCGTTCAACCTCTTGAAGACAAGACACCTCAGCACTAAGATGAGCTTTCTCCTCGTGAAGATGACCAACTCAACGTTGAGCTGGTCCCCAACATTTCAAAGATTCTCTACCTCGATCTTCAAAGTTACGACCTCCTCGGTAGTAGAAAGATGGCGGACGATAGTAGCAAACAAGGAAGCCTATAGCTCATTCTTCTCAAGTTTTAGATTTTGAATCTAGCTGGAAAGGGAATCCCTTTGCTCTTTACCTTCCTCCAACTGTTTTGCAAGATCCACATCACTTTACCAAAGTCCATCAATGGTGGCATCCATGGATTGGACATAGTGATTCAGAAAGTAGTACATGCTAACCTGCATTCAGAAGATAAAACACTTAGAAAAGAAAAAATGAAGAAATTCTATAAAAAAAAAGTCAAAACCTTATAGTAGTGGTCAAGGACGTTGACCATTAGCTCTTAGGGAGTCATGGACTTCATCAAGTTCACATCAGCAGGGAGAATAGAATCTGCCAGCAGCTGGCAAATAGTATCCATACTTGTAAAGGCTGAGTTCGAAGACATTACCTCTCAGTTGGGGAGGTGAACCTCCAAACCCAACCTTGCAGTAAGGGTGGAATCACTTTGTGCAGAGGAGAAAGTCCAGAGAACAAGAGTGGAGTTGTCAAGAGCTATAAAAAAACCCCAAAGCAGGAGTGGAGTTCTCCTAGCCAGTAGGTACTAAGCTAGAGATTAAAAACTCATCGTTCTCAGCTTGTACTTCAACCCTCTAAAAAACCTCAAAATCTTGAACTTGCTCCTTAGGTGTCTTTTCCTCCTAGAAAGGGATCACAAGCATCTGTACCTTAGCCTCATTCTTCTCAGCCTGTCTTTCATCAGCCATGACTATAGCATCTTCAGCCCATAATTAACTTTAGCAAGTCAGAGGTTTCTCTACTCTAGCCTTCTTCCTCCTGGATTGCTCATCGGAAGAAGACTTAACAACTTTGGCCATTTTCCTCTCTTCGGTCAACTTGAAAACCTAGGCCTAGCTGATCATGGTATTTTCTGCAAAAGAAAAACAACATCTCTGAAACCGACATATAAAATATACACAATAAAAATTAAAAAATCTCTTTTTACTACTAGTAGGGGAGTCAGGGAGAGGTGAACTAAGATGGTATCTCTTTAGCAACAACTCTTCTGAGAGGTCCTTAATGGTCAGCTTGAACGTGGCGTGGATGACCTCATTAATTGTTTTATGCTCTTCAACACCCAATGAGGGTTCACTCTGATCAAGTGTGTCATCGAAACTCTACTCTAGCAGGACTTGATGAGGTTTTGGCCTCTCTATGAAGAAGAATATTTTCTTCCAACCCTTGACCGAGGAAGGGATATCCAGAATTTTCCTCCCAGTCTTTGGGTAGAAGTTGAGCCAGCCAAAATCAATGTGTTTTCAAGATATAAACCCATTTGAACATTCGTATGGTTGACCTTCCATCCCCCATGCTATATCCAACATATTTCCTCAACACCAGCATGAACCCAACTACCAACTGCATATCGTTGGGGATATCTGGGTAAGGCTGACACCATAGAAGTTGATAATATCCCTGATGTTAGGGTCCATTAGAAATCTAAACCCTGCCTTAAGGCGGTGAAGGTTGTAGTAGATGGAGTACGATGCCTCATTCTTCAAAGGGGCACAAGACTCCTAACCCTCAACCCAAAAGGAAAAAAGAAACTAAGGGGTACAAATTCTAGGTCGTTCTTTGAAATCTTGATAAGGATTTTATAGCTTTAAAAACCGACCCCCTAGGGTTACTGCCTCCCCACCCTCAACAATAACTTTTCTCTTCTTGGTTCTCAATTTCCTTGACTTACTAGTTTCGGAAGAAGACATGGTGAAGAAAACAAGAAGAGAAAAAAAAAGAGCTTACTAGAAAATGTAGAAAAATCTATGGATTTGAAGAGCTCAAGGAAGGAAACTCGCAAGAATGGCAAAGAAACACTAGGAGCTTAGTACTGAGAAAAGCAAGAAAATACTAGAATAAGGAAAGAAAGTGGAAATAACAGACCAAATATCCTTTTAAATAGCTTTCGTCAAGCCAATCGTTACCTAGGACACATGGTTCAATGCGCCCTTCACGCTGACAAAGGTGCCTCGGGCAACTAAAGTGTACAATCATTAAGTGCAGTAGCTCATGACGACGTTTTGATAAATGAAACATCCCATCATAGGTGCATGGTCTCAACTGGTACTAAGAAGGCCATTTTGGCATACCTAATAAGACCAAGCCCAAAAAGTAGAAACACAAATGAGGCCTAAGTCCAAAGAGGCCTAAACCTCAAAGGTCTTTATAATACAAGCCCCATCGCATCCAAGCCCGTTCGAAAACAAAAGTCCCACATCTTGGAGAGTTAACTGTAAACAATGTGGTAATAGGCACCCCTGAACCCGTAAAAGTTCCACTATGGCCAGTAGATCAGAAATAGCAATTCTAACTACGTAACTCCACCAAGAGAGAGACCTCGACCCTAGCCATACAATTCCCACCTATATGGAACTAGAGCCCTATGCTCACATTGTTCTATTTAGGATGAAGAGGAATTAAGACTCTAATCACCAACTCGGTTTAACAAATCAAGACTCACTACCTACATGAAGTAGGGGCTTTTTTGTGTAAGTCACTTTGCTTCATTTAGATTCAACAAAGTTAGGACCAAGGCTTTTACAACCACACAATGTTACATTGATCCACACAAAGGTGATACAGTCAACAATTTCTTCCAATATGAAAGTAAACTCTTCCAAAGCAATTTCTACCATAGTCAGGCAGAAATTGTAACTTCGATCATCACTCATACCAAGGAAGAAGCAAGACTTATGCCTTGCAATTCCTACCACAACAGAGTTGTGACTTCAAATATAAAATTCAAGATGAAGCGAAATTATGGCTCCCACGCCTCACAGTCCCTATCGAACAGAAGAAGAATTCCAGCTTCAAATCATACTCTTGCTAAAGTAGAATCAAGGCCTCAATCCTTCAGAAAAAAAGAACTACATATCACAAGCCTCACAGTTCCATGTAACAAAAAGAAGGGCCAAACTCTAGTTAACAACTCTTTCCGAAGTGAGGTAATGATTTTCAAAACTATACAATCCCACCATTGTTTGAGGATGTAAAGGCTTCAATCATGCCCACCAAACTCAGTTTCAGTCATACTAATTCTTGATAAAGAGAACGTACGGTTTCAATCGTCCAGGATCCCGGTAGTATGGGAATACGATTCCCGAAGTCACTTCCTTTCCAACTTGGATCACTAAAAGGATAAATTTCAACTGACCAGATCTCAACATACTAAAGAGCAATCAATAGAGTATTACTTATAAAGAACTGATAAAATCCTTGTAATCTCTCATATATAGTGAAAAACTTCTCTATTGCTCTCGTAGAATTGGCCTTATAAGTCGAACCACGTAAATATTTGTCTTTATTTTACTTCTTTTTAATCCTTTAATATCTTATATCTTTATTTTTCAATACAAAACCAAATCATTTCTTTTTTACCCAGAATCTATACTTAACAATATTTTCACATCGATCAAATTCGAAAATTGATTTGTGGATTTTATGAATTGGTCCATTAGTGACTCCCCAATATATTTTGTCGAAAAATGTAAACTTTTGTGTTTATACCGAGTTTAGGGAAGATTATACTATGCTCATGGATAATGCAAGATTAGGGAAGAAGATGAAGATTGGATTCAATGGTGGATGAAAGAGAAGCTAGGAGAAATTAGGGATTTGATTTCGGGCCTAGTTATAGAGATGAGAGTGTTGTTTAGGGTTAGGTTTGGAATGGTGGTTGTGGTGTAGAAGGATAAAGAAGCTTATATCTATAGAAGAAATGGGTAGGGATTTGGGTGATTTGGGGTTATTTGACCTAGGTCAATGGTTCAAGAGTTTGGTATGAAAGGGTCGCAGAGTGCTCAAAGTGTGTAAATCTACAAGAGCTCTATCTAAGGCATTTCCATGTAGCTGAGAGACATTATATTTGCGTACAAATTCCTTTGCATCTTCAAGTATTTTTTGGCCAATAATAGCCAACTTTCAGTAACTATTCGTAAAGCTTTGCTCCTCCTCTATGGCCACCAGAAACTCCAACATGTGTCTCATGCAATAACTTATCTCGTTTATATATCCAATGCATTTAACCATTTTTTTTCATAGAAACTCTTTATGTAGAATACATTATCTTTCATTGCATACCTTTTTAGTTTATCTTTTCAATGAGATTTTATCCTTAAGGAAAATAAGATAGATTCCATCTCTTAGTACATCTTCGTAAGATTTGCGTTAATTTGTTGCTACCTCCAAGAAATTAGATTCTACCACATCTGTCAATTGTACATATCTTGGGCAATTATGCTATATTTTTTTAGCTTTTTTCTTCATGATTGGCTAGTTTATACCAAACCGTTGTACTTTCCTGTATAATTTGGGATCATCCAATCTGCATCCAAATTCATGAACTTCATTCATTTTAGCTTTACCTTCTTTCAAACTTACTCATTTGGCTAACATTTCTTCAAAATCTTTGTAATATATTATTCCATCAACAATGATGAAACCTTTTAAAGTGTGTATCTTTTGGACATCATCAAGAATGTCCTTAAAGTTAGCCTACAAATCTTCCCTCCAATCTTCTTTTTCCACAGTTTTAGACACACCATATTAGATATGTGCAACGTTTTTAAGCAAGATGTGAGGTCATTATTAGAAAACCTTTACTGTAGCGTTGTTATGCTACGTAAGGGACGAGAGCACTGCCAATGCGTTTATATGTATGTTGTGACTTTTATGTATATGATCAAAAATAACTTTTGCAAAATTATTGCGAGATTTCCGAGCTATCTCCTTGTACTTTTTCTAAGACCACATCATTCACTACATAACCTTGCTTCAGAATAAGTTTCAAATCTCCCTTAATGCATATGTTTTTGATTCTATACTCTTAAGCCATCAGTAACCCAATGATCAAAGATTCATATTCTGCCTCGTTGTTGGTGCAAGGGAAATTCAGGATTTTGTTGTTGCTTCCCATTCTAGTGAGATGAGAATAATGGTTGCTCCTCCACCTTTCCTTAGACTTCCTTCATCAAAGAACAATGTGTATTTTTCTTAACAACATTGGAAATCAGCGATGCGAGCTTCTTCTCCTAGCAACTCTTCATTGATTAGCTCATACTCATGATGTGAATTGGGCCAACAAATTTGCTAGAGCTTGACTTTTATGACAACTTGATTTTTGACTTCAATATGAAACTCATTGAGGAGAGTCATCCATTTGGTTACTCATTAGCTCAAGACAAGTTTGGATAACAAAAATTGTAGTGGATTGGATCTAGTGTATAAATGAACCTTGTAGCTCATCATGTAGTGCTTGAACTTTCGCGTTGCATACATCAGAGCTAAACAATGTTTTTCACTCACCGAGTAATGTCATCCTGCTTAAATAGTATATAGGCTTCTCAATACCATTGACTTCTTAGGCTAGCAAAACACCTATAGACTTGTCTATTGAAGTCAGATATAATAGTGAAGGCTTTCTAGGAGTGGGTGCTATCATTGTGTTAGTTGAGAATAATACTTGCTTGATATGCTCAAAGGTTTGCTACTACTGTAACCTCAATATGAAAATAACATATTTCTTCAACAAATGCATGATACGTGACAGTAGCTCTGATAGTGCAAGTATAAATCTTCAAATATAAGAAATGCAAACCATGAATGGTTTGAGCTGCTTGATGCTAGCAAGAAGACTCATTTTTTTTATGGCTTTAACTTTATCTGGATCCAGATCAATGCCTTTTCTATGCACAATAAATCTGAGAAATTTACCTGCTTCTATGTTTGGGGGCTAAAATTTTAACGGAATGGTCAACATATTTTTTGCCAAAGCAGAGGATTTGCCTGGACTTTATATAGTCTAGGTTCTTTAAATTTAGGCTTCTCCAAAAACAAATAATGTTCCCCAGTAGAGTCGACAAAAATGTAAACATAGAAATTTACATTTTTAGACAAAATATATTATGGAGTCCCTAGTAGACCAATTCGTAAAATCCATAAATTAGTTTTCGAGTTTGATTAGTGGGAAAATATTGTTGAGTATATATTACAGGTAAAGAAGGAAGCATATGCTTTTATATTGGCAAGTAAAGATATATGAAACTAAATGCTCAAAAGAAGTAAAATAGAGACATATTTACGTGGTTCGGCTAGTGAGGCCTATTATATGGGAGAAGTAGAGAAATTTTTCACTATAAATGAGAGGTTACAAGTATTTTATCAACTCTCTGCAAGTAATACTCTTTTGTATTTTTCTTTTTCTATCTTTTTTTATAAAAAAAAAAAATTGTTTGAAGAGATGTTTAAAGTATAATGCTTAGATGTTGTGTAGATTGTTTTTTAGAAATTGAAGAATTAATGGGTATATATAGTAGAATTTGGAAGGTAAAAATCATTAAGATAATTAGTGAAATGAAAAAAAAAAAAACAGTTGAAGTGTTAAAAGTTGAGTAAATTGGGTGAAGTGAAAAAAATTGGGTATCTTGTAAAAAAAGAAAACAAGATTTGGTAATAGTACATTTTTCACATCTACACAAGGATGAACCTAGAGGATTCTAGATATTTTACAACTCACTGCTAACGCATCATTTTCATCCATTTCGCAAAATTAGCAACCGATCTTGTGAGATTCTTGCAAATTTTTGTCGTGCCATTCCTGGCAATGAGCTTTACTGACTCAGAGAATTATCTTTTATTCCCCTTCTCTCTTCGTCCTTTACCCTAGCCTTTTTTCTATAAATTCTACTGGATTCCTTTGTTTTTGAAAAGTTCGAGAAACCTAAAGGGAGTCTTAGTCTTCATTTTTTTAAGAGATTCTTGGAAAATTAGAGCCCAAGATTTAGGAATTTGAGAGGAAGCAGAAAGCATTGCGAAAAAATGAAGAGAGTAAGAATCTAAGAGAAAAAGAAGCGATGAAACCTCTAGGTTTCTTTTAAATTTAGGCTTTTTATTCTATTGTAACTTCTAGTGAGATTTGAGTTCTAAAGGGTAGATTTAGGGTTTTTTTTTTTCTTCAAACTAGCATCACACATTCAGGTGCAAAGGTCTTCATTGAAATCTCTTGATTTTTGGAATTTCTAGTCTCTTCGAGTCTGTTTGGGCTCTATTCTTTCTAATAGGTAAGCTTTTACCTCTAATGGTTCTACTTTGTTTGTGTTGGTGTAATGGTTTAATTCCTTGAATAGAGTCCTTTACATTATAGTTACGTCATGTGCATATAACAATTATTTTTTATTTTTTCCATATTGAAACCAAATTGAAATATTTTCAAGTAAGCCATTAAATGTCAATAGTTCTTTCATGTGTAGATGTTTCAACTTTTAATTTTAAGTAATTATAAGGATTATTAATTTCATTGCAAATTACTCTTTTAGCTTTTCTCTTGGACTAAAAGAATCTGATTTTCAAATCCATTACTAAGATGGAAGCTAACATATCAATGGGAAGCCAATTTCTTTTCAGTGGGGACAAAAATTTATAATATATGTAATTTTATTTTTTTAATTGTATTCTATTTAGAAATCCTCAAATATTTTCAAACTTTTTAAATTTGTTCAAATTATAAAAAGCAACAAGAAATAATTTTTGGTATAAAATAAAATACTATTTGCTATATTTTCATCACATTATTACATGATATATTAATGCATAAAATAAGACGAAGTCTTGTAAATAAATTATGCTTTGGCTTGTGTTGATTCCTAAAAAACATTATGATGGATACTATGTCTTTCTGCATTCAACGGGGTATTGTTTGAGGAACTTTTCCAAGAAGACGATTGTAAGAAGACTTGGTTTCGCATTGGTCTAGCGCGTTTGAGTACGTAAAAGGAGAGTCTCCCGGAATGTTGTGCTTTGGAGGGTGACCCTTCAATGGTTAAAAGGAAAGTCTCTTGGAATCGAGATGGGGGAGTGTAATGGATGGGGAGAGAACTGAGTAATTCTCTTTGTTCTTCATGTGTTTACTCCTTGTTACCTCAGGGGGCCTTCTACTTCGTAGGCTGAGGTGAAGCAATTTGAGACTGAAGAGACCGCACTGCAGCTGATTGAGGTTCAAGGGATCAGGTCCTACTGCCGGGAAGTAGACAATCCAGGGCAAAGTCGGGAGATTGAGGTTCCTAAAGGGACTGAGGTAGAGATTAGTAATAAGAAGGCTTTTTCACCTGGGGTTGCTCTTGCTGTCGTGCCAATCAACTTAGTTTCTACCGCCCTTGAAGATTCACTCCTTCCCCCGAGTACTCCTCTACTGTTCATGAAAACTTTGCTAATGTTTTGAGGGTTCCTCTATTGCCCTTGAGAACTGTGCTCATGCTTTCAAGTATTTCAATCCTGAAGGCTCTACTTCTGCTATCAGATTGAGCTCCGAGTATTGTATGCACGAACTCATCTTTTGACAGTATGAGTAATGCATGTCAATTGCTGAGAGGTTTTGTCCATCTCGCTGACACCGATCTGATGAAATCGATGACCTTTCATCAACTAATGGTCAACACTTTGCTATAAAGTAAGGAATCTTTCTTTGAGTTTTTGACTTCTGCATTTTTCTTCTTAGCTTTTTCTATTTAAATTCTTGTTTAGCACAGGTTGATATTTATGTCTTCTTCTTGAGTCACTCTATCTAGACTATGGATAACACCATTACTAGACTTCGGAGGAGTGATGAGTATTGTGCAAGATGGCTGGAAAATGGTAGAATACAAAGGGATGCTCTTTCTAGCTAGGTCAACGATGTGGAGATTGAGAAGGAAAAGTAGAAAACTTCTTTGGTTATTGCCAGTGCTAATTATTTGTATGCTTGGGAGGAGGTGGAACGCTTAAGGACAGAGGTGGCAAGACTTCAGGATATCGGGAGTCATCTTGGGTCCAAGATTTCTAGGCTTTATGAGGTCAAGAACCATAGATGAGGTGTCTCATCTTTAAGGCGTTGAAGGGGAGCTGAGGTCCCAGTTGGTCCAAACTGAAGCATCTGTTATGGAGAAGTACTGTAACTCTGAAGGCTATTAGGCAAATGTTCTGTAAGAAACCTTAGAGTATTACATTGAGGGCTTTGATGCAGCTACAACATAGGGTGCTAAGAGATGGCCTGGTCTTAACTAGGCCAGTTTAGAGATCTTCGATGCTCATAAGAGGTAGATAGGAGGAGAGGCAACCGAAGTAGCACGGGTTGCTAAGGAAGCTGAAGGCGAAGTGGTTGAGAAGACCTGAGAGGAAAGGTTGAAATCTTAAGATAAGGCTTATTGACTTTATTTTTCGCTTGTATCTTTTGGCATTAAGGCCTCTTTTGTAAATATTTTTCATTTTTAATGAAGTATTTTCATTCTTTATTCTTTTGCCTTTAAAAATTTAATACTTCTACTAAGTAGGATTTGTATGAATTTATACAAGTGTTTACACTTTATTTCTTGATCTTGATTCTTCTGTTATGATTTTAGAGCACGATCGATAGAGGCTTGTCTGAATGTGGCCTTGTAACCCTTTACTTCTTGTTCTTGCGATCTTGTGTCTCAAATATATTGAAATAAGGATCCTTGTACAAGTTTTGCCTTGAATATGTGTTTTTTAGCCCTTCTCTCGAGTTAAGTTCTTCTCTAAGCTAACACATTTTTTAGGTGTATGACCTTTAGCTAGGCTAAACTTGACCTGGTTGCTTTCACCTTAAGTAATTAATGATAAGCAGGTTAGGTCTATATGTTTTCTAACATTTATTCCTCACAAGGTTCAGTTTGCTTCGGCTACTCTAATCTTTTCTACCTGGATGAGGAGAGTTGTCGGGTGGGGGGGGAGGGGGGGTCACTAGGCAAGTGGTGACTGAAATTTGAGTCTTAAAGACTATTGACGAGTGTCTTTCTAGTCGAGCCTCCTACCCTAGTTGGTGGGGTATTTCCAAGGTGTTTTGTCAACTTATTGCATGAAGTTGAGTGAACTTTGGGCTTGTTTCTCTTGTTCCATTGTTGTTGAAGGGGTGTGAACCACAAGTTGTCTGTGTTGAATTTTGAGGAAGTTTGATCCTTCACGATGAGAAGTTTAAGGCCAGATCTGTACCATTTTTTTCATAGTGAAAAGTGGTGTATGGTACAGATCTGCTTGTGAATGTCTATAAATGAGCATTGGAGAGTTGCTGGTCTCTATACGCTCAATGGAATTCTCCTATTATGGGGCTCAATCTTTAAACATCTCGAAGCTGTTAGGATCTGTTAGAGAGGCTCGAAGTTTGGCTTCAGCCACAAACTCCCCATTTGAGGTGTGTGTTGATACTCGTTCTGGGTTAAGAGGACTATTCTTCTCGATCTTCAGAATGAGAAGACTATTTCTTTTTTATCTCCAAGAGTGGTCGATGTATTGACTCTTCAGTGGTAAATTTGGGTAGGTCTAGTCCGAGCCAGATCTAAGGTCGCCTATATTATTAAGGGGTTGGATAGGACCCACTCATCACGGACCTAAGGATTTTATCTGTTTCCTTAGGTTTGGTGAGGGTTGTTCTCATCTATATGCTGCTTCAAGGTTACCACGTTTTCCATCTCGACTTTAATGGGGCTGAACAAAGCACCTTAAGGCTACAATATTAAGAATTATAAATCGGATGGGTTACAATGTTAAGGACCATAAGGTAAGACCGTTCAGGGGCTTTTGAGTAGCATAATGAGATAAATTTAGATGGATGCCCAAAAAAGACTATGAAGAATACTCTATCTTTCTTGGCTTTCAACGGGGTATTGTTCAAGGACCTCGTTTGAGAATAGGATTGTGAGGGGGCTTTGTTCCATGTCGGTCTGGCACGTATGAGTACCTGCAAAAAAAATATCTTAGAGCATTATACTTCGAGGGTACCCTCCGATGGTTAAGTCAGTAGATGTATTCGAAAAGAAGTGAATAGGGAATTTATAAGATTACTGAGGTGATGGAATGTAAGGGAGGAGGAGAGAACTAAGTAATTCTCTTCGTTTCTTATGTTTTTACTTCCTCTTATCTGGGTTTTTCTTAGATTTCTTCTCATTTTTCTCTTTTATTTTGTTTATGCAGTTTTGTTTTGGTTTCTTTGTGTGTCTCTGTGTATATCGTCTTTTACATGCTGGAACCCCTTTAAATAGGAGTGGTTGCCTTCATTTTTAGGACTCCAAAGTGAGATATAATTGGAACACGACTTCTAAGTCTCGAGCCATGTGGAAATGGTCTTTACATATCGTAAGAGATCTTTGTCTGTTGTGAAGAGACCTTTACCTGTTGTGAGGAGACTTCTACCTGAGGAAAACAACCTATGCTATGAGTTTTCACATCAAGGTCTGAGTCTTCATGGTATAAAGCGATGTGCTCATCATCACAAGCGGGGTAGGTTGTTACCTAGAGGGTAACAGTCCATGCGTCCAACTTTTATTGGACTAGATAATTTTGGTCACATTAGCTTAGTTCAACATAAACTCTCTAAGGTCGCTACATACTCACCTTCAAGCTCTTCTAATGGCCTATCATAATTGTTGATATTGTCTGTGAGCTTTAAAATTTTTTCTTATAAACTATCAACTACACCACCTAACTATGATGAGTAAAACACATTTTTCACATGAGAAATCAACATCAACACCATGGAGAAAGTTTCACCAAAAAAATGAGATTAATATCTACACGGTGAAAAGAGGATCATTAGCCGAAAAAGAAAAGGGTTTTAGGGTTCTTACTTCTTTGCATTTATTTCCTTATTATTCAGACAAAGGCCCATGTTTTGCATTTGTTAATGAATTTTGAGTTTGTTTTGGTTCTTGAAGTATGCAACATTATTTGTCCTTGCAACTAAGATATTAAAGGTTGTGAGGAAGTTGAAATCCTTAGAAAGGTGGACCAAAAGAGCAGTAGTGTGAGCATATTTTCCATATCGACACCACTGTTATGCTTTCTATATATATGCAGGGTTATAAATGGGCATGCCTATTTCACTAACAAATAGAATTGGAATTATTTAATTTTTTATACGAAAAATATAATATTTTGGAGATAAATTGTGTTTTTATGGAAACAAATAGTATGAAGTAAAGATACAATTTTATGCAGAACAAAAGTATACCGCTAAAAAGGCACACATCTAGTGATTTAAATTTTGATAGGAGTACAACACTTGCGACTTATCCATTAGGCATAGACTACATTGAAAGCAATTATGATTTGGATGAAAAAATTGAAATTTCGATTCATTGAAATTCTATTGAACTTATAAGCTATACAATGATAAGTAGCACTCTTCGTTTATTATTTTCCAATATGCAGACAATAAATGATTTTATCATTTAAATTAACTGAAACCCAATAAAAACAATTGACAATTGAAAATTTTAAAAATATTTAAATGAGATTATTGTATAACCTCAAAGACCACAAATATAACTAACCCTTTTTTTTTTATTATTAACGAAGGATTCAATCAATTGATCCAATCTTTTAAAAGAGGACCCACCTTTCTCCATAGCATGCTTTTCCATTTCCCCCAACTTTTGTACTTTCTCCTTAGCCACTCTCCCGTTCTCTCCTCTCACCAAGTCTTTAATTTCATCACAAATCACACTACGATCAAGGGTTATGATCTTCTCTCCCTCAACTCTATCTTCTAGGACCTTAGTCCCTATCCCAAGCCCTATTGCTAAATACTTGGCGTTTAAAAATTGTTTTGCTCCCATTGGCCAAGCCAAAAGTGGGACCGCAACTAACAAGCTCTCCAACACTAAGTTCCATCCACAATTACCCAAAAACCCACCTATTGTAGGGTGTGATAGAATACTTCGTTGGTCAACCTAATTACTTACAACCAACCCTTTATCTTTTGTCCAATCTTTCCACCCTTCTGGTGGAACCCATGATTTTGATCTTACCACCAAAATGAATGATTGTCTTGCCATCTATAGCCCAAATGCAATCGCCTCCATTTGCATGTTTGACAAATGTGCTTGCGTTCCGAATGACAGATAATCTACGACACCTGGCACCCCTTGGTCATCTATCCATTTAATGCACCAAGAAGATTGCAGCTTCTCGTTGTGGGACCTGGTACTACTTACTCCATCACCTTCTACATGATCATAAACTAATAGTGGCCCCACAAGCCATGCTTTGGCTTTGTTGCAATATAAACTCTCTCAGTCTGCTACATACTCACCTTTAAGCTCTTCAAAGCTATTAACAATAACTCCCCAGTTATTTGTGTCTGCTTCTTTAATCTCTGCAATTATACCTGAAAATGGGTACTCATTAGGATCATATTGAAAATGTTCTGGTAAATCGACTTTGCTCAGAGGAAAAAGAATTTCCAAATTTGGCAATTTTATAACATCAAAATCTGATAAGCCCATTACTAATGATGGTTGGAAACCAAGTGTTTTGATGATAGTCATGGGTAAAACACCCATCCCATGAGAGATAACCCTAGGAATTCCAAAAGTACAACATGAATCAAGTGTCAAACTTAGAAAAAAGTCAGAAATCACACAAACTGAGAGACACATTTTGAGACATCTCATTTAGAATGTCTCCAAAAGGTTTTTTTTTAAGGTTTTTGGTGGTCGTGATAAAGGGAAACAAGAGATCCATTGAAGGAAGGTCAAGAGTTTTTTCACATCCTATAGGTAGTTTTCTTTGACTTGTGGAAACGGAATTATTAACAAACAGATTGTTGGGAAACTAGAGGTTTTTGAAGGGATAAATGGTACATTTGATGGGGTAATGATTACGATGCATTTGAGACCACGACGTGCTAAAGCCTTAGATGTGTCTAGTAATGGAAAGGTGTGGCCTTGAGCCATGAAAGGGAAAATCACTACATGAGATGTTGATGGATTTGCCATGACTGAAATTTATCTCTTCTACTCTTTTTTTTTCATGAATGAAAATGAAATTTAAAATTATTTTTATAGAGATTAGCCCATTAATTATCAAATCTTAACAAATCAACTCGTTCTAGAATCTTTTGAACTCATACGGAAGGGAATCTAATCAGGTAGATTCTATTAGTAATTAGAAGGCTTAAACTGGAAATAAATCAAAAGATGAAGGAGTAATAATGTGTATGCGATGCATGCACTCAAATTTTCAAAATTTTGAGTAACGAGAACTAGTAAGGAAGGAGTAACGAGAAGTTCTCGTGTAGATCGGATCTTATAAAATTCCTTCAAAGCTTCTCCAATTACAATATGTCATCCCATTAAAAATATGTAATAGGGGATAAGGTGAAAAGTTATGATTGGAGGGCCCCTGAGAATACCCATTTTTGACACTTTCAATGGATGTACAAGGTTCCATGTTCAAGTTCCATTGATGTTAACTATGTGTTATTTCTCTAACTTATATGTTGGTTATTTCTTTCACCATACATAGACTATTGTAATGATGTGTTGTTGTCTATTGGGCTTGTGCTTGTACTTCACCACTTATTAAAAAAAGGGATCAATCATGATGCAAGAAAGGAATCATTACAACGACTTTTAGAAGGTAAAATGGTCAGTAACTAATGGAGCTTCTACATTTATCACAATATTACTAGTGCCCTGTCCAAATATCAAAAACAAATACTGAGATATCGTTGCTCATTTAGGATATGTCCCCCAACATTTTAGCTTTTAATGCATGACTCATCACATTCGCAAAGTCTTTCTCAGTGAGCTCTTCGACTTGAGTATATTATTACTAATTACAAGGCTTAAACTATAGATAAATTAAATAATGAAGAAGTGTAACTGAGTAGGATTCAATACTTTTGGCTTCGTGATCACCTCCAAATCTTTATTTATGATACTAAGGTTAGATCCTTCTTTGAATTGTAATAATCTCTATTTGGATCCAGTTGATGGTTAGATAGATGTCCAAGCTAATTAAAAATTCAATCAAAGGCTATGATTAAAACACAAAATTTTTAAACCAAAATATCACTTTGCTATGTCAGCAATTGGAAGTATTTTTGTAAATGCATATTTTTTCTTGAAATTAAAATAAAAAAAAATAAGGGCAAGTAAGCAACCACCACTTGCATTCATTCTGACACATGCTGCATGTGTGGCCGCCTCCTAACGAAGCTAGGTGACTAAAAAAGTGAGTTATGTCAGCATTACGAAATCTGACACCCAAGTGATGTCACTTTCTGGTTATACTCACCGAAAAGTGCCAAATCTAAAAATTTGTCTCCTTAATTCAAAGCATAGTAGTTGACGATGCATCGAGGGGCTGGCTAGCTAGAGGGTGTCACTTCTGATTTCATTCGATAGATCTCGGCGAGAACTTTTCAACAATATTGAGGGCGTGCTTTTCTGACCTCCGATTGTACCGATATCTCCAAAATACTTCATGGTGAAAAAAAGTAAGTCCATGATATCATTCATTTACCTAAATAATTTTGACAAATGTGAATATTTAATATAATTTTGGTCTTTTCACTTTTAATATGATCAAATAAGAAGACTCCTAATTGGAGAGAATCAGATATCCTATCATCAATGTACCCAAAAAAAAAAATACTTAAATGGATAAGCAATACATGCACTCAATTTGAAAGTTGCAAAGTGACAAGGTATTATTCCATTATTTACTTATCAAATTCTAATTGTATTTGGTATTACTTTAGGGATCATTGTTGTCACTTTAAATGGAAAACTAGACAGACATTTCTTCTCAACGTTGCACATAATTTAAAAATACAAGTCTTACACTTGATGGCTATGAATGAAAAATTATCATGGATAAAGATTTTTTTAGAGAAAATAAAAATATGGATATGTTTACCAAATTATATCTTATATCATAGGCTGACTATTTTTTTTATGGAAAAGTATCATCCAAAACAATTGGCCAAGCCTCTTCAAGCACCTCCTCCATTCATAAATGAGGAGAGCCAATAGAGGCAGCCATACGAGCAAGGCAATAAGCAACTCTATTTACTTTACGAGTAGCATAACACACCAAATGAAAAGAAAACAAACTCAGAAAGTGTTGAGCTACATCAATGAAGGAGCCAAAACTCAAACGAAAGTGGTCAGATTTTTACCAAGCCAGTACCACCGTCTGAGCATCACTCTCAAGGATCACCTGTCTAAAACCCGCATCCAAACAAATCAAAGACCATCCACCATAGCCCGAGCTTCCACCATAACTACCTCTTTCAAATGGGATAAGCAATCGAACAAGAAGCAAGAACATGACCCCACTTGTCACAGATAATCGCCCCAATGCCTATCAATCCATCCAATGAGAACAACACACCATTGACATTGTTCTTAACCAGACCAACGGCAGCTTCCACTTCATATTACCACCACCGCACGCAGCACCCAAGATTCCTCTTATCCCCTTGCACAACGACCAAGCTTCTCTAAACTTCTAGAGATATGATAAAGCATCAGCTGTAATGTCCTCGGGCTCTTTTTGCGAACCGTCATGCAAGACAAGGTTCTTATGGGATCATATTTTCCAGCAGATCACACCAAAAAGGGATCGAGTGTCAGCATTTAACTTCGGGAAAATCTGATAGAAAAACTCCTCAAAATTCCTATATCCACAATTAGGATTCACCATATCCCTTAAAAGGACTACATTGCCACACATCGAAAGCTACATCGCACCAGATAAGAGCATGCAACAGGGATTCGAAATCATTCTCACACAATTTATAGTTAACACATGGACTAACAATTCTCCTCCATAAATTTTCCAAAGTGGGCAGCCCATTTAAGCACACCCTCCAAACCAAATTCTTAACCTTAGCTGGGACCTCAGAGCTCCAAACACCTTTGCATGAGACTGAATTGCTACCTCTACTCTCAAAGAGACTCGTAAATAGCATATTACATGCATTCTTGACAGTGAAAATTCCAGAATCAGAGTGATGCCAAACCAAAATATCTTCATAGACACTCACACGAAATGTGAGGATACGATCTGCTTCATGCTCCAGGAAAGTGTTCTTCACCAGTTTCTCTTTCCACCACCCCACTTGATTGTCAATTAAATCACTCACCCTAAACAAAGTTTAATTTTGAGGTTTAAGAGAGGATACCCGAAAAGTACTAAGCATAGGAATCCAGTTATCATTCCAAATCCTAATCTTTTGTCCATTACCTATTCTCCATCTAACACCCATATTTAACACTATCTTAGCATCACAAATGCTACACCAAGAAAATGAGGGAGCATTACCCAAGCTTTCCTCCAAGAAGGAGCATAAAGGAAAAATATCCAGCATTGCAAACTTGGAAGAACGAAGAGGATTGGTTTGTTAACAACCGTCGTCAACCTTGTTTAGCCAATAAAGCAAGATTGAAACAGTTCATATCACAAAAACCCTATCCCCCATCTTCCTTTCTTTTACAAAGATCATCCCATTTCAGCCAGTGAATCTTCTTTCGCTCACCTTTATGACCCCACTAGAATTTACGGATCAGCTTATGAATTTCATCACAAATGGAATGTGGTAATCTAAAGCAACTTAATGCATATGTTTGAATAGCCTCGACTATAGCTTTCAAGAAAACTTCTCTCCCAAGTCTAGACAACATCTTTTCCTTCCACGCTTTAACTTTTCTCCAAACTCGCTCAGTCAGAGACTGAAAGATCTGCCTCTTTGTTTGACCTATCATGGACGGAAGACCAAGATAGTTCCCATTAATTTGAGTTTTTTGAACACCCAAGATAACCTTAACCTCGCCTTTCACACCTTCTCCGACATTTCTGCTGAAAAGATGGAAGATTTTGCAATGTTTATTTTCTGACCTGATGCAGCCTCATAATCATGCAGTATGTCCAAGAAACTACCTGCTTTAAGAGTTGAAGCGTTGAAGAATTAGTAAACAAGAGGTTGTCATCAGCTAAAGAAAAGATAAGAAAACCTAAGGAAACCCTGCAAATAGATACACCAGTAATCATCCCATTTGTCAAGTTTTGTGAATTACCAAGCAACATGTCAACTCTGCCTATGTCATGTTTGACATCGATCTTCTGCCAATGTGTGACCAAGGGTGAAATCATTTTGTTGTCCTTGAATTTTGCCACTAATATCAACTTAGTGAAGAAACTTTCAATCATCACTTCAAGTTTTGGCTCAAATCCTCGTAAAGAGGATTTTTAATTGATTTTAAGAAAAATGGCTTCTTAATTTATAGTAGTTTATTCTAGTAAGAATAGTAGTAGTTTTCTATTAAATGTTGCTTGTTCTTAATACGTAGTAATAATTTTCTATGTTATTGTTCTTTTTTTAATAGTATTAAAAAATATTCTTTATATAAAGGGGTCCTAGAGAAGATTTGACGCACACTCATAATTTCAATATACATTGTAAATTAAAGAGATTTACTATTTAAGCATGAGAGCTTTGGGCATATTGGAGTTTTAGATAGTCAAGTAGATAGAGCATTTACAACTAGAACTAGGTTGAGAGCTTTGATTGTATTGGATTTTTTGGGTTTTGAAGTAGTGAGAGTTTAGCAACTTTGATCTTCCTAAAGTTGTAATTGAAGATTAATAAATCGGTGAAGTTTGTTGGTGGACGTAGGCAAAAAGATTACCTAACCACATTAATTTTTTGTTTTTCTTGATATTTATTTGTTTTGCTTATTTCATTGTCGTGATTGTGTTTTTTATTTAAAATTTGAATAAGCGAATTTTAAAAGTAAAATCTCAACAATTACAATTGAGTCATAAACGATTTTAAATTTATCCAACATACTGTTACCAAAAGATTTTTTATAGTAATTTCTTTGATGTTAGAGACCTGAGATCTTTTAAAAATGGTAGAACTGAACTCAGGAGTTTGACAAAGAATGACAAGCGACTGAAGTGGTAATTGATCAACAGGAAACTTTTGCTTCCCAAACTTCATGTGTAAACTCTATGACCCGAGATGATTATAGCAAGAGATAAATTCACATGAAGAGAAGAGGAGAAGGAAAGGAAGAGGAAGGACAGATGGTAAAGTAATCACAAGCCGTTGCAGGATTTTCTACCTGTATATGTCTAAGACCATAAAAGAACAGAGAAGATTTGTTTGAGGTCTCACACTCCCTTGTATGAATGAGAAACATATTTATAATACTGATACTGTCACTGTTCTGATGGAGCTCCAGCTGCATTCAGCCCTCAGCACAATTAATCATTATGCCGTAACAATGGCAAGAAAGAAAATTTTGGATCAGCTGCATTTGAAAGAATAACAAAGCTTGTAATTACTTCCATTGAAAACTGTGTAATCCTGAAACAAGAAAACAAGACAAATTTCATAGTGCTGCCACTATTTCAGTAGTTGACATGCTAGATTACAGTCATTCTTAGAACACTTTTACAAGGTTTCTTCATCTTCTTGAGTATCATCTACACTTAGAAGATGATTTAGTGCCACTTTTGCCTTCTTTGGTCTTGATGAGGCATCCTTAATATCGTCTTCGTAACCCTTTCTCTTCATGCTCTCATACTCTTGTTCATCATCAGCCCTAGCAGCAGTATTTTCACCACCAGAATTATCTGCTTCATCTGGCAACAATGGCTTTGGATCAGGATTTTCAGCTTTCTGTTTACTGTTCAGATTTCCTTTCTTCGAAGACTGTTCGTATTCTTCCAGAAGCAAGCGAATTTCATCACTACGTGCAAGATCGAGAGGGGTTTTTCCAGCTTTTGTTTTGGCACTAACATTCACAGCTTTCCTTAGTAAGAATTTGACTAGCTCCAGGTGGGACCCTTGAGCAGCGTAGTGAAGTGGAGTTAGGCCCTTGCGATTTGAACCTTTGACGGAGGCACCAGATGACAACAGAGTTCGAACTACTTCTAAATGTCCCTTTTGAGCAGCAAAGTGAATTGCTCCCATGTCATCCATGGCAGCAGCACCAACATCAGCTTTCTGCTTGCAGAGATAGATGACGACCTCTGTGTGCCCAGACCATGCTGCTAAATGTAGTCTACGGTACAAAGTTGATCATGTCAAGGAAAGAAAGCCATATAATGCTGGGATGCTAACATAGAAAGTTTTCATAAGAATTAATACAAAACAACAAAAACCCAATTGTCAGAGAAAACAATAAACATGACTAGAAGCATACATGAAGAAAAAAAAAAACTAAAGCAAGTATGGAAAAAGAAAAGAAAAAACAAAAACGAAATACAAGACCACAACTTACTCAACAGAAGAGGCCCAACACAAATGTGACAAAAAGTAAGGTTATCTTTTCATTGTTGGGGTTAATATATAAAGTACACACTAAATTAGGACATACGGCAATCTTCCTCGAGAATTCCATTACATATTAAAAGTGAACTGGGATGAAGGCATCTACAGATAAGTCCACCTCCACTACACCATGAAGTCTCTCTGTCTGTCTCTCACCCCAAACCCCCTCTTCCCCGTGCACGTGTAGTCTCCATATCTACAAATTCTTACATGTCAATCTTTTCATCATGCTTACATGTAAGAATTCAAATGGTCAGGAGAAGACAGCTTATTAGAGAGTAAAGAAACTTACCAGTCTTTTCATCATGCTTACATGTAAGGATTCAAATGGTCAGGAGAAGACAGCTAATTAGAGAGTAAAGAAACTTACCAAAGATACGCAAGAAACATAGGCAATATTTCATTCACCAAACATTAAAGTTCAAGTGACAAAAGATGAATATAAAATTCAGTTTCATTTCACCTTTTTTTGTTCCATCTATTATGGTATTTGAACTTCAACTAAGTCTATTTTGTAGCATACATGAGACATATTCATAGAGTCATTTTTTTATCTTATTATGGTCGAGAATCAAATCCATTGCTTATTAATGGCTAAACTCCAGAGGAACTCTGTCTCTGAGGTCTTAATTCCAACTTTGCAATGTAATTACTCCAGTCTGGGATCAATGCTCTGAAGAAGGCTTTCAGAAGTAAAATGGACAATGAATCCATCATTTGACTTGTCAAAGAGGCTTCTGAAGTCCGAACCACAAATGCTACGAATTCCAAGCATCCTTAGCAAATGAAAGTGAATACAAAATAGAATATCATGGATGGAGGAAATAAAAGTACAACATCTGGAATCAAGAGCCAATACAATTACAGGCATCTTTAGTAGGTAGGACCAATGAATGACCAGCATGACTTTGGTTAGGGATACATATATTGTGCTATTCACAATTTATCAAAGATCAAGCAATTACTAGTTACAGTCTTTTGGTTTGTTTCACTCATGGCTTATTCACACACTTGACTCCTTGACTGAGTAAATATTTCTGTTTGACAATTTTGGGGATTGGTTTACACCTTTGCGCAGCATTACCAGGTTTCTAAATTCAGTCTTCTAAACAACCCCATCCCTTTTCAGGTTTCCCTGGTTTTGGCTTAAACAAGAGTTGCAACTTCATCCTTAACACTTAACAACAACAATCAAGGGTTCTTTCTTGGGTCATGTGCTCGGTGGTATTAGTATGTTACAATATATGGTCATAAAGCAACTTGGCTCCTCAAGAAACAAAGGCCAGAACCAGAAAAGTCAACTCCTACCCGAACCAAAAATGCCTTATCATTTGAAAATTTTATCCATTACAAAAATAAATTTCTCACCCATACATCTAATCCATACAGCAACTAAGAGTAATTTATAATTTTGGGGGAAGAAGAAGCTATCTTCACAAAGTTTCACATATTGGTTCAAGTAAAACATGTGAGCAAACAAGCAGTGGGTTTTCACATGAGTGATTTAAAAGATCAAAGAGACCTTTTTCTCATAGAATTGAAATGTTATATGAACCCTAGGGCGTTGAAATTGAAAAGGAAATAAATTTTTTTGTAAGTAAAATCGAAATAATATTATAAACTCTATGATCATGATAGACCATATAACATCCACAACCAGAAAATATAACTTCGCACATAAAAATTGTTATAATACCAATTGAGATAATCTATAATAAAAAAAAAAGTGAACTGAAGGATATAAATATCTAGAAAGACTGCATATCAAACAGAAGGGGAAGGGGAAAATCATCTTAAATAATAAAAATTAAGAACTAAAAGAGTAGCCCAGGAATTTAAACAACCATAAATAAAGGAAATTATAACAAAACAAGGGAAAAAGAAAAGCCAAAGGATACGGAGTCCTAGAGTGCTTATCTCTTGAATTGATGGCCAAAGGATTAGAGATGAGAATAGTCTGAACCGCATTCAGATCACCGGACCTCGCTGCCGCGTGAAGGTCCCTTTCTCCTCCGCTACCCATTCTTCTTTCTTCGCTCTTCATTTACTCCGGTTAGCAACAAACTAGAAACTAGAAACTAGAAAGTAAAAGCAAACCGGATAGACAAAACGAGATGAACTGGGTCGAATTAGATTCGGTTCCCGGGTACAAACGACAAAGTAGTTAATAATGAGTTATTTTAAAGTTTTGGATTTTATAAATCATGGATTTTATTTTTAAAAATTAAACTATATTGCTTTTAATCATATAGTTTTAATATTCACTGCCCCTTAAAAAATAATATCATTGTTGTTAAAGTAAATTTCCTTCATGGGAAATTTTTACTTCTACCAATTTAAAATCCTCAAGTATAAAGAAATAATAATATTTTAAAATCTAATCTTTTCTACAAAATCCATTTAAAAGAACATTTCTTAAGGATTATAAAATATCATGATTTGAAAATCCATTACTATTTTGAGTGAAGAATTCTTACTTCTAATGAATGATTTTAAAATCATCACACATAAAAACAACTACATTTCTAATTATTCTTTACTAAATCTATTAAAGAAAACATACTTTTAACTAAAATTGCAAACATAATTGTATTTAAAAAAAAAAAAAAACTTTGTGAAAGAAATATCACATTTGTTATCCGAATATGTGGGAACCTAAGAAGGATAGATAGGATTTTAAAGGCTATTACGTAGTTAAATATGTTAAATAAGTATATTCCTAAGAATCAAAGTAGCCACTCTGATTTTTCTCTCTTTGTTCTATCAATTATCAACTTTTAAGGGGCTACATTGAGGAAGAACATTGTTGATGCCAAAAAAAGTGGACGGAGACGTCCTGTTTTCAATGGTCCTCAACAAGATTTGATGAATATTCGCTTTTGTAGGAGGAGTCTTGGACTGAATGGCTTCCTAGGACTAGAGATGGGCAATGACCTACAAAAGAATGAGGACCCTCCAATGTTTAAGTCAGTGGACACTTTTATGAGGTGAAAAGAGAAAGTTTTTAGGAGACAAGGAGATATTTGGGAGAAGGATAGAACTAGATGAGTTCTCTTGGTCCCTTGTATGATTTTCCCTATACATGTCACTCTCTCTTTGTTTTTTTCCTCTTCTAAGCGTTATTGTGTTTAGGTCATGCCTTTTTCTCTCTCTATTCTTTTCCTTTTTGTTCAAAAGTGAGAACTCCTTTATCTAAGCATTGGAGTGTTGCTGATTTCTTGGGGTAGGACACTATTAGATTGAAGTGTTAGTACCTCAAGCCTCACAACGGACGACTCTTTATATTTGAGGTACAGTATCTCTCTGAGCTGTCTCGTCACCGTGTCAAGAGGTATGGCCATATCTACATTTCAGTAGTCGGTCTGGGTCACTTCACCACTCGGGAGTTATTGAACGGCCACATGTTGGGCTGTCACTGGGCCGTATTATTTTGGTCACATCAGATGGCCCCCACTCCCCAAGGAATCTAGATAAATTCTTTGGAGGAGTAGTTCCCTTTTGCCATTTATTGCTAACTAAGCTTAGGGCTTCGTTAAGACCTCTATTTTGAGGCGAACTATAAATTCGACGCCTCTTGTGTCCGGAGTTGTTGTTTCTAATTGGCTCGGAGCGGGATCACATAACTTTTTTATCTTGACTTCAGTTAGTCACGTGTTGGATCCGAATTGCTTGACTAGGAATTCAAGTCGACGTACTTTTACGTTTTGTCCTCATATCTTCTGAATACCGAGGCACTTTTATATCTTGTCCACATCTCTTTTGAAAGTTTTGATTGGCTTGGGACCCAGATTTTGGTTTGGTGTAAGCTTGACTAAGGTCGTAGTTCCTCTTTGGCTCTAGTGATCTATGAGTCGACTTCAACGGGAATTGTATAGTTGAAGTCACTTTTCCACAGTAATGAGGGTCATTGGATGTGAAAACTTAAAGTCTTTCTTTGGTCAGAGCGAAATCGTATGGTTGAGGACTTAGTTTCTCTTTTAGGCTAGATGGAACTATGTAGCTGTGGGAGCCTTAGTTTCATGTAGGCAGGAACCGAGCGACTAAAGTCATGATCTCACTCTTGGAAGAATTGTTCTATCGGTCCTTACCTCTCTTGGGGTTTTAATCAGTTTGGACATCGAACCATGCCTTAATGGAAGTGTGGTCGAGCTGTAGTTCTTCTTCTACTCAAATGAACTATGAGGTGTAGGGTCATAGTTCTATTTTGGCGGGAACTATAGGGTTGGAATCACTTACTTTATTAGGCAAGGTCATAAGGTGCAAACTTTAATATCATCAAGAGTTGTATATGGACGATTAGTTTTTTTTTTCTCTTGAGAATCGTATGATTAGCACTTAGAATCTGCGTTGATTGAGGTGTAATTAAGACTATAGTTCCTTTTTTTGCTTGAGCGAACTATGACGTTTAAGAACCATAGTTCCGTTTTGATGAGAATCGTAGGGCCAAAGTTATTTCTCGATGATGGTGAGAATTGTAGACCATGAATCTCAAGTCTTCTAGTAATCTTCGTTGGGTTGGAGTGAAATTTTCTATAACTGAAATCTCAATTCCTCTTTAGCCTAAATGGAACTGTACGGCTACGGAGGCCTTGGTTCCATATGGGTGGGAATTGAGTGTCAGGAGTTTTAATTCATGCTCGGGGCGTTTTTGCACGATTAAAGTTGCAATCCCTATATGGTTAGAGATTGTCGGACTGAAGTCATGATTCTTAACTGATCCAAAGTGATATTTTATGGTTGAATAAGCTTTTAACCCTTGCTTTTGGGTTTAGCTTCTAGCCTGAATTAGGATTAGGCTTAGGTCCAAATTGAATTTAAATGGGACAATTGGAATTTTGATTTAATTTAAAAGGGCCCAAATACAAATCTCCATCTATTTTATGCTTGAGCCTATTTTGTTTATTTCCTTAACCCAATTAAACTAGGCTCTTTTTTTTTCCTATTGACTATTTTTTTTTTTTGGCACCGACTAAAAGGTTTGAAGGTATTTCCAACATATTCTCAACTTACTGAGAACTCATCACATTTGCTCTTAATATATCTTCTAATACTCTAATAATCCTTTATGTCCGCTCCTCTGTTTGAGGATGAAAAGTTGTAATAAACTGCAACTATGTACACATGGCTTTCTGAAAGCCTCTCCAAATTGACACTATGCTCAAAGGCATTCTATGCAATCTCACCATCTCAGTTACATACAGTTCAGCCAACTTTTTAGGATTCCAAGTAGTTTTAATTAGAAAAAATTGAAATGACTTAGAAAGTATATCTACTATCGCTTACACCATATCGTGACCTCTTTGGGTATGAGAAAATGCAGAAACAAAATCTATACTCACACATTTTTTTTCTATTTCTTTGGTTCTTCCCTCCTCCATCCTTGATGCCATTTTAGCTTGTATTTGATACAAAAATGTATCAAGTTGTTCTTTATAAGCCAAGAACTTAACCTCAAGAAGAAGAAGATAGATAAGAGAATTAGTTTTCTAAATAATACTTTGCTTGAATCATTCTAATACAAGAGTAGAGTTTATATGCTCTTCCAGGAAAAGTAGTTACAACAAACTAGAATGACTAACTAAATGGGTAACTAACAGAGCTACGTGTAACTGTCTTAACAGAAATGGAAACAGAATCACAAATAAACTTGTAACAACTAACTGTAAATAGTATTACACTAGTAATAATCTGTCCACCAACTAAGCTTCCTTGTTATCCTTTTTGGGCTTGATCCTTGTCCTCTAGTACTAGTTGTGCAGTATGTGTATCATTGCCTTTCCCTGAGAGATTCACCTTGACCTCAAGGTGGAGGTTGGGATAAAGTTGGTGGAACTCTAATGAATCTTTCCAAATAATTCTTCCAATGGTAGCTTAGCTCATTGAACTAACCACTGATGAATCCTCTTGTCCTGTCTTTTAATCTCCCTCTCATCAATGATGGCAAGTGGTAAGAACTAAGGTTTATTATTATGACTGAGAGATGGTAAAGGTAGTGGAGTGATGGAAGATTGATTTCCATGATAGGGTTTCAGAAGGGAGATATGGAATGCATGATGAACTAGTGATCCATGAGGTAGGTCCAATTGATAAGCAACTTCACCAATCTTTTTTAGTAATCTAGAAAGGATAGAAGTACTTTTTACTGAGTTTCTAAGAAGATCTGTTGGCTACTATCACTTGTCTGTAGGTCTGTAATTCAGCAAAACCATGTCCCCAATATTGACAGTAAGATCTGTTCTATGTCTGTCAGCACATTGTTCCATCCTATGTTGTGCTTGTTGAAGATGAGCTTTAACTTGTTGTAAGATTTATGATCTAGTGCCCAAGTCATGATCAATTGCCTCTAGAGAAGAAAAACCTCTATGATAAGTAAGTAGGGATGGAGATAGTCTACCATATACTACTTCAAATGGAGTCTTTCCCAATAAGGAATGAAAGGAAGTGTTGTAATGAAATTCAGCTAGATGTAAATAATTAACCCAGTGATGAGGTTGATAAGAAAGAAAGGCTCTCAAAAACTGTACCAGACACCTGTTGAGTACTTCATTTTGGTCATCAGTTTGAGGAAGGTATGAATAACTCATCCTTAACTTAGTTTTTTGTAATCTAAACAGTTCCCTCCAAAAATTACTTTGAAATATTGAGTCTCTATCACAGACCACATATCTTGGAATGCCATGAAAGGTACAAATCATTTTCATAAAAATGGAAGCAACTTTGGATGCATTGAAGTGTGAAGTTAAAGAACCAAAATGGGCATGTTTAGAAAATCTATCAACCACTACTAGTATAGCAGTCATACCTTGAAAATTAGGCAAGTTAGTGATAAAGTCCATACTAACATCCTCCCAAATTTGATCAGGAATTAAGAGAGGTTGTAATAAATCATAAGGTGCTTGAGTAACACTTTTGATTTTTTGGCATGTGTCACAGTGCTTGACAAAGTGTTCCTCAGATTTTCTCATCTGTTTCCAATGAAAGTTAGCAGTTATTCTCATTAATGTCTTGTAAACACCAGCATAACCATATATTAGAGTAGAATGAAATTCTTTGAGAATGACTTCTTCAAGTGGAGAAATACTATTCAAATTTATCTTACCTTTGAAATATAAGATGCCATTCCTTACTAAGTATGACAGAAACATGGGAAAACAAGAAGTTATTGAATTAATTTGCTGGTGTGATCATCACTAGCATGTTCTACTGCAATTTGATTGAAAATATCAAAGGTAGGTGTTGAGATGGCCATGAAAATATATTCTTCCTTCTCCTTACCATGTAATCTAGACAAGGAATAAGCAGTAGCATTGTCCTTTCCAGATTTATATATGATTTCATATGTATAGCCTAGCAACTTAGCTAGATAATGCTGTTGTTATGGTGTTTGAATGGTTTGACTGAGTAAATGCCTTAAAATCTTTTGGTTAGTGTAGATGAAGAATTTAGAGCCCAAGATGTATTGTCTCCACTTCTTTATAGCAGAAGTGATAGCAAATAGTTCCCTAATGTAAGTGAAGGCCTGCTGCATTCTGGGGCATAATTTTTTTGTTGTAAAAGGCAAGGGGATGACCATTCTGTAGGAGGACAACACCAATTCCCATATCTGAAGCATCTGTCTCTATAACAAAAGGTATAGTGAAATTGGGTAATGCTAATTCAAGAGAACAACAACAGATTTTGAGGTTTGGAATACAGTTTGAGCTTCATTATTCCAATTGAAAGAGTCTTTCTTTAACTGATTTTTCAAGGGAGTAGTTGTAGAAACAAATCCCTTTTATAAATTTTATGTAATAACCAATCAGCCCTAAGAAACTTCTTAGTTGTTTTTAAAAATAATGAACTAGCCAGGTCATTATGGCATCTACTTTATTCTTGTCAGAAGCCACTTCCAGAGCTGAAATGATATATCCTAAGTACTTTATAGAACTTTGAGCAAATTGAAATTTTCTTTGTTTAGCAAACAAGGAATGTTATTGTAAACAAGCTAGTACTGCCCCTAACTGTTCTATGTGGCCCTCATTGATTTTTTGTAGATCAGTATGTCATCAAAGAAGACCATGACATACTTCCTCATAAAATCATGTAATTCTTGATTCATGGTAGCTTGAAAGGTGGATGGGGCATTAGTGAGCCTAAATGGCATAACAAGGAACTCAAAAGGACCTATATGAGTTCTGAAAGCAGTCTTATGGATATTAGTAGGATGCATTCTCACTTAGTGATATCCTGCTCTTAAATCAATCTTAGAAAAGATGGTTGCACCAAATAGTTCATCTAACAATTCATCCACAATTGGGATGGAAATTTGTCCTTAATTGTGATGTTATTGAGGCCTTCATAATCCACACAAAACCTCCAGGTACCATCCTTCTTCTTATCTAGCAAGACTGGTGAATTATAGGCACTTTAACTTGGTTAAATGATGCCACCTTCTAGCATTTCAGTGACCAACCTTTCGATCTCATTTTTACGGAAATGAGGATACCTATATGGTTTAATATTGACTGGTTTAGCCATAAGATCCACTTGTATTCTATGGCTAATCTCCCTTTTATGAGGAAGAGTAGTACGTTCCTAAAAAACTTGTGGAAACTCTTCAAGAATTTGTAAGATATCACTATCAACAGTACTGGTATCTACAACAATATTAGAATCAACAAGAGTATGATCTAACTGTGAAGTAGAATTAGGCACTTCCATGGTCATTAATTGAAAACAAGCAGCAATAACCCCATTATGAGAGAGTTTTCTTAACTGTTTAGTAGTTACGCACTGAAGACTAGCTCCAGTATCACCCTGCAAGTGAATAGCTTGCCCTTTCCAATAAAATTTCATAGTTAAATGTGCTTAGTCAGAAGTGATAGGGCCAAGATTTTGTAACCACTGGACCCCCAATACTATATCAGCTCCGTGTAAAGGTATGACAGATAGATCTACAGTAAAAGTATGATGTTGAATAGTGATAGAGACATTTTGACACATACCTGAGCAAGACAGCATTGCTCCATTCCTAACTTGCACTGTAAAGTGTGGTGATAGTGCGATTGGGAGTTGTAAAAACTAAACGACCCTTTCTTGGATGAAATTATGGTGCTACCCCCATCTATTAAGACTTAAAAAGTTTGATGGAGTACCATTCCATGCAGCCTAAAAGTCTTTGGGGTATAATGACAAGTAAAGGCATGGAAACTTATTTCAGGAACTATATCCAACTCTTTTTCACCCTCCTCCATTCTTAGATCTTCTACATACTCTGAATCCAGTTCAAGATCAATATCCATTAAAAGTAAAGCTGTCTTGTTTTTGCATTTATGAGTTGGTGTAAATCTCTCATCCCAATTAAAATATAGTCCATTTTCCCTTCTCTGTTGCATTTCCAATGGAGATAATCTTTTGATAGGAGTCTTATTAGGAATTGTGGAAAAAACAAATATTGTTGATCTTAGGCCCAAGACAGATAGTTGAACTGTAGCTTTAGGAGGGAAATTCTTATAAGGAGGTTTGATGTCATTCAATCTTGCTTCTTGAAAATGAGCCAAACTAATAACATCATGAATAGTACGATGTTTATGAGTAATCACCTCTTTTCTGATATGTGGTTTAAGACCTGATATAAAACAACTTTTCAGGACTGGTTCACTCAAGCCAATTACCTTGTTAAAAAGAGCTTCAAACTGTGATTAATATTCCAAAACAAAACATCTTGAGTCAATTTTGATAAAGCTCCTTGAGGATCAGCATACTCAAGAGGGTCCAAATCTTTGTTTTAAGGGATAAACAAAGTCAGACCAAGAACCAAGTTGTATAGTGTGATACAACCATTGAAACCAAGAAGAAGTAGCACCCTCCAAATGAAAAGAAACAATAATTAATTTTTTTGCATCTAGTGTTTTGTGGAATAAGAAATACTGATCAACTCTAAACAACCAATCAGAGGAATCATCTTCTGCAAATCGAGGAAATTCAAGTCTTACAATCTTGAAACTGGAATTCTGCTGTGAATCCAAACCTTCAAGAAGTAGATAACTGGTTTCTGTAGATGTTATACTGGGAGAAGAAGACTGCAATTTGTCCAGTTGATCATGTACTGCTGCAATGTGAGTCATGAATTCTTCACGTATTTCTTTTTGTTATTCTCTGATTAATGTGGCCATGTTTTCTAATGTGAGGTCTTTGGTTCGGGATGAGGCAACCACGAATGAAGTAAGGAATGTGAATTGTAAAGTGAAAGGAGAATTAATTTTAAGGGAAATTAACAATGAAAGCACCAATTTATACAAGAAAGTATCAAGTTGTTCTTGATATTCCAAGAATTTAACCTCGGGAAGAAGAAGATAGAGAAGGGAAATGATTTTTCTGAATAATACTTTGCTTGAATCATTCTAATACAAGAGTAGAGTTTATATACTCTTCCAGGAAGAGTAGTTACAACAAACCAGAATGACTAACTAAATGACTAACTAACAGAGTTACATGTAACTGTCATAACAGAAATGGAAACAGAATTACAAATGAACTTGTAACTAATTGTAAACAGTAATTACATTAGTAATAATTTGTCCACCAACTAGACTTACTTGTTATCTTTTTTGGCCTTGATCCTTGTCTCCTCACAATTTAAGCTCTAAGAACGACTTGATCTCTTGGTTTGGTTCTTCTAATGGAAATTTTACCTTTAAATCTACCTACTGGCACTTTCCTCTTTGAGTTATCCTGTTCTTCTTTCTCCCTCCTGGTCTTGGATCTGGAGAACCCTATCTGTTCCCAAAATCCAAAGCTTCATCTGGTTATGTTGCCATAACCGTCTCCCTTCCTTTTCACTGCTTCATGGCCAGAGTAGCTCTTTTGTTATCTTTGACAATGTACTTGACTATACTAAGCTTTACTGGCTGGCTGACACTGTGGGCACTTCCTACCCACGTTTATTGTAATGTTTGGTTTGTTTTAATTTAATCTACTACCGTTTTCAACAAAAATATAATAGTAGCCACCTTTATACTCCACACGCCCGAAACATATGATAGGTTAAAGAACTTAGTGGATAGCTTACTCTTACAATTAGAGATGGTCACTAGCCGAATAATTGGAAACTCACGCGCGAAGCGTGAATTTTAATGGATTAATAAAGTAGAGTTCGAATCTAAGATTTAAAATTTATGTTTGACTTTAATTTGATATCATTTTAACAAGCTCTAACTCGATTCGAATGTGATTTAAATTTAAACTCATCCAAACTTGAGTTTAAACTCGAGTTTGAAGAATTCATCTATTAAATTAAAGAAAAAATAAATATTTAATAAATAATAAATAATTTTTAATAAAAATATAAAATATTTAATATTTAATAAAAGTAAAAACTTATAATTAAAATAAATTTTAATAAAAAATTTATAAACCAACTAACTCATGAGTTAAGCAAACCGAACTTCTCATCAAAGTCGAATCGTTTGACTAAGGGAGCCTACTCGTAACTCAAAAATACCAAGCTGAGTCGAGCTTCCACAAGTCAAGCTATGAGCTGTTCATGAGTAACTCGGCTTAGCTCAACTCGTGGCCACTCCAACTTATGTTACCCTACCTTACCCTAACCAAATTACCAACCATAGCAGGCCTGAAGTAAACTCGATCCGGCTCGTTCCAATTGGAACCGACCCATACCAGCCGAGAAAATCATTTCAGATGTTGGTTTCCTAACACTAGTGGTTTTAACTCCTTACCCAAAGAGTTTTTTCTCTCTCTCAATTCACATAGAGAACACAGAGTTAAAGCATGGAGATGCTTTCACTCTCTTCGATTCTAACCCCACACATAGCCTCTCTCAGACTAACTCTTTCTTCTGCCAAACCCAAACTGTTTGTGAAACCGATTTCCTCATCCTTAACAACCTCACCACTTAATAAATCCCACCGAATCCCAAAATTCACAAATACCCTTTCTTGTGAATTGTCGTCTCCTCAGACCCCCGCGACAGCCATGCGAGGGGCCGAGGCAGACGCCATGGGTCTCCTCCTTAGAGAACGTATCGTCTTCTTGGGGAGCAGCATCGACGACTTTGTGGCCGATGCCATTATCAGTCAGTTGCTCTTGTTGGATGCTCAGGACCCTAAGAAAGACATCAAACTCTTCATTAACTCTACTGGTGGCTCTTTGAGGTAAATCTTTTCAGGTTTTTTTTCTTCTTATCTTTGTAAATTAGTCTTATTGTTATCATCCTAGTTGATTTAGTTGAGCTGCCTCAGATTTGTTGATGCAATTCATTGATTTGTTTATGATATCGTAGGTTATGTTGTTCTCTTATTTGTTATTTTTCCACAATGAAGTATACAGCGTTTTTTTTTTCAGGTTTTAGAATTTATGCTAGGTTAGTATTTAGAGTATGTTAGTAGAACAAATCTTAATTTTGAGTAAGTTCGTTCTATATCTTCTATTTGGGCTGTTTGGGACAAGCTTGAAATCAGTACATTTGGATTGAGTGTTAGGCTGTCCTTGGAGTATGAGAGAAAATGAGAAGAAAAGGAATGATTGATATTATCTATCAGGTGTTTGGTAGAGAGGATAGAGGGGATGGAAAAGTAGAAAGAAGAAAAAGAAAAATTTCTTATTACTACCTCTCTTATTTTACTTTCTACTTTCCAATTTTATGTGTTAAGAAAGCCTCAATCTTCTCAACTTCCTGACATTTCTCTCATAACAAGCACAACTCTATTGTCTTAAAGCATTAGGGATTGAGTCATAAATTTTCGGAGAGAAATTCTGGACTCCAGGACCTAAGATGAGTTTCTTCGCTCTTGTTGTAAGAAATTGAAATAGAGGAAGAAAGTTATAGAGGCATGAAGCTAGTCATTGTAGAGCATAAAGAACAGAAACCATTATGTAGGTTCTGGATCATAAAGTACCTCAATCATATGATTAGTTAGTATGCCAGAAAGTGTATGCAGTTGCCTATATGAGTGACCAATCATTAGATATAATGCGATATTTTATAGTATTGTGAAAAATATTAGAATTTTATTTCTTTTCTTGGGCCAAATCTTTTTATGTTCTGCATTACTTTTACACAATTAAATTGAAGTATTTGAATTTAAAACTCTCATCAGGCTCATCATATTAAATTTTCCTTCCTTTTGACTGGGAATTTAAAATGCAAAAAGTTTAAGTCTTCATTCCATTGTTTCTATGCCATTTATAAATTTAAGGCCTTTCTATTTCTTCTTAGAGGTTTTTTTGAATTTCATAATATTCCTTTTATTATTTCTTTCTTGATAGTACTGTCTTGCTTCTACTATCCCTTTTATTAATCTGCTTCTGCTATTGTTGTTCATCAGTGCCACAATGGCTATATATGACGTGGTGCAGCTTGTAAGGGCTGATGTTTCCACAGTTGCACTTGGCATTGCAGCATCAACAGCGTCTGTTATCCTGGGTGGTGGCACTAAAGGCAAGCGCCTTGCAATGCCCAACACACGGATAATGATTCATCAACCTCTTGGTGGTGCTAGTGGGCAAGCCATAGATGTTGAAATTCAAGCGCGAGAAATTATGCATAACAAGAATAATGTCACGAGAATTATTTCAGGATTTACTGGCCGTCCATTCGAACAAGTTCAAAAGGATATTGATAGAGATCGTTACCTGTCTCCAATTGAAGCAGTTGAATATGGGATAATAGATGGAGTTATTGATAGAGATAGCATCATTCCGTTGGTTCCTGTACCAGAAAGGGTTAAAGCAACACTAAATTATGAGGAAATCAGTAAAGATCCAAGGAAGTTTTTGACACCAGATATCCCTGATGATGAGATATACTAGCCTGGTGCGGTCGGGTAAGGTACTTAACTTTTACAGGTGTTCTTTTCCCCCTATATTTGCGAATTGCATGATAGTTGTGTGGTCCTGGCAATAGCTAAAGATCCAGAAACTGTGAATTTTAGTAAGGAAATATTTTCTTATATTAAACATGAATTCAGCTAAAGATGGCTAAAAATGATGATGCTTGGTTGCAGTATTTGTATTTGGATTATTCTGCCAGTTATCAGAATTTAGAAGTGCTTTCAGGTTTTCACTTTGGGTTAAACTGTGGTCCACTGTGGATTCTACTTTTGATTATCAATTAGTAAATTATTTTTTTTGGAAGGAAGCATTCTTGTCTGGTGTAGATATTTCTGTCACGGAAATTGATGACCTTCATTTTCAAGGGGGTTGGTAACAGGGCATCTCCCTGGCATCTTAGGGTTCTTAATTATTTGCTGTCTATAAGAAGATCCTGAATTGTCTTGGCTCAACCATCAGGCTTAACTACTTATTCACAGGTTAAACTTAGCTATTTCAAAAGTGCTTGTTCATTGTTGTGCAGTTCAAGGGATTAGTCTAAGATCATTCCCTTCAGGCACTTTGCTTTCGTTGATGGTCCACACTATTGCCACCGCCATTTTGGCTGCAGGCACAGCCTGATAACAAAATTACCTAAATTACCCTCACTTATTGTCTTGGGACTCATCTTCAATTAAACATAATGCCTCTCTCTCTCTCTCTCTCTCTTATTTAATCTGTTGCTTCTTTTTTACCTTTCTCTCTTGTCTCTCTCACTGGCTGATCTATCCATCCTTTCTCTTTCGTCTCTTTCTGGCCGATCTCTCCATCCTTTCTTTCTTCTTGTCCTCTCTTTCTTCTCTCTTCATTTGTTCCATTAATTCACAAATCCAATAAATACATACAGCAGCTATTATTCACAAATCGTTGCTATACTAACTCATAGGAATCAAAGTTCCAATCTAACATCCATGTATAACACAATTTTTCACTTAATCCTTAAAACTCAAATTAATCTCCATCCATTTAATATCAATATACCCAAAAATCTTCGATAAATTTAAAGAATCAACAACCCAACACATAAACCCATCTATATATGGACAACTTCAGAATAATTTTTTATTGGAACATAGGGTTTGAAAAGATTCTTGGGAGGTTGAGATGGTTGAATGTTTTTTGGAGACCTTGTATAGCTCTAGATTGGATTTGAATTAAGAGGATTTGGTGATATGGGAGGCTAGCCCGGATAAAGGTTTTGAGATGAAGTCTTTTTACAGGATTTTTCTTGAGAGGAATCCGGTAGAAAGCTCTTCCAACTTTCCATGGAAAGCTATTTGGTGTTAGGGAGCACCGAAGAAAGTAAGGTTTTTTTTTTTTTTTTTTTTTTTTTTTGTGGGAAGCCGCTTGGAAGAAGATCCTTACCATTGACAATCTTCAAAGAAGGGGGAAAGTACTTGTTAATAGGTGCTACATTTGCAAAAAATGTGTTGAGTCCGTGTTTCATCTCTTGTTGGAGTGTTTGTTGGCTAGAAGCTTATGTGAAATGGCTTATAGAGTCTTGGGTATTTCTTGGGTTGTATCCGGTTCCGTGAGTGATGAAGTATGGGCTTGGAGTGGCTTACGGGCTTCTAAGGAACTTAAAAAGGCTTATTCGTTGATCCCCTTCCTGTTTATTGAATCGTGTGGTATGAGAGGAATCAAAGAGCTTTTGATGGAAAAGAAAAGTCTTTTGAAGTAATTAGATTCAATGCCCTTAATTTTTTGTTTAAAGGGATTTTTTTTGTGAACGATGTAGATCTTTTAGATTTTGTGGAGTTTTTATTTTGTATATAATTTTTGTATATGGGTTGCACCCTCTTAGTGCTTTTCTAGTACAAATTTTTACTTATAAAAAAGGGTTTGAAAAGATTCAAAATCATAAGTTTGCCTTCACGAATATGAGGTTGTCTACTCTTTGTAAGGATTCAAATTAATAAATCTTGCCTTTGACTTGTCCAACTTTATGGCACGTCATGGGTTTTGATGGGTTTCAGATTTAGAGAGAGAAAAGGAGGAGGAAGAGAGAGAGGGGAGTGGAGAGACAAGCAATGAGGAAGAGTAGAGAGAGATGGGTAACGAGGAGACTAGAGAGAGAGTGAAAATGGCTGTCTCATTTTCTGTGATTGGAGGCTGTCATGGCCAGGGTACTGAGGTTGAAAAGAGTGAAAATGGCTGATGGCTGATCAAGATAGGGGGACAATGTGAGAGAGGAGAGATTCGAAAGCTAGGAAGGGAGATCAGGTGGTCACACGTGAGGAAATAAGGGATATTAGTACTTACTAGTTGGAGTGTTAAATTGAAGATGGGTCGCACAACTAAAGTGAAAAAGAATAAATGAAGGCAATCTAGGTAAATCAGTTATTAAGCTGTCTCCACTGCCAAAATGGCTGTGGCAATAGCTCAGCCCTTGTTGATTAACTGAATGTCAACCTTATCCTGACAATTAATGGAAGCTAGATGTGGTGTCATGAAATCCTAACACTTCCTGCATTTTGCATTTTATCACAAGTTTATACCAAACTAGCCACTAACCCTTGAAGTGTCCTGCCTACTTTGGAGCATTGGTAAGGACACTTCCCTGCCAGCTTTTCGACGTGTGTGGGTTTTAACAATATAAAGCAAAAGCCACTAATCCATGCAATGCATGGGAATGTATTCTAAACCGGAGAATGGGTCTAAAGCCCATTACATTTTGACACATGAAGACCTAGAAATTTTAACTGATGAATCTTGATGTAGGACGACAAGGGAAACTTTATGGGTTTAAATTAGGGTTAGGGTTCACAGAATTTTGGGAACAATTGGTTGGTTTGATAAAAAATTTAAATAGCAAGAACCAATAGATTGAACTCTAGCCTGAGACTAGTAGGGTTCTAGGAATCACATCTAGGAAGAAAGACTCTCTTTTTAGGGTTTGGAATAATTGAAATTATGGGAAATACTTCATTCGTTAGAATGAAGCTCTTTTTTATTTTTAAATATTCATTACAAAGCTATAAGTGCTCAATTTTTTTATAATGAATATAGTGCTCAATTGACTAAATCCTGATGACAGTTACTCTGGAATGTTGAAATAAGCTAATATTCCCTAAAAAAAGAGGTACTTTTGTATATCAAATGCTGTTGTTCTTGCCTGTTGTCATATGAACCTTGGGATGCTAATTATGGTGTGCTAGTTTTTACCTTTTATCAATGTGTATGGAATGCAGGGAACTTGAGTTTCACTCATTATCATCTTGTTTAATTTCAAGATATGCAAGCGATGGTCATGGAAAGTCTTGGTTAAATTATTATCTTTCCCTCCCCTAATTTCTTCTAATAGGAGGCTTGGAGTTAGGCAGATTATTCAATCATTTTATGAACTGTTTGCAAATCAGGGAAAGTTAATCGTCTCTTTCTTTAGATCCCTACTGACAGGGTAAACCACTACAGAACTTGGAATTGTAATTTGAAATAAGGGTGCTTTGTGATCCTTATATTTCCTTTTTCTATGAAAGTGCTTATGGAATTGAAGATTTAAATTTCACGCTCTGTCTGTCTCCCAGTCCCTCCCTCTCTTTTTTTCCTGTTTCTCCTTTTGTCAGCATAACGTAGGGTAGTGCTTAAGTTGTGGATGTGAAAAAAATGGACTACTGTAATTACACTAAATTGCAGTATGTTTAATAAAAAAAATGAAATGCATCTCAAATAGATATCATATTGTGGCCTTGCCCCGTAAATGTGATTATTGTTTGCAGAGAAAATAAGACTGAAAGGCTGTTTGTTTTATGAAGAATATGATGTTAAGTGTCTGAAATGGACGTACTGAAAATGTATATTATGTACTTAATGCGAAGTGTGCTACTTCCCAACAAATTTTGTTCTCATGTGAGTATGGACTTCCAAATAGATATGCATAATTAATATTAAAAAAAAAGTGCTAATCTCTATTCAAAGGGTTTATAAAGACTAAGTTGACTAAGATATTAAATTATTAATTTACTATTTACTATTTACTATTAATTACAAAATAAATTATTTGCACAGAATGAGAGATTTATATGTATCCCTTGTTGATTAGTAATATATTTTCCAATTTGCATTAAAAAAAAAAAAAAACCATAATAGTACTCATGAGGATATATAAGCGTTCCCCATTCCACACTTGGCCAAAGAACTGGAAAACCATTTTAATTTTCTTTTCTTGTTTCTACTAGCAGAGCATGAATAGCATCTTTAGCAACATGTCTTATGATTCAAAAAACTTAACACCAGACCACGAGCGATAGGCTCAATGGTTAGATGTTCACCATCTTAGGGTAGATGAGTTCAAATGCCTGGGTTTAGTGCCCCTAGCCTGGGGAACTAAATGGCTCCATTAACTAAGCCAAAGACTGATACCCAAGCGTTGTACTTAAAAAGCTGATCTCAATAACAGAAAGCATATATGAGCAAAACAAATGAGGTACCCAATTATAAGTAAAATGATTCCAAAATAACTATTCTTCTCACCACCTTGTCAGACCATTAGTCTTACCAAACCTTACAATTTATAGGTTTAAACATGCATCCAAATTTTCAATTAGGACCTAACTGGGTGTTTTGTGTCCCTATAATCGCATAAAAAGATTCAAGGACAGCAAATTCTAGAGAAGCTGATTGCTAGCCATTACCACGATGCTTCGGTACCTACTGTTGGATCATGGAATGATGAGAACCCCAAGAAGATCTTCAATGAGTACGGCTGGGAAATTGTAACACCGCCTTCAGTGATCTTTGTCATCTGCAATTTTCAGATTTCAAACATATCAGAAATCAATAAACAGAAAATTTCGCCCTCCTGCCGACTTCAACTGTTAGAAGCCAAATATATTTGCTTAACATATATGCCATCCTAACAACCCACATTCATGCATTAAATGCTGCCAAGCTTATGTGCAATGAAGTATTAAAACATGACAACCATAAAATACTTGACCATTTTCTTATCATAAAACAAAAATCTTGACCCTGGTGCACACATGCACCAATGACAAGGATTAACAAAAAGTCAAAACAATGGAGCAAATAATATTAAGAAAGAAGCGAAAAAGGAAGCTTATTGACAGCTGATCTATCACAGTACAGAAGCACACGCACGCATTTCTCCAGCAACTTAACACCATCTTCACACCATTCGTCTTGCAAGGTGATTTCCAAACCCAGTGCTACATGACTGTCCCAAAAGTTAAGATCTATCATGCTAACCTGCAGTCATAATTATAAAGACTAAAGAGTCCCATCCTTAAAGCTGCCATAACCCATAACTGAGCGGTAGGGGGGGGAGATAACTGAAGCATAGCAAGCCAAGGTACTTCGCACCATTCTTCACCCCATCAAGCACAAGTGAGTTCTACAATGGACTGAACTTGTTACGCTCATTATTCATCGTCCTGGTCAAATAGTTTTGCATCTTTTTAGGCCCCAAAGAGTGTATCATCCCTCATATCATTATACAGTCTGCAACCATCAAACACTAAAACCAACAATAACATATTCAAACAAGTTTCAAACAACAAAATGCCAAAGACACACCAGACCCCTTCCCCCTGCCCCCTAAACCGGCCAAAGATGAAAGAGAAACACATACAACAACGATCAAAACAATAAAAAGAGAAGGGTGAAAAGGACAAGTTTTAGGTAATTTGTTACTTTATAATTTCTAAAGTCAACCGATGCTATCTCTAATCTCAAAACCCTCTCCCATTGTCTTTGTTCTCCCTCTCTTCTTCTATCTCTAATCTCAAAACCCTAACACACACATCATAATAACATAGTATCAGAGCCACCATGGGACCCTGATTAAATCCGGTGACCTTTCTCTCTTTCTTGCTTTCTTTTGTTTTTCTTTTCTTTTTTTACCCGGCGAAGCTCTGCAACAATTTCCTGCTGTTTATTATCCGGCACCATTAGTTTCACAGTTGGTCCGATAACCCCAGATCATCTTCATCATCTCTAGTAGTTTTTGCTCTTCTCCAGCGCACCAACAGCTTTCCGACAACATTTCGACTGCTCCTCTGTGATCGAAACCCACTGCAAGATTCGCATTGTTCAAGCCAACAAAACCCAACCTCCGGTGATTAGATCAGACAGCTGTGTGACATTCAATTTCACCTGACCCAATTCGCAACCCGTTTACCCATATTATACCCAGTTACCTAGATCTATTCTGACCCATTTTCTTCCCTAGTTATCCAAATCCGTTCTAAATCCATTGACGTGACCAAGATTTGTCAACCTGACCCGAATCCGTCAAGTGAAAAAAAATAAATTGTTCTCCATATTTACTTTATGCTATTCCAGATCCTATATTTCTATTTTTCCTCGTTGATGGTCCTGTAATGTATTAATTATCTTCGTGTGTTATGGTATTTATGTGTTGAACCAACCTTTTGTTAAGTCTATCGTGTAGTTGCTGTCAAGTATAGATTCTAAGTATAGTTCTGGATTGGCCCTTCCAATTACTACTCGTAAGTTAGATGGTACTAATTATGCTTAATGGGCTCCCGTTGTTCAATTGTATTTTATTGATGGAGACAAATAAGCTCATCTTATTACAAATGATCCACAGGATCCAAATGTTAGTAAAGTTTGGAAGCATGATGATGCTAAGTTGATTGGTGTGTTGTGGAATTCTATGGAGCCTCCAATTGTTAATATATGTTCTCACGTTTGAACGTGTAAGAAAGTATGGGATTACCTTTGGTTCTTGTGTTCCAGTAATCTTACTCAGATCTATGACTTATCTTTTGAGTTCTTTGAAGCTAAAATGGGTACTAAAACCCTTCTTGGGTATTTCATTGATGTGCAACGGGTTTATGAAGAATTACATTATGTGATGCCTCTTTCTACTAATCTTCATGTTATGCAACAACAAAGGGAACAAATGGTAGTTTTGGCAGGTTTTCCACATGAGTTTGATTCTATGAGATCTCAAATTTTGTCTAGTTCAGAACTTTCATTCTTGATTGAGACTTACTCTCGTTTGTCCCATAGTCTATCATCTCGTGACACAATGATTCCTGCTTATAAATCTACTTTAGTCACTCAGACTTGGAAAGGTGATCGTTGTGATTCTAATGGTAGTCGTGGCCATGATGGTCGGGATTTTAGTAATCATGGTGGTAGAGGAGGTCGTGGTGGTCGTGGTAAACCTCGTTGTACTCACTGTCAGTGTAATGGCCATACTCGTGAGACTTGTTATTAGTTGGTTAGACGTCATTGCACTTACTGTTAAGGGTGTGCACTTGGTCGATTAAAAAAACTGACTTTTTTGGTATAAAATTTTTTCGACCCGATCGACTTTAGTTGATTGTTCTGACTTTTTTTGACGACTTTGAGTCGGTCGGTAGTCAATTAACCAAATTTTCACTGACTTTATTAAAAATAAATTTTGCTCTAGTCCACAACATAAAAAAATTTCTAGAAGAAAACAAAACTTACACAGGAACAGCACAAACATACCAGAAAACAACATATCAAGCAACTAGAGAAAATATAAGATTTCACATACATTAGATCAAATCATACCAGATCATGACAAACATAAGATTTCCCAAAAACAAAGCCAGACAACTATACCAGATCACAACAAAAATAGAGAAAATACAGAGAGAAGCTATTGCATATTCAGTCTTATACAGAAATACCCATACCCATACCTTTAAAGATTTAAATACACATACCTTTAAATCTTGAAGGTATACAAAAATAGCCATACCCATATAGAAAAACCCAGGTTAGAGACTAAAGAACACCGTAGTGGAGCCGTGGAGGGCTAGAGGTGGAGTTGTTGCCTCGCTGGTTGCGCAGCTGCCTTGGGTTCCGGAAGGCATACAAAAATACCCATACCCATATAGAAAAACCCAGGTCAGAGACTAGGGAACACCTTAGTGGAACCGTGGAGAGCTGGAGGTGGAGTCACTGCCTCGCTGGTTGCGCAGTCACCTTGGGTTCCAAAGGGCAGAGAGCTAGAAAGAAGTAGAGAGAGCCAAAGAAGAGAGGCACAAGTGTGCAAGTGATTTTAGGGCTTTTGAGTTCTGAAAGAACGAGAAGAGTAATTGAGCTTATATATATAAACAATTTAATTTATTAACTTAATAAAAGTCAGTTAATCGATTATACCGACTTAAAAAAAATTCTCTGACGTCCGACCCAACTTATTGACTTTTAAAATCGAAATAACCAACCATACCGATTATCCGACTTTGCTGACCCGACTTAACAAAAACGATCGAAAGCAGTCCAACAATCAGAATTGTCCAACTTTTGCGCACCCCTACTTATTGTATTCGGGTTGGTCATACACGTGATACTTGTTATAATTTGGTTATAAGACCTCCTATTGCAAATGTTGTAGTCGTTGTTGTGACTGAATCTGCTCCCAACTCTGCTAAGTCGAAGTTGAGATCTATTCCGAGGATGACTATGCTCAGTTTTCTCGATTCCTTCGCTTTAAGGCAGTTGAGACATCTCAACCGACATTTTCTTTCACTGTTTTCTTGGCCTAGAAAGGTACTTCTATTGTCTACTTGTCCTCTAATTCCTCGTTTAGACCAGGAGTTATCAATTCTGCTGCTACCGATCATGTGTCAGGTACCAATAATGTCTTTTCTAGTTTTTCTCAGTCATCATCCTTACCTACGGTCACTTTTGCTGATGGCTCTCAAACTATTACTAGTAGAATAAGCATTGCTCACCCTACTTTATATGTGTCTTTGTCATCTGTCATTTATCTTCTTTATTCAAAATATAATTTATTATCTGTGAGTCAACTTACTAAATGTCTTAACTGTTGTGTAACTTCTGTTCCTGATTCTATTGTTATTCAGGATCTGAAGACACGAAGGATGAATAGTGGAGGGCATACATGCAACGGACTTTACCACTTTGATCTCATTCCTCAACCGGTTACTTATCCTGTTGATGTGTCTCCTCTTCAACTCCATTTTCACCTTGAGCATCCTTTCTTGGAGTATATAAAGAACTTAGTACCTAATTTAAGTCATGTTAAGTCTTTAGAAAGTGAGTATTTTCAATTGGGAAAGCACCATCGTCTTTCTTTTGCTTCCAATGTTCATAAAAGAGTCCCTAGTCCCTTTAGGTTAGTTCACTCTGACGTTTAAGGGCCTAGTCATGTGTCTTCAAACCTTGAATTTAAGTATTTTGTCACTTTTTTGGATGATTATTCTAGACTCCCTTGACTTTATTTAATGAAAGATCATTCTAAATTATTCTCTATATTTTTTGCTTTCTGTTCTGAGATCAAAACACAATTTAATTTACCTGTTTTCATTCTTCATAGTGACAATGCTCGCGAGTATTTTTCTAACCCCTTTAACACCTTTATGACTTCTTCTAGCATTATTCATCAATCCTCGTGTTCTCACACCTCCCAACAAAATGGGGTTGTTGAGAGAAAACATCATCATCTTTTGGATGTTGCAAGCATTTTATTGTTTCATATGAATATGCCTAAAATGTTTTAGGGTAATGTTGTTCTTACATGATGCCATTTAATTAATCGTATGACTTTATTTGTTCTTGTTGGTAAGTCCCCTCACTCTATGTTATTTCAACACGATCAGCCATTTCCTTTGCCTCCACGTGTTTTTGGTTTTGTCTGCTTTGATCATCAACTCACTCTTGACATTAACAAACTTGCTCCCCATTCCATTAGGTGTGTGTTCGTTTACTACTTTCATATGCAAAAAGGATATCATTGTTATAGTATGCCCTTGAAACGTTTTTTTATCTGTGTTGATGTCACCTTTTTTTAGTCCACCTCATTTTACACCAAGTCTCATTCAATGTCAGATTTGGCCGCTTCCTTTTCATTTTCCCCCACCATTCCTGATCAGTCCGATCCATTTGTGTCTACTCCTTATTTGCCCACACTTCCCACACCCATGCCTCTTTCCACACCCTTACCTCCTTCATCCCCAAAACCACCTCCACAAGTGTATTCTCGTCACCGAAAACTGATTGCCCTCCTATGCTACTCCACCAGTGGTTACCGTGTTGAAAAATCTAGTCTATCTGACCCTTCCTTCGTTAAGGAAGATCGTCATGTTGCTCTTCACAAAGGTAAACGCTCATGCACTGCTCATCCTATTGCCTCTTATGTTTCTTATGATTACTTGTCTCCTACCTATGCTTCCTTTATTGCCTTTGTGACCACTACTTTTCTTCCTAAGTCTCTTACAAAAGCTTTGTCCCATCCTAGGTGGAAAGCAACCGTTAAAGCTTAAATGAATGACTTGACTCATACTAGTAAGTGGGAGTTAGTATTTCTCCCCTCCTAGTAAATCTGTTGTGGGGTATCGTTGGGTATAAGCTATCAAAGTTGATCGTTGATTGGTTGGAGGCTCGTCTGATGGCAAGAGGTTATACCCAGGTTTATGGCATTGATTATTCTGAGACCTTCTTTCCGGTGGCAAAACTTACCTCGGTTCATGTTTTTATTTCTTTGGTTTCCACATTTGTTTGGCATTTACATCAACTAGATTTTAAGAATAACCTCTTATGTTTGTTACTTAAAAGAAGTTTGAGTTAGTATGTCAATTGAAAAAAAAAAATCTCTATATAGCTTGAAACAATCTCCTAAAGCTTGGTTTGGCAAGTTTAGTGAAGTGGTGATTAACTTTGGTCTTAGTCAGTATTTTCAGAGGCGAGGGCATTAGACGAGGCGTTTTGCCTCAATGAGACGAAGTATAAGCCCCGGGGCGTTGGGATGTAAGCCTTTTGAAACGTTGGGATGTTTTGAATAAAATAATATTAATTAAATTATAAAAATACTAAAACATTGAAATAATATAAATTAATTAATTATCAATAAACTTTACTAACTTAAGACCTATGAATGAATATTTATCAAAATATTTTTACACAAATATCAAACAATTTGATGAAAAATTTAATCACATATGATATTAGACGTACACTATCATTTGTTGCATATGTATCCATCAATTTACACTATGGTCCTCCAACATAGTGGTTCCATTTGTAATGATGTCCAATCAAAATGTTGAAAATTTAAAATTCTGACCTGAAAGGCTGAAAATCCGGATAAATCTTTTGAATCTTTTGGATCGTTTCGAAATTTTAATAAAATAATATCAATTAATTAATTAAAATAATAAAATAATTTTAATTTTAATTTTAATTTTTATCAAAGTTTAATACTTTACTTGGATTTTTGTCAATTGCTTGATCAGAATTTCTATTGGAATTTAATGATTTAGTTAATTTTGAAAGTTTATATACTATTAAATTGAAAAAAATGTAAAATAATCTAATTTAGCCTTATATATTTTTGCTTATAGTTTAATGACACGATTCAATCTCACCCATTCTAAAATGGATTGAGCGCGCTAGATAAATTCCCTTCCTTAAACCAATACGATTGGTTTCTCTTTATCGGCTCAACTTCCAACAACAAAATACCATTCCTTCACTGCCAAGTATTCACTGAAACTGCCTATTTCTCTCTACCAAAAGATTGTCTTAGCACTTTAGCAGTCACAGTGATAGTGTGATCTTTGATGGCGTCCCCGATCGTTGACGCAGACTACCTTAAGGAGATCAAGAAGGCTCGCCGCGACCTCCGCGCTTTCATTGCCAGCAAGAATTGCGCTCCTATCATGCTCCGCTTGGGGTACGTTTCTTGCTTTCTGCGTTTGTTTGTTTCCCAAGAAAGCACAAGAAAGTCCAGAAAAGGAATGAAAACACGAATTAGAGGGAAAAGGGAAAACATCACTAAAATATCAAAAAAAACAAAATAGCATTGGGCGTTCGACCAAACACACGGGGCGTCAAAGGCGTACGCCCTGGGTTTAGGCGAACACCCAGACCCGAAAAATTTGCGCCCAATGATACTTTTGCCCCAAGATTCACGCCCTGGGGCGTTTTGGCCTGAAAACGCCTCCGGGTGCGCCCCAAAAATGCCTTTTCAAACACTGGTCTTAGTTGATGTGGAGTTGATCACTTTGTGTTTTATAGACATAGTGAGACAGGTAAGATCTTTTTTATTTTATATGTGGATGATATTGTAATAACAAGAGATGACAAAGAAGATGTTCAAAATTTGAAACAATTTCTTGGTAGCAAGTTTCAAACCAAAGTAGGACAACTGAGATACTTTCTAGGTATTAAAGTTGCTCGCTCTCGTCATGGTAATTTTTTATCTCAGCGAAAATATGTTCTGGATTTATTGAGCGATACAAAGATGCTGGGGTACAAGCCGATAGATAATCCTATGGATCCCAACACCAAACTTTCAGTTGATCAGGGTAAGTTGTTGACTGGCCCAGGACAATATAGACACTTGGTTAGGAAACTGAATTACTTAATGGTCACTAGACCTAATGTCGCCTTTGCAACGAGTCTGGTTAGTTAGTTTCTTGATGCCCCACGAACTAGTCATTGGGATGCAGTTAACCGTATTCTGAGATATCTTAATAGTGCTAGTTGTGGTTTACTATATCAAAATCATGGTCATACTCATATTAAAGGATATACTAATGCAGATTGGGTAAGTTTTTTGTAAGATAGGAGATCCACTACAGGATATTGTGTGCTTGTTGGGGTAATCTGGTAGCATGGAAAAGTAAGAAGCAAACAGTGGTTATGAGATCTAGTGTAGAGTCTGAATACAGAGCCATAGCCCACACTACTTGCAAGTTAGTCTAATTATGACAAGTTTTAGTTGAACTTGGGTTTACACAATCTTGTCCTATGAGTTTAGCTTGTTATAACCAAGCTGCTATTCACATTGCAACTAATCCTGAGTTTCATGAGAGGACAAAGCACATTGAGACGGACTATCATGTTGTTCGGGAGAAACTCTTACAAAATGTAATTAGCACAAAATATGTAAAATTTGCAGATCCGTTAGTTGATGTGTTCACGAAACCCTTAGATGAGATTCAGAGTAAATCTATTTGTAATAAGTTGGGTACATATGGCACATGCTCCAACTTGAGGGCGTGTGTTGAAGGTGTCCATACTTTATTAAAAATAAATTTTGCTCTAATCCACAACATAAATTTTTTTCTAGAAGCAAACAAAACTTACACAGGAACAACACAAACATACCAGAAAACAACATATCAAACAACTAGAGAAAATATAAGATTTCACAAACATTAGATCAAATCATACCAGATCACGACAAACATAAGATTTTCCATAAACAAAGCTAGACAACCATACCAGATAACGACAAAAACAGAGAAAATACAAAGAGAACTTATTGCATCTTCAGTCTTATACAGAAATGCCCATACCCATACCTTTAAAGCTTTAAATAAATATACCTTTAAATCTTTAAGGTATACAAAAATACCCATACCCATATAGAAAAACCCAGGTCAGAGACTAAGGAACGCCGTAGTGGAGCCGTGGAGGGCTAGAGGTGGAGTCGATGCCTCGTTGGTTGCGCAGCCGCCTTGAGTTCCAGAGGGCATACAAAAATACCTATACCTATATAGAAAAACCCAGGTCAGAGACTAGAGAGCGCCTTAGTGGAACTGTGGAGGGCTGGAGGTGGAGTTGCTGCCTCGCTTGTTGCGTAGCCGCCTTGGGTTCCAAAGGGCAGAGAGCTAGAGAGAGCCAAAGAAGAGAGGCACAAGTGTGCAAGTGATTTTAGGGTTTTTGAGTTCTGGGAGAACGAGAAGAATAATTGAGCTTTTATATATATTTATATTTTTTAACAATTTAATTTATTAACTTAATAAAAGTCGATTAATTAGTTATACCGATTTTAAAAAAATTGCCTGATGTCAGACCCGACTTATTGACTTTTAAAATCAAAATAACCGACCTATACCGATAATCCGACTTAGCCGACCCGACTTAACAAAAATGGTCGAAAACAGTCCAACAATCAGAATTGTTCGACTTTTGCACACCCCTACTTATTGCAATCGGGCTGGTCATACTCGTGATACTTGTTATAATTTAATTAAATGACCTCCTATTGCAAATGTTGTAGCCGTTTTTGTGACTGAATCTACTTCAACCTCTGCTAAGTCGAAGTTGAGATTTATTCCGATGATGATTATACTCAGTTTTCTCGATTCCTTCGCTTTGATGTAGTTGAGACATCTCAACCGACATCTTCTTACACTGTTTTCTTGGCCTAGAAAGGTACTCATATTGTCTATTTGTCCTTTAGTTCCTCGTCTAGACCATGAGTTATCGATTCTGCTGTTACTGATCATGTGTTAGGTACCATTAATGTCTTTTCTAGTTTTTCTCAGTCATCGTCCTTACCTACGATCACTTTTGCTGATGGCTCTCAAACTATTACTAATAGAATAGGCATTGTTCACCCTAGTCCATCTATGTCTTTGTCATTTGTCCTTTATTTTCTTTATTCAAAATATAATTTATTATCTGTGAGTCAACTTACTAAATGTCTTAACTATTTTCTAACTTCTCTTCCTGATTCTGTTGTTATTCAGGATCTGAAGACACGGAGGATGATTAGTCGAGGGCATAAATCCAACGAACTTTACCACTTTGATCCCATTCCTCAACCGGTTGCTTGTCCTGTTGTTGTGTCTCATCTTCAACTCCATTGTCACCTTGGGCATCCTTTCTTGGAGTATTTAAAGAACTTAGTACCTACTTTAAGTCATGTTCAGTCTTTAAAAAGTGAGTATTTTCAATTGGAAAGCACCATCGTGTTTCTTTTGCTTCCCACGTTCATAAAAGAGTCCCTGGTCCCTTTAGGTTAGTTCACTCTGACGTTTGGGGGCCTAGTCATGTGTCTTCAAACCTTGAATTTAAGTATTTTGTCACTTTTGTGGATGATTATTCTAGACTCCCTTTGCTTTATTTAATGAAATATTGTTTTAAATTATTCTCCATATTTTGTACTTTCTGCACTGAGATCAAAACACAATTTAATTTACCTATTTTCATTCTTTTTAGTGACAATGCCCGTGAGTATTTTTTTGACCCTATTAATACCTTTATGACTTCTTCTAGCATTATTCATCTTTTAGATGTTGCAAGCACTTTATTGTTTCATATGAATCTGCCTAAAGTGTTTTGGGGTGATGTTGTTCTTACAGCATACCATTTAATTAATCGTATGACTTCATTTGTTCTTGCTGGTAAGTCCCCTCACTCTGTTTTATTTCAACATTATCAGCCATTTCCTTTGCCTCCATGTGTCTTTTGTTTTATCTGCTTTGATCATCAACTCACTCCTGATATTAACAAACTTGCTCCTCATTCCATTAAGTATGTGTTCGTCTGCTACTCTCGTATGCAGAAAGGATATCATTGTTATAGTTTGTCCTTGAAACATTTCTTTATCTGTGCTGATGTCACCTTTTTTGAGTCCACCTCTTTTTACTCCGAGTCTCATTCAATGTCAGATTTGGTCACTTCCCTTTCATTTTCCCCTACCATTCCCGATCAGTCCGATCCATTTGTGTCTACTCCTTACTTGCCCACACTTCCCACACCCATGCCTTTTTCAACACCCTTACCTCCTTCATCCCCAAAACCACCTCCACAAGTGTATTCTTGTCATCGAAAACTAATTAGCCTACTGTGCTACTCTACCAGTGGCTCCCATGTTGACAAATCTAGTCTATCTGACCCTTCCTTCGCTAAGGAAGATCGTCATGTTGCTCTTCACAAAGGTAAGCGCTCATGCACTACTCATCCTATTGTCTCTTATGTTTCTTATGATTACTTGTCTCCTACCTATGCTTCCTTTATTGCCTTTGTGTCCACTACCTTTCTTCCTAAGTCTCTTACAAAAGCTTTGTCCCATCCTGGGTGGAAAGCAACCATTGAAGCTAAAATGAATGCCTTGGCTCATACTAGTACTTGGGGGTTAGTCTCTCTCCCCTCCTAGTAAATCTGTTGTAGGGTATCGTTGGGTATATACTATCAAAGTTGATCGTTGATTGGTTGGAGGCTCGTCTGGTGGCAAGAGATTATACCCAGGTTTATGGCATTTATTATTCTGAAACCTTCTCTCTGGTGGCAAAACTTACCTTGGTTCATGTTTTTATTTCTTTGGTTTCCACATTTGCTTGGCATTTACATCAGGTAGATGTTAAGAATACTTTCCTTCACGGTGATTTGCGAGAGGAGGTTTACATAGAGCAACCTCTTAGGTTTGTTACTCAAGGGGAGTCTGGGTTAGTATATCAATTGAAAAAATCTCTATATAGCTTGAAACAATCTCCTAAAGCTTGGTTTGGCAAGTTTAGTGAAGTGGTGATTAACTTTGGTCTTAGTTGATGTGGAGTTGATCACTTTGTGTTTTATAGACATAATGAGACAAGTAAGATCTTTTTGATTTTATATGTGGATGATATTGTAATAACAAGAGATGACAAAGAAAATATTCAAAATTTGAAACAGTTACTTGGTAGCAAGTTTCAAACCAAAGTAGGACAATTGAGATACTTTCTAGGTATTGAAGTTACTCGCTCTCATCATGGTAATTCTTTGTCTCAGCGAAAAATATGCTCTGGATTTATTGAGCGATGCAAGGATGCTGGGGTGCAAGCCATAGATAATCCTATAGATCCCAACACCAAACTTTCAGTTGATCAGGGTAAGTTGTTGACTGGCCCAGGACAGTATAAACACTTGGTTGGGAAACTGAATTACTTAACGGTCACTAGACCTAATGTCGCCTTTGCAATGAATCTGGTTAGTCAGTTTCTTGATGCCCCATGAACTAGTCATTGGGATGTAGTTAACTGTATTCTGAGATATCTTAATAGTGCCCCTTGTTGTGGTTTACTATATCAAAATCATGGTTATACTCATATTAAAGGATATACTGATGCAAATTGGGTAAGTTTTTCGTAAAATAGGAGATCCATTATAGGATATTGTGTGCTTGTTGAGGTAATCTGGTGTCATGGAAAAGTAAGAAGCAAACATTGGTTATGAGATCTAGTGCAGAATCTGAATACAGAGCCATAGCCCACACTACCTGCAAGTTAGTCTGATTATGGCAAGTTTTGGTTGAACTTGGGTTTAAACAATCTTGTCCTATGAATTTAGCTTGTTATAACCAAGCCACTATTCACATTGCAACTAATCATGTGTTTCATGAGAGGACAAAGCACAATGAAACGGACTGTCATGTTGTTCGAGAGAAACTCTTACAAAATGTAATTAGCACAAAATATGTAAAATATGCATATCTGTTAGCTGATGTGTTCACGAAACCCTTAGATGAAATTCGGAGTAGATCTATTTGTAATAAATTGGGTACATATGACACATGCTCCAATTTGAGGGGGTGAGTTGAGGGTGTCAATGATATTGGGTTATCAGTGTAAGGGTAACTTTGATTCTTCATACTAAAATAAATGTATGAACATTTGGTACCATTCAAGCTTAAAGGTCCACTTTTCTTTTTCCTTTTCCCCTTCCGGTGTAAAGGCTCCTCATTGTGTATACCCTTGTTTGTTCTAAAATCATACTCTCTTGTGTTTGCTGGCTTTAGCATAACTTTTTAATGTATAAATTTTCTCATATGAGTTATGATATTTATTGTTCTTTTTTGAAATTTGTTACATTAAACTCAAATCTTTGAATGTCAATGGTCTTGGTTTTCCCAGGAGCTTCTTAAGGCGGCATCAGGAGCGCTGAAAAGCTCTGTACAAGCAGCTATAGCATTCAAAAGAAATTGAGGAGGTTCACTCTAAGGAATCAGCAGCTGTGGTTTTTGTTCTCTAAATTCACAAATTCCTACAAGCAGTCGAGGAAAGCATGGACATTTGTTTTTTCTTAGTTACACGCAAAATGTTTATGCCATGCAGAAATAATTTTACTTCTAAATCATAGATTCATAGTTAAGATCATACTTCTTTCAGATTAATATAACGGAAATTTACATTTCAATTTTCATGGGCAATTGACAGTATAAGTTGGAAGCTGCTTACTTTTATATTAGAATATGAACAAAATGGTTCTCTTGTGCATGAAATGATCTCTTTGTCCTACATTATTGGACACCATTATCAGGAAAATGGTGGAATGGCATCCTTACTAGTGCGTAAAATTGATGCCTTCTGGTACCTCAGTTTCTCCATCTCCTTCCCCAAATAATCCAAAATGGTGTCAGTCACATGGTTCGGAGAGCAGCCTGCATCCAACATCATTTTTAAGAATTTGTATGCCTCCTTAAGTCGACCAGCCTTGCTATGAACTTCGATAAGTGTATTATAAGAAACCACATCAGGATTTATCCCGTTAGTTCTCATCTGCTCAAAAAGCTTGTTAGCTTCGTCAACCCGACCAGCCTTTCCTAGTGCATTTATCAGGGTGTTGTACATAACTATGTCAAGATAACCACCATGCTTCGTTAACTTGTCCAGAACAGCACTTGCTAGGTCTGCTCTCCCCATCTTCCCCAAGCCTTGAATTATCACATTGTATGTTGCTATGTCCGCTGGGCAAACCTTCTCATCCATTACATTTAGAACCCCCCATGCTTCACTGAAATAACCCTTCTTGACAAATGAACTCATCACAGAATTGTAAGTGTAACTCACAGGGTCAACACCCATATCACTGAATATCTCAAACAATTTGCAGGCTAAGCTCAGATTACCCTTGGCTAAAAATATAGATAAGAAAGTATTCACCATATCAAGATCAAAAGAATCAATCCCATTTGCTTGAACTCTTAGCCCCTTACTTAGAGAAAACAATGGTGCGAAACGTTCGGTGGACTTCACTTGATTGGCCAATTGATCCATATATGGGGATGATGACCATGGATCAGTTTCAGTTGATTGCGTCCCCTCATCCTTAACACCATCATCGTCAGAGGCATGGTTGGCATCCATCACGATATCATCAGGAGAATCTATCAGATTTATGATCTCGCTAAAATCACCTCTAGATGGGAACATTGAGGTATAATCCTTTCTTTTGCTCTGTGGGCCCTTCATTGAAGCTTCCATGCCGGCCTTCCACTTGAGAACATTTGGCACGAGATTACCATCCCTAATGTGCTTCATGAGCCTCTCTGTCCAATCCCAGCGCCCTTGTTTATGAAACCCGATTAAGAGCGATGTTATTGTGACTAAATCTACAATGAAGCCTCTAGCCTCCATTTCTTCCACCAGCCGAAGTGCTTCCTCAAGCTGACCTGCCCTACAGAGTTGCAACACAACAATACTGTAAGTGACAGCATCTACAAACTGCCCCTTCTTCTTCAAGTCACAAAACAGGGTGTAACCAGCCTCAGCCCTTCCGTTCCTAAACAACCCATCAATCAAAATATTGTATGTCCAACATGAGGCCCTAACGCCATCCTGGACCATTTTCTCAAACAACTGGCATGCTTCCATAACCTTCCTTGCCTTAAACATTCCATCCAGAAGAGAATTATACACAATGGTATCCGGAACAAACCCATTATACTGCATTTGGCTAAAAATCTTCGTTGCATCATCCATTCTGTAAGATTTACAACACCCTTGAATAATTATTCGGTATGTGAAGGCATCAGGATCATGGCCAGATCCTTTCAACTCCTCCCACACAATCAGCGCATCTTTCACCTTCCCAACAAAGCACAGTACATGAATCAGGCTATTATAGGTGCACAAATCAGGACCAACTGACCCAGAAACCAAACTCTTTTCCTTCATCTCCTTAAATAGCCTCAAAGAAGTACTCAAATCTCCCCAACACCCAAATGCATGAATACATATATTGTAACCCCAAGTATCCAACTCAAACCCCTTCTTTTCCCTCAACTTATCAAATAACCTTTTGAATTCTACGCTCATATCTGCTTTCCTAAGAGCAACCAACAACTCATTACACGCAACAGAACCAGGAAGTGAACTAATGACAACAGAATCCCCATTGTTGGCATCATTATTGAATGCCTCCAAAAGCTTAAAGAATATAGACAATGCTAAACCTACCTGGTTTTTCCTAACCAAAGCAACAAGAATTGAATCATACAAATTTGGGTTCAAACTAGTCCCTAATTCCTCCATGTAATCAAGAATCTCAAGCGCCAAATCGAACTTACCGGACCGAATAAACGAATCGAGCAAAATCTTGAATGTCCCTGAATCAACAACAACATCATCTTCCTTCATGGAACCCAACAAACTCGGAAGCTCCCCGAGAAACCCAGCATGGCAAACAGTCCGGAAAATGTGGGAGTAGGTGGAGACAGAGTGTTTGTAGTTGGGCCTGAGAGAGGAACACCATCGAAAGAAATCGAGTTTTTTGGAGGGGGCGAGAGAGTTCCTGCGGAGAATTTGGAGGACCAGGGGCTCCGAGATGGAGATGGAGTTCGGGTCCAGGTTGTGGGTCCCAAAGTCCGACAGGGTTTTGGTGAGCGAGGCAACCAGGAAGATGTTACAAAGTTGGACAGATGGAGTTTTGGGGAGAGGAAAGAGGCTACTGGTTCTTCCATGGCGCATTTCATTGCTAAGAAAGAGGAACAAGATGGTGAAATCAGAGCTAAGTAGAAGAATGGATATATAAATTCAACAATCAAGAGAATCTGCATTTAAAGCACATTAAAAAAAAACGTATGTTTAATAGTAGCCAAATAGAAATATTGGTTCATGATCAGCAGCTTCCAACATCAATACAAAATTATATATGTATGTCAATGATTTTTCTTACAGTAAACTAGCCAGTATATCCAAAAAAGAAGAAATAGTACTACGAGAACCTTAGATGCTAAGAATCAGCAATATTAAAGTCAGATCATTATCAAACTTCTTTAATCAATAAACAACATCAAAAATAACAAATCTCAGCAATTACATTCTGCTCAAATCAGTCTCAAGGAGTTAACCCTTACTCAACTAGCCAAAACAGAACCTTAGACAATCTGACTTTTAAACCATATTTACAAAATGAATATCATTGTAAAAGACTAAAAAGCTAACTATTTTTAGAGTACATCTTCTCAAATTTCTCCTTTTCAGTAATAAAGAAATAAAACAAACTCTTGAATGGCTGTTGGGATACAAAGAACTCTCAATGCAGCATGAACATGCGGCAAAACTAAACTGAAGTAAGCAGATAATAATGAAAAAAATGGGAAGAAAAAGAGAGATCATCTCATATTCAAGCATGCAAATTTGAAACTTCCTAATCTAGGATCAAGTTAGATCATTAACCAAGCAAATTTCCTATCTATTAAGTGATCAATATGATGGATTTTTGCCCAAGTTTAATCTGCTACAAACCTAAATTTATTAAAAAAGAGTCGAACTTCAAAATCTCAGGGTATAATCAAAAGTTAACCAATACTCAAATCAAATCATCAAAGTAGGATTAAAGCCAAAAACAACATTTTAAACCCTTTTGACAATGAATTAATCCACCTGGTATTTCTTAACCAAGCAAGCTAAAAACAAGCAACATTTAATCTTCCCTACTAAAATTTGTTTCTATACTTTTTATAACCAAAACAAAACAGAAATGTTCTAAGCTAAAATAGTATTTATTTAACTTAATAATTTTCTACCAGGAATTCACCATGTATTTTTTTTGACATTCACTAAAACAAAAACAGAAATTAATCACAATCTAAAATCAAAATTACAGTCATTAACATTTATTCAGAAAGCATGACTTACAGGGAACATTGACAAAGAATTAAAACTTCAGAAAATCTGACAGCATTTTCACCCAAATTCTTCAAGCAACCAAGTCGCACAGTGAAAATAAACAAAGAATGATTTTGAATCAAATAAGAGAGGCTAAAACAACATGAAGCACTGGAATAAGGATCTAATAGTACTGATTCAAACTCAACAAATCAATGACAGTTTTGTAAAGAAAATAATCAGCTTCACAAATCAATGACAGTTCTGACAGTGTTTTCACCCAAATTCTTCAAGCAACCAAGTCACACAGTGAAAATCAACAAAGAATGATTTTGAATCAAATAAGAGAGGCTAAAACAACATAAAGCACTGGAATGAGGATCTAATGGTACTGATTCAAACTCAACAAATCAATGACAGTTTTGTAAAGAAAATAATCAGCTTCACTAAAGGGTCAAAATAAGGTTAGAGAGTTCAACTGATACTACAAATAGTAGATGGTTAAATACCCTTCATTTTTGGTTGAAGGGGAAGTTCTTTTGTAAATGGGTTGCATCCCTTGGTGCTTTCTTTTATATATTTTTTACTTTCAAAAGAAAAAAGGACTGAAAGCCAATCAATAGACCAAGTATCCAGAATCATCAATCAGCAGAATCATATCCACAATCAACTATTTTATCTCTCTTATTTTAGTAAACTAAATCAGTATATCCAAAGGGAGAAAAAGAAGAAAATATCACTGCCAAAATCTCAAGAGTATCCAAAACAAGCATCTTAATATTCAAATAGAACAAAACAGAAACCGCTATCTATGATCAGTAATTATATGTGTGCTTCAAATGTTTCCTTAAAATAAACTACTGAATCTCTGTAAATGAAAGGAATCCTGTGACTAGTAACACAAGAACAACTCTTGGAACCAACATGTTGCCCACTCAAAATCAAAAATCAGTAGAACCTGCATCCCGAATTAACATTTAACAGGATATTTTATCTGAAGAACATCAAAATCCAGAAATCAGCAACTGACCAGATGATATTCAGAGTTCTAATGAAGTGAAGACCAAGAAATTGAGGGTTCTAATGAAGATGATGTATAGCGTTGTAGTTCGGTGGGTGTTAAGAGTTAACATGTGGTCCCTGTTCACCCCATTGTGTCAATTACTCTTATTGGTTTGCTTTGAGAGGGTGCACTCTTTTTATAATTAGTCTAATAAGACAATTTTCTTGCTAAGGGCACAAGTTATGCATTTTCCCTTTTTTTAATTTTTGGATACCTTGACATGAGGGCTGATTTCTTACTATTCATTCAGTTAAAGCTTACTGGTGCATAATCCATTGCTTGTAGGTTCCATGCCTTCTGGCTTTTGTTCTCTTTGATAATTGTTTAGTACTAGTCAAATGAAGATATGGGGTTTGCGAGAGGATTAGGTTTTTCTAATCCAACAGATGGCTAAAAGGCTGAATTAGGTGGGCTAGGTCTGACTTGGGCATGTTTTTCATAAACAGCGCTATATGTTTATTATTTCTCTTATGCGATGGCTATCATATTAGTTTCTTATTAATTTAGAACCGTGGTTTTTATTAATGATGTGGTCTTTCTCTTGAGAATGGATCTTAAATCAGTGAAACATACATCACAAGGGAATATCTTTTGCTTGTCCTTTGAATATTGTGCTACTCCTGCTTTTATTGCCAGTGTATAAGAAAAAACCATATAACTAAATAATCTAAAACTTTTGCTACATGGAGCAAATTAAAGAAACTTATTCATATCCAAAAAGAGCAATCCAGCAACAGCAACAAGAAAAAAATAGCGAGAAACCAAAAATAATCATAGAGAGAAATGCAAGATAAGTGAATATGAGGGAAAGGGGAAATGGTATTTATGAGGGCTGTGAACGATTTGGTTAACCCAACTGAATAAGAAATATCCATCCTGAACCGAAATCAGCCCGAATGAACTTGATCCAAACAGATTTTTTTAAAAATTCATTTTTGGGGCTTTAACCCATTTCATTCCATTTCCTTCATCTTCAATGATTCTTATTCTTTCCAACAAAGGACAAAAAACAGCAGCAAATTAAATTCAACTATAACAAACTAAATCCCAATAACATAAGAAAATAGAAAGAGATATATAAATATAATAAAATCAAACTATCAAGCATAATAATTATATAAAAGAAAAGAGCTAAAAAGCTAAAAAAAAAAAAAAACATAAAAATAGAGAGAGAGAGAAAACATTTAGACTCCATAATTCCCTCTTGCCAATAACATAATGAAATTTAACAAACTCGTCCAAATTCAAGTTCTAAACTCAACATAGAAATCCAATAAACTCATCCATCATTTAATAACAACATTCTCCTTCATAACATTATAACCGCCCATTATATGATCACAGCTGCGTAAGCACTTAAAAGGAAAGATATGGTTAACTCACAAAGTGTAGATGCTTAATTTTGCTTTTTCCTAAAGAATTAACGACAGTCTTGAGAATAACATGCAGAATTCAACTAGATAGGTATAATGCTGCTAAGGTTCCATATAGAGGAGGTCTCAGCCTCAAAATATTTGTTGAAAGAATTAGAGAATAGTTAAAAATAATTTTTTTTTCTTAAAGTTCTGTCGTTAAGACATTCAAGTATAAGTTTGGTAATTCCAACTACCATCATGTGCAGATCATGTGGCTCAAGTGAACATAAAAAACACCAACAAATCCATGAGGTCTTGTTAGGCTCAAGTCTGAATTTTCTCGGAACAGAATGGTATTCAACAATTTAATAATCAGTGTAGAATCTAGCCTATGATTTAGTCAGCTGTTTTAGTTAATTCTCAGTAAATATCCTCCAAGTACAATTACTTATAAATCAGATCAAATGCTATTACTTTGGGCCTTTTAATATATAAACCTCCAAAACAGCATACTGACAGGACAAGTGTGCAAATATCATGAAAATGCAGCGATTTCCATTCCAGTTCTGAACCTAGAAGAAACAAATCATCAAATAGTTGTACCCTAAAAAGAATAGTATGTAAAGTTCAAGAAAGAAGAGGATTCTCACAAGGCCACAGGATTTACACACGAATAAAGTAAGAAATCTTCAAAAAAAAATATCTTAAAATTTATAGTACTGGACTACAAGCAACAAGAAGAGAGAAAGAGAAAAATAGTGAGTTATCAGCTACCTTGCAAAAGTATCCAGAAATCGTGGCTGGTCTATGTTCCACTAATGTTGAGAGAGATGCAAGAAGATGCAGACCTGAAATCAAGTGAATAGAGCCATATAGTCATTTAATTTTGTCATGCACAATAGGAAAAAAAACGATCTAAGAGGGTGTTTAGCCGTGGACGGCGGCACTTGTCTGTGAGAGAGAGAATAGAAAGGGAGAGAGGCTCACTTGTAATGGCAGCGTTCTCGCAGTGGAAGCTCAGTGGAGAAATGCTGAATGACAAGAGTTTCCAGAGGAGAGAGATGATAAATCGACAGAGGGAGGCAGAGGGGGGAGAGAGTAGAACTTGGGCTGTGATAGAGAACAGAGAGATGAGGGTAAAGTTGAGAAAACGTTAGGGCATGTTTGTACAAAAAGAATTTTCTAATGTTTTTTTGAAAAAATATGTTTGAATAATTTTTTTAAATTATTTTTAAAAAAAGAAGATAATAAATGTTGCTTGTATAATTTATTTTTAAAATTTATTTAAAAAAATAAAAAAAAAACTGTTTTGATACACATTTTTGTAATTGTTTTCAATATTGAATTTAAATTTAAAATTTATATTAATTTTATTTTTCATATTTATTAAATATATTTTTCTAAGACACACATAGTTAAAAATAATTAATATTATTTTATTTTTAATATTTAATAAAAATTATATAATAGTGCTTTTTTGAAAATAATAAAATAGTTAAAGTACAATTTTAATATAACAATCATGAATCAAATATTTTCCCATTCTCTTTTTTCATAAGAATTATATAATAATTTCCATAAAACTGAATCACGGGATTACCATTTGATTTTTTTCTGTTCACGTATTCGAAATTATCTAGATTGTTGACATTAGGAATCTTTAGAATGACACAAAGTTGTGATTCTAATTCTTTAGGAGGAGAGGCACACTATAAAGATAAGCTTATTTTGGAGTTTTATTAGGTGCCATTTGGAAGAGTTTATGAACTGAACAGATTTTTTTTAGCACTATTGATGCTTTACCAAAATTTCTTTTAAAAATCGTTTTGAAAATCAATTTGCTCTAGGTCAAACAGTACCTAGTAATATGACCTCACATTAGAGACTTGTGCTTGCCAACTTGTATGTAATGTATTATTATGTAAATAATTAAGATTAGATATGAGATGTCATTAGTGGAGCAAGTACTGTTCAGTATGTCATTAGCTTTCTCATAGTCAAAGCCGGCTCTGAGAACATGATCATGTAATATAATAAAAAAAAAATCAAAATTGCCGATCGAGCATTTGATATTCCATGGGATTATACCGTTTTGTTGCATCATCAAGAACTTAAAAAAAAAAAAAAAAAAAAAAAGAGACGTGAAAAGTGCTTAACCTTTATTAAGCATTTTTCGCAGCAAATTAGAAAAGATCCTCACTAAGGTCATATTTTTGACATTGAGTTGTATATGTTTGATATTATGCCCTTTTTTTGCCGACAAATTTGAGTCAAAGAGTGTAAAACCTTGTATATTAATTAATTTGTTAGCAAAATAATTTTGTGATATGGGTGACGCCATAACCTGAAGAGGCCGATCTCATGGGCCATGGCAGGTACACTATTAGCTCACTTGCATATAAAAATCTCAATTTAAATCATAGTTGTACAATGTACTATTTTTTACTTTTAGGACAAAAATTAGATGGTTAAAATTTAATTTTTATAATAATAAAATTAATTATTATGACTTATCTAACATATATTAATGATAATTTTAAAATTACATAAATTTTACTATTTGATTTGAGTTCTATTTTTTTTAACAAAATTTGATAAGTTTTAAACAAGATAAAATTACATTTAGTCACTTATAGGATGACCTAACCTACAGATAAGGACTCGTAGTTTTAAAATCTATAGATACCCCCTGAAATATTCATATTTTGGTTTAAGATGACAAGCACTACCACAGTCAAATTTGTTATCTTCCCTCAACCACCATTACACATCAACATTTATTTGAAAATATCCCTATAATACCCTTTAGTGGTTCTATAATCCTTTATACTTGCTTCAAAACACCTTCATTTTTCACACACGCCACCCATTCACAGCTCAAGTTTCGTTTCTCTTCTTCTGAGAGGTAGATCCGAGCTTCATTTCTCTTTCATTTCTTCATTATAGGTGTGATTTTATCTTCTATTCTTCCTTGGCCTTCCAGACAATCTTCTTAGAGAAAAGGCTCTAATGTCATCATCTACACCTAATAATGTGAAGTCCATTTCAGGTAGAGGGTGGATGATTTCATTATAAGCATCATGATATGCCTTCACACTATAGTATGTATTATATAAATCCTCTAATGGCTTCCTCATATGGCTTATGCAAAATGTTGCATACTTGCAAGGTAGCCCTATCTTTACCCAATAATCACAACTGCATGCCTTGTTACCAAGATCAACAACAAATCTAATGTTCTCATCATAAACTTGAAATTCATCTTTACCACATGGTATCAAACGGAATCTAAGTCTCTTACTTGCAAGCAAGGTGCTATTCAATTTTCTTTTGGTTTTGTTAGAACAAAACAACAAAAACTACAAGAATAGAACTGTTGTACTTCTTTGAACGCTTCTTTTAAGACGTTATTCAACCCAATTTTGGTGTAAGGACTTGACGACCGAATTGCCTCCAAGAACATTAATTAAGTGATGGTGTGCACTTATCAAACACTCTAAACGATAATACTCCAAAGCTCCCTAAGAACGCAAATCAGGCTTTACAATTTGTCTTATTGTGGATCACAATCACACAATATTTTGAGGCTTAGTTTGAGGACCATTATCTCTCAAAAACTTTAGGCTTCTCTTGAGTGGAATGTTTATGCTTCTCACTTTTCTAGTAGGTGTAGAGTGTTGGACTAAGGCTCTATTTATAAAGTTTAGGAGCAACCTAAAAGCCACATTTAGTTAATGAATATTACATAATTCTATATGTTGGTTAATGTACCAAATAAGAATTATAAAAGGTTTACACATAATTCACGATTCACATACATTTCTAAGAGTTTATTCATGAACCACGCAAGTTCATTTTTCAAGATTTATTCATTTAACCTGATTTGATTCAAATGTACATAACCCAAAGTCCAAAATGTTTAGTTTATACTTGTAGAGAATGTATTAGAATTTTTATCACAATAAATATGGTTTGAAACTAATTAAAAGTTTTATAAAGTGATTTCAGAAAACTCTTTTAAATTTCAAAAACTCAATCAAGTTTTAGGGATCACTTTCTCATTTTTCCATATTCATCTTTTGTGTAGCCTCAACATCAGTTTTATTCTAATTTCCTCCAGTAACATCAAAATTGACTTGTTTCTTAAATTTGTAACCCAAGCATTGAAGGATTTAATGTGATTGTTTATTACATGGGCACACTTTGAAGAAATGTCAAAAGTGTGCCTTGCCCTTGTCAAGGGTTTCTCCATTATCCAAGCTTATGCAGACTCTGATTTCTTCTTCATTGCTTCCATAACTTGTTTAAAATTATTTTCATGGAATGCTTGGCACCCTAATAGAAAGTATTCCTATGTTCCAACCCTTGGTTTGGAGGTTTGAAATGATTGTACACATACCTAACACAATTTCTGTGAAAGGCACATGAGAAGACTTCAACCACAATATTCTCCAAACCCTACATGAAATAATGATAGCGATGTTAAAGCCCAGCTAAGTGCCAACTTTTTGATAAGTACAACCCAATGAATATATCAAAGTAAATAACTCTACCTTTCATTTGCCAGACATAATTATTAGGATTATTATTATCAAACACCTTTACATTTTGCCTTATTTTCTAATGTCTCATTGCATTTTAAAAACTGTCAATTTACCTTTCGTATTTTAGGCATGTGTCCAATAAACCATTATAGTGATAATTCTGACAAAATTAATATTAGTGCACACACAAATCTTTGCCATTAAACATAACAAACATTTTAATCAAAATTTTTGTGCCAGTTAGTATCAACTTTTGTCCATATTTTTGCATGCACTTTTATCAATTTTGTTAGAATTATCATTAGAATGGTTTATTGGATACATTCTTAAAATGCAAGGAAGATATTAAAACAGAAAGCAAAATATTAGAGTGTTCGGTGATAATAACTTTAATTATTAGTGGTTTGTTTTTGAACAATTAACTAAATATGAGTTAAATCATATATTATAATGATGATTTGTCATAAAATTTTGTGTATTTAATATATGGTGTCTTTATTTAATGGTAAAATTTGATTTTAAACATTATTTTTTTTAAATGAAATCTTACTAATTTCGTACATAAATGCTCATTTAAGTTTTCCTTCCTACTTTCTCTTAAATCGAAAGTCATTTTACAACAAAACTTTGGGCGGAAAAAATTGTTTTGCTGATTTATCAAAAATAAATAAAAATTTGGGAAGAGGTGCAGTTGTTGAGAATTGAGACGGGTGCATCAGCACTACAAATTCTTACTCCAATATTTGTTCATCGCTGCTACGTGTCTTGATCCTGTTAAAAGATCTGTTTTGAAAGAAACATCGGAATTATACACGATACAATCTCAAAACCGTGAAAACGCCCTCTTAACGGCTACAATATTTTAAAATCACAAGAAAATTAAAGAGTTACAAAGTGTCCTTTCATGGTAGCAGTCATCCCATTTCGCTACACCATGTAAAACCTCAACCTTTTTTTCATTATTTTACTTAAATTTCTTCTTATCAATTAAATCATTCCACACAATTTCTTTTTAGCATCACTGTTAATCAGATGGAGTAGTAATTTGTTCTTTATTCTTGACAATTTCCGTTAATCTTCCGCCATTCCAACAGTTGAATGTTAAAGTTACTGCCGCAAAACTTACGTTTCATGTCAAGGAAAAAAGACAAGAAGCAATTCTTAGAATCTTAAGAAAACTTAGAATTCAAAGATTCCACATTCTTATTATTTGTTTATGCCCACCATATGTTTGTCAAAAATATTTAAATAGGAAAAAGAATACTCGTATATGTGGCGTATAATCTAAGTACATACAACTTTCTCTATATCATATTATTGTTAGGTCATGCTACTGCTTAGATTTTCAGTTTTGGGTACAAAAGTCAACTGAATGCTACCAAAAGGGTGGTCATATATTGTGTTGATTGATTAGAAAAAGAACAAAATCTTTTCTTCACTTCATCAAGCCCAAGGTTTTGGTTCTTTTTTAGGTGTAAACTTTTGGAAGAAACTCTTCTAAGTAGCTAAAGTTTGTGAGTTTTAATTGTTGTCAAGTTCTAGTTGGTGGTTTAGGAAATAGAAATTCATGATCATTTGGTTCGTAGGATTCAAGTCCTAGTTGATAGGTTGTAGGGTTCTAAGCCCATCACTGGAGCAGCAAGTTTATAAAATTTCATGATTGTTTGGTGGATAGAATTTGTTCATTCATTGGAGTGGTGTGGGGTGAAGTTCAGTCATTAGCATTTCTAATAATCTTTTTTCTGGGAGAGGATTAGTGTTGGTTTCGGGAGGAAAGTAATATGATTGATGATGGAAACAGCTAAGAATTGACAGGTGATTTATTTTGTAAAGCTGGAAAGTAGTCAACAGACTTAAAATTCATATCAGTTGGAGGCAGTTCAGAGAATTGAGGGAGAAAAGAGCCTCATGGAGACAGAGGGAAGGGGGCTTTCAGACTTGTACAGGAACTCAAGTGAGGACTTGTTTCTGAGATCGTTGATGGAGAGCTCGACTGGGATGCCAGTACCAACCATGGATATGTTGGGGTTTAAGAGTCTTTCTCATAATTTTCGTACGGATAGTGAGGAGCTCTTCAAAAGCTGGCTCACAAATGGAGAGGCAAGCAGCTGTGCTATCTTTATTCATTGAAATTAGTTCTTAAAATTTGGTCAAATGTTAGTTAGTAAAACATCAAGTTGATTGATATGTCATTTACTTCAATCTTTGCAAAATTTCCTGAGTCTAATAACCATCATTATCTACATTCAGCTGTATATGTTAGTGACCTCTTCTACCACTAAAGAAAAGATAGAATCCTTTATGAGTAGCTCCCTCTCTTTTTTCCCCCTTGCTTTTGCTTTTGATTCCTAGAATCAAAATAAGAAAAAAGTAACTACTCACAGTTGAGATGCAGAATATCTGCCAAACATGAGAATTTCTGCACTTTAGTAGCATTAGTTTGTACAGCAAACATGAGCCTTTTTTTTATTGTGCTTCATTTCAAGTTTTGCTTGGCCTCTACAGCTGGTAGATTTAAAAACAATGAGTAGGTATGCGATGGGGGCTGATGGTTTAAATCTGATTTAATTGGGTCCAATAGGTCACAAGTGCTTGGAAGTAACACTTTTTTTCAACCACATCTGATGAATTTACTGGTTTGTATATCATTGGTTAATGTTATATATCTGATCTGTTAAGATTTAAAAACAATGAGTACGTATGCGATGGGGGTTGATGGTTTAAATCTGATTTAATTGGGACCAATGGTAATTGGAAGTAACACTTTTTTTCAACCACATCTGATGAATTTACTGGTTTGTATATCATTGGTTAATGTTATATATCTGATCTGTTAATACTTTTCTGTTTTTTCTTAGTAATAATCAACAAAAAGATTGTTGTGCTTATATATGGTTGGTGTTCTGATATAGTTTAGCCCTCCTCTGCAGCCTTTATCTGATTATGTTTTCTTTCATTTGGTTTTTTTCTATACCAGAATCATGGTCACAATTCGTCAAGCATATCACAACGTACCCGACAAGCATCACGGAGGTGAGTAGGTTGAGCAAACAAATCACATAGAGAATCTATTACTAGACTTCTTTCTTCACAAAATTCAGATATCATCACTCTTAGGGAATTAAAGTTCTGTGTCAAAATCTTTGTGTGTGATTTTGCTGATTTCTTTTCAAATAATAATTGATGGGTGGCAATTCATAAGAAAACATTTTGCAGATTTTATATTCATTATTACGATATTGACTACAAATTTTCAGATAAAACTAGTAATTTAACATTTGGCAAATGCATTTTTTATATGGAGTTCTATTTAGGGCTATGACTAGTTATTTTTTATTGTTTTAGCTTTTACATCATAAATTGAGCATCAAATAGTGAACATGTTTATCATTTTGTATTTTAGAAGTATAATTTAGCACACAGAACTAATCACATCTTCTTGATCACAACTTTTCAAATCTGAAAAGAAAATTTATGGAAAAGCAAGCTATTCAATATTTTTATTCTGTATAGTAAGATTCAGTAAGCTTGTGTGTCTTATTCCAATAGGGGAAAATTCGATCACTGAATTTGATGTGATTGACAACAAATTCCTAATGGAGCACCTTAGTCTCAGAACTATAGGAAGTTCCACAGAAATATGAACTAAAGGAAGCTTTTCTTAATTTTTGTTAAGGCAAGAGAACATGCACAGAGAACACATCGGCTTAACATTGAGTTTTGATTTTGACTAAATTCATCCTAGCCTCAGGCACAAATGTTGGTCAACGTCCTGAATTTAAAACTGAACTGAGTTCTAGATTTTGGTGCAATCATCACATATCTGCGTAGTAAAAATAAAATAAAATAAAAGACATACTCTATCGTACATAATGTAATAGAAATAATTACCCTCAAAGTTAACAAAAATTTGTAACTTTCAATTCAAAATCCTATTGAATTGTTATGGTATTAAGCTAGATCCTTAGCGTTAATTTAAGAAAAGTAGTCAGGGTCTGTACGATGCAGACATAATACACCTGAACCCTAACTGTGCAAAGGGAGATATATGATCATGGACTAGAAAGTATAATCAAGTGCTATTATCGCTGACTACTTAGGCAAATAATGGAGATTTACGTACAAATTTACTTTTCTTATACATATCATGATGTGTTTCTAGTTTTATAGTTATATGTTAGAAATATATTTGGAGAAATTATCCCTATTAAGTAAATGACTACATCTCGTTTGGTCCTTTGGACGGATATTAATACCATAAGGACCATGTAAGTGATGTTTCTAGATTTATGAAGACTTGAAGCAAGTTGTCGTTATGCTCTGTCTGCTATTTCGGTTGATTTTACTGGGTTAACTGCTGAAACTTGAACAGGTAATCTTGGATTAGACTGCAGAAGAAAATTGAGCTTTTTTTTACGTTAGGTTTGATTACTACAGTGCAGAAGCACTAAATTTCTTACCCAGTTTTCGTGCTGCCAAAGTAGGGTCCTAGCTGAAGTGGTTTGGATGCAGCTTAGCTGCTGCTACAAATTTTAACATTGAGAAAATTTTAGATAAATTTTATGGCGAGGGATTCTACAAGAAGGCACAGGTTTAGCATGGAATATGTAGCGCACTGCTCGTTGATTGTTGAATTCATTTTTTAAACTAAATAAAAGTTTTTGAGGTAACGACATCAAATTTCACTGGTGGTAAAAAGAGAAAGGGGTTTAAATGATGAAAAAAAGAAAGAAAATTTACAATTAAAAGAAGCTATACCCAGCCAAATGCGTTTGTAACGTTCGCAAGGACCTGTGCCAGCACCAGTGAAAAGTTACATTAATGGATGGAAGGCTCTAGAATGCCGAGTAAATTATCAAGAATACATGGATTCTACAAGAAGGCACAGGGTTAGCATGGAATATGTAGCGCACTGCTCGTTGATTGTTGAATTCATTTTTTAAACTAAATAAAAGTTTTTGAGGTAACGACATCAAATTTCACTGGTGGCAAAAAGAGAAAGGGGTTTAAATGATGACAAAAAGAAAGAAAATTTACAATTAAAAGAAGCTATACCCAGCCAAATGCGTTTGTAATGTTCGCAAGGACCTGTGCCAGCACCAGTGAAAAGTTACATTAATGGATGGAAGGCTCTAGAATGCCGAGTAAATTATCAAGAATACATGGATTAAGCTACTAAGTATTTCAAGTGTTATGGAAATGAATATAGTCCTCTTTTTCTGCATTCCAAGTACTAAGAATATAATTCAAGTTCTTATCCAGGGTCACTATTATTGGCATATTGGTTAATGTTCATTAACTTATACATAGAAAGCTGTCAAGGGTCATTTGTCTATTTGTGGACCTTGTATCAGGATAGGAAGGAAATCATTGTATAAAATTTTAAACTGAATGGGATATCTCCTTATAAGTTGGTTGATATTGCACTTAATATATCATCAGATCTTCTGTTACAAGGATTTTAGTAGGCTACATAAGACACGACGGGTTGTTTTGTTGTCGTGCTGTCAAACTGTGGCATAGCACAAAAGATTTTGTGAGGGTGTCTGGAGTCGAATGAGTCAAGCTGATTTTTGAAGGGTTTTCGCATGTCAGGCAAAGACTTTATTGATGTCTAGTTCATATTTATGAAAATGTTTTGCAACAACCCTGAGCATTATCTGTCTTGAAAATTTTTAGCTTCTTGAACAATTCAAAAATGCTGAACAATTTTTGGTGAAACTTTTATTTTCTTTTCCTTTTTTGGTAACTTGATTACTATTAGCTCCTGGTGCTATAGGGAAGAATTGTTCATGTCATTATCGACCATAGCTAGTCCCTACACCCCGTGCACAATTTATTGCTATATATTCTTACCAATAGTGTTTGTCCATTATCAAAGATCAAATTACTAAATAATTTCACTTAATACCTCTTTTGAATGTCAAAAGACACTTTTACTGCACAAGTTTGAAAAGGTAAGTAGTCTCCATGCTAATTAAATTTCCACAAATAGTGTGCACTTTCAAAGAGGACAGTACTTGAGAGATGGAAGGAGCCCTTAATTTGTGGTTAAAGGCAGCTGTTCTCCTACCTCCAGTATGGTAAAATATGTGCTGGTAGTTAGCTGAATTTATATTCTATTCTGACTTTATACTAATAATATGCGAACTGCTTATCAGGACACAAATAAGTATATCTTTTAAAACTACCAAAGCTATTTATCTTAATATAGTTCCTTAGGCGTTATGCCACTGGGCCAGTGAAGAAGCAGCACCTCCATAAAATGAGTGTGGCTGAGACGATAATGTTGAGATGGATGTGTGGAAACACAAGAAAAGATTGGATAAGAAATGAGTACATCTGAACAAGCCATGCCTATTGAGGATAAGTTCAAGGAAGGTCATATAGGATGGTTTAATTATGTGCAACATAGACCTATGGATGTACCAGTGCAGAAATGTGAGTTGCTCCAAGCGGAATAGATGAAGAGAAGGAAGGGTTGACTTGCAATGATAGGTTGAAAAAGGAAAGAAGAACTTAATATCAGAGCATATACCAAAGTTTAGCTCTAAACATGATAATGGTGGAAAAGGATTCATGTAGCCCACCCTAACTTGCTTGGGAATAATGCCGAGTTGAGTTCAGTTGATTTGAGGCATTTTGCCACAACAATTTTACTTTGAGTTGACTGTATTTAAAAGTGACATCAGAGCGTAAGAAATCTTTTGTCTAACTTTTTTTTTATAACTAAAATTTTATTAAGAAGCACTAAGAGGGTGCGACACAAAGCCATGGTTAATTATATGAGAGGGGAGTCCACAAAATCTAATATGTCCAAAACATTTACAAAAAAATTTCCTTTAAACCAAAAATTAAGAGCATTGAACCATCTATCTCTAATAACTTTAATAGGTCTCTCTATGCCATCAAAAGCTCTCCAATTCTTCTCATTCCACACTATCCAAAAAAATAGAGAGAGGAATCAAAAACTACTCCAAGCCCACATTTCATCTTTCACGGAGCTGACAACCACACAAGAAACATCCAATATCCTATACACCATCACCCACAAGCTTCTAGCCAACGAGCACTCTACTAAAAGATGAAATTGAGACTCAGCACAACCTTTACAAATGTAACATCTATTAACAATCATCTTCCCCTTTTTTGTAAGTTAATCAATGGTAAGAATTTCCAACAAGAGGCGTCCTGCACAAAAAAAAAAAACTAACTTTCATGAGAGTGCGTGAGCACTAAATGGCTTTCCAAGAAAATTTAGGAGAGCCTTCCGAGGAAGTCTTATCAAGAAGAAACTTATAAAAATATTTCACCGAAAAACCTTCATCCGGATCAGGCTTCCATCTTGCTACATCTTCTCTATTTACATCCAACTTAGCTGATATAAAGTTTTTCAAGAAGTTTTGGATCAATTCAACCTCCCAATTTTCCAAGCATGTCCATCATTAGTCAAGGAAACACAAGAATTAATGAGTGTATCTTTATCTCTCACAATATTATAGATAATCAAAAATTGAACTTTTAAGGGGTATTCCCAAATCAAATGTCATGCCAAAGCCGAGTTCTCCCCCCATTTGCAACCAACACCGAAACACTAGTGTCCCATCCTTGCCTAATTTATTTCCCACCCCCACACCATGGGCCCTCCTAGGCTTCTTGGACATCTAACCCAGACCTAGCTTCTACTACTCTCCTCTAGAGATGATCCCTTTCCTCAAGAAATCTCCATAACAATTTCCCTAGAAGAGCTTTATTAAATAAAACGAGAGATTTCTTTGTTCTAACTACTTGGAATAGGGTACAAATTACAATTTCATCTGTGTTATGTGGTCATATTCCCTGTTAAAACTTTCCACCATTATGACTCCTAACTTTGGATTATACCATTGTTTTCTTTCCTTCTTTTTTTTTGCTTAGATATGCCATTCTTTACTATTTCAGTTACTTGGCATTTCTACATGTAGCATTACTATAATAGTTGTAATAAACATCTTCTTATCATGCAAATGTTAACCTCAAGACCACATTTTCACACTCATTGTATTAGCATGCTGTAAACATCAAGTCTGGTGTAATAAATGTTTAACATGTAAAGGATGGAGAAGTCACTCAAAGTAGAACTAAATTTGGTTAATAGAAGATGCTCTGACACCGTATGCTCCCAAAAGCATCATCTCTGCTTTCCATCCACTTCAAATTAATTTCATTAGGAAGTGATCATAAGTTCTCCTCGGAATTCTTCTTGTAGAATATTTATAACATGTATTTTCTCTATAATAATTGCAGGATATCGACTGAACTAGCCAATCTGTCTAGTCAGCAAAATGGGGGAATGCTTCAGAAGAAAAAAAGTAACGATTTTTTAGTTCCACAAAATATTTCTACGGCTGATGAAATCCCAGGGGACCTCAATCAACAATCAACCAGGTTGCTACTGCTCGCTAACAGATCTTGTAATACATAAACATGGCTGCTACCTTTATTATTATTACATATTTCATGAATTTATTCAATATCAAAGGATATCACTATTTTGACAAAAGAGTACTATTTTTATGTATGGTTTACTGTGTTCTCGATTTCAGAAATGATGTCGAAAGAGGATTGCAGTCTAGTAATTTGTATTTGGCCAAGGTTTGTCTTAACTTGGCAGAAACCTCATTTAGTAAACACTTCACTATATTTTGTTGATGTCTCATCTTTTATGCAGGCCTGGTTTCACAGTTCTCAGCCCATGACAAGAAGTCGATCTTCTGAATTGCGGTATACCACAAATCTTCATAAATTTTATATAACTGAGAATTTTGGGGAGCCTTCAGTTGTTGAAATTTCTTCAATTTTCCAGAAAACTTTTTCCAAAAAATGCCTTCCAAATGCAAAAGTTTGCGAAAAGTGAGGAATTTTCTACAACTAAATGCACCCTTAGTTTTTGCTGTTTTATTTTGTTATATTAGAAATTTTCCATTGAGATAGTTAAAGAGCCCAAAGGTGGACTTCTGAAATCACAAACTCTTGCATTGTGATACTGATACTACTGGCCAAAAGAAACAATACACTGATACTCACAATTGAGGTCATTTATATATGAATTAATCGCTCCTTTACCTTCTCTTATTCCACTTCCACTGTGATTATTTCTCTTGTGTTAGGGACTTAGAATTCTCTGACCGTGATGCAGTTGTTTCTGTTGTTGTGTCCACTCACTTTGTGCGGGTGGGAGTACCTGGTCTACGGTGGCCCAAATGCCCTGGGGCATATGCCTGGAAACTTGACCTAAGCAAAAAAAAGAAGAAGAAGAAGAAAGGGGGAGGGGGGATTCAGTATTCTCTTCTTTGATTTACTGAGCATCTACTTGTTTTGCAGGAGGAGGTATGCTGCCATGCAAAGTGCTCAGACAACAATAGGTATGGAAGCCATGCACAATGTTTCTGGGAATTGCGTCAACAAGTTGAAAGTGGAAGTTTCAAATCCAAATGGTTTCAGTGTCATACCTATGTGTGAGATTCCCAGCAAGTTCATGTCACCATCCAATTCATCTTCGTCTACGTTTAACACTCCACAAATGGACAATATAGATAAAATTTCTTCTGTTGTCAGTATGTTAAAGGGTACCCTAGAACGCAAAAGGCTTGGTAACCAGAGGGAGAAAGAAACCTTTGAAGATAGCTCTAATGTTCTTTATCATTCTCAAGAAGCTATGGTGAACAATAATTTTAACCAAGGACAAGGGATTCATATTCATGAAATGCCAGGAAACTTTCAAGAAGTGTCCCCTGTTCAAGTCGATGCTCATGGGATTCTACAAACAGTTCAACAATCAATAAATTTTGACATAGAAGGTTTTGTGAATGCCACAAACACAATTCATTTGAGCACAATTTCTCGTGAACCCTCGCCAAGTGAGTCTTCTGCAGCACCAGTAGTTTCATCGGGTTATGATGCTTGTGATGGCCCAAGCAACTCAAGTCAAACACTAGGTGTTTGTGAAAGTTCGAGGAAACAAGTTGGAAGCAGTAGGAGTTCAGAAAGTGGCTCTAGAGCCAAAGGTAAACAGTGCACAGTGCACACGATGAATGTTTTTATTTATTATATGTCATAGCCCATCTTGAGACTTTTTTCTTATTTTATGAATGTTTTTGTTTAAAGGTTACAATTTTCTTCCACATCAGTATAATTGAATTTTATTTGGACATTTTCCCTTTCTTAGGTCTTATTCAGTTTTCTTGACAGGAAATTGCTTTTCTTTTCATCAAGACCCCTCCCCAGCCCTTTACCACTTGAGCTAAAGCTAAAGAGTACCCTATCATCTTGGGAAATTGTAAACAAATATTTATGTCAACCTTCTATTGCATCCCAGAAAAATAAAAATAAAAAGATTTCTGATGAACTCACTACTTTAGAAAACTCTTTGACATAACTGCTTTTTTATTCAATCACTCAAAGTAGATGAAGATGATTTTTCTCTTCCATCTTTTAAAGATTAAAATATAAGGAATGCTTGATGTGACTATCAAAGAAATTGTTTATTCTATGTTCTGGAGAAAAAAAAATGACTACTTAAGGGAGAGCTTAACAGTTTCTAAAATTCGAATAAGTTAAATTTTTGTTTAATTTCATAGAATTCGAAAAATATCTCTGAATGCAAGCATTAGAATCAATGATTCCCTCACCAAAAACATAGTATATATGGATTAATGCGATGCACACAATTGACCGAGATTTGACTGTTGTACGACACTAAAAGCTGCACAAGTTGTTTCTAGACTTTTTTTGGATAGGTAAGTTATTTCTAGACATTAGTTTACCTTTTGTAAAATGAACCTAAACTGTGTCTGAACTGCAGATTTTAGAGAACGGATAATTGACAATTTGAAAGATGATCGAAAGGTATTCCTCATTCTTGATAGAGTATATTATTTTGTTGAAAATTATGAATGTGAACCTTGGAGCATCTTACGTAGTTCTGCTTCCTTTGTTTACTTGGAATTCTTTAACAGAGGGGAAATCTAGTCAGGTATGGATCTGTGACATCTTCTGGTTCAGGTAATAGTTGTGTTCAGAACCTTTCTATTATGAACATTTAGCTTACCTATTCTAGGCTTCTCTAAAAGGAATTTAACTTTGCTTTAGATGAATTTGATATAAGAAAGGAATATGTTCTATAACTTGAAGCAAAATTAAGCAATAATAAGTCAACATAAAGGGCCCTGCATGAATTCACGAAGAGATCGCGAACATACTTCTAAAATGTGAAGTATAATGTTTAACATTACTGTGTCCGTGTTAGATAACTTAGGTTTATGGAACCCCCCTCCTGGCTGTTCCAATTGTGGGATTGGGATGTATTTGTTCTGGTCACAATTTGAGTCCTGTTATTCTACACTGAAAAGGAATTATGCTTCTGTTGAGGGAACATTTCATGCTTTTGCAGAATGACTAAATTGTACTGGAAGGAGTCAATAATAACAATAATAATGAATTTTGGAAGCACATGCATTGATCTTGTTAGGTAATCTGTTGGATTAAGAAATTATATTCATGCTGAATCATGTGTTGAACAAATTGAAATGGCTGCTTTCTTGATATCCAAACATTTTTTGGTTTTTCCGTTCGAGATCTTATACCATATTGAATATGGCTTTCCTTCCCAGTAGCAAATCTTGGAACAAAATTTTCATATTTGCTTCAAAATATATTTGTTACCAATTTAGACATGCTTTAAAATATATGCATACCTATTTTTGGATGAATTCTGCATGTCAAGCCATATAGGATCAAGGGGTGATGTGGTGATAGGGGGAAGGAGAGGATGGGAGGGAGACAGAGAGCCAAGCCATCTAAAAAAGAACCCCTTTCTTGTGGGCGTGAGGGGTATTTGTAGGTAATCCACATGTGTGACTAATTCACTTGTGTTAGGGGTAGCCAATAGAAGTACAAGCTCATGTTCAATTATCCTCTCTGTAAGACTCGGACAAACTCAATTAAAGGTGGTGCATGGGCTCGTTAAAAGAATCATTATTAAGTGTGTTGGGCCTTTCATGAGATGTTTTGGCCTATGGCCGGTTACTCCATCTGAGTTTTTTCTCTTATCCCAACAAACCAGTGTCCTTAGAAGCCCCACACTAATAAATTGGCGTGATGCACACCTGGTGCCTAAGTGGCACATGTCAAAATCAGGTATCAATAATACCTATGAATGTTTATGTGGGGAGAACTTTCTCGTTTCATCTGGTATGCATATTTTGACATCAGCACTTCTAAAAACTTTCAATTTTGCAGATGTTAGCACAGTAATCATGCAGTCGAATTTTTTTTATTCTTCTAACCATTTGAAGTTTTGCAGTGGACAAATCTGACCCAACAAAAAAGCGTAGGGTGGAGAGGTCACGAAAGTATGTAAACTATCTGGACTCTAGTGTATATTGCTTTTCTGTGAACTTGGTTTTCCAGTACTTTCAGATTTTGTTTTGATATATTTTTATGAGTTTTTTGCTCTATAGCCTTGGGAATAGATCAGGCTGGTAACATATTATGTGTTTAAATATTTCTGATCTTTCCTTTGTCTTATGTGCACAAAACAATTATACTTTACGTGTATGCCCCCACACCCACACATAAATTTCACTCGGAAAGGCTAATTATCCATTCCAATTAAAATATGTGAAATACTAGTCCTGTTTCTGTGAAACATATATGGAGTCATCCTTTTCAGTTTAGATACCATTGCTCATGAAAGAAAAACTTGTATTCAAATATTTATTGCTAATTTGTTAATATTTCTCTTGTCCCGCTGGAAATTACTTCAAGTGTTTCGCTTTTGGAGCTTGAACATTAGTTTTTACACGAGCTATCATTATGAAGTTTTTTGTATAGAGAATATCATTTAGCTCTCATGTTTATGCACTTTTTTTTTTTATATTTTTCTTTCATGATTGAGTATAGATCATTTCATTTCTCATGGGATTGATACTTAATAATATGAGACTCTCTCTCTTTGTCGCATCTGTATTGTTAACTTGAACTGCATTCTTCTGCAATCTGTAAAAAGAAAAAGAAAAAACTTCTTTCTTGTTTCATTGAATCTATAATTTCTGTTAAATGAATATTGTGAATTTAGTTTCACAAACTCTATGCTACATGGTGCATTGGTTCTAATTTTAAACTTAATATTTCATGTGCCTATATAAATGGGTTCAGCCCATGGTTGGAGAAGAGAAACATGACTTAAGATCACGAATTGAAGGCAGCCTAGCGAGCTCAACTCAAATTATAACATTATTCATCAGTCATATATAATCATAATCCTGTATCAAACTTTTCTATTTTAATTCGTAGAATATTTAGTTTTAGAACTATTAGTATAGATTTGAAAGACACTAATAATATAATACTACTGGTCATAGTGTGTTTTAACTGGCCAAGAAAAATATAAGAATTTTTCTCATCAACGATTAACCTCGCAGACACAGCTATTGAAAACAGAAACACCCAACCTCTACTAACACTACATAAAATTAGATCCAGATACCTCACCTGAAAGAGACGTCTAACATAAGTCAAATATTCATGACTGGCAGTGGAGACTAGCCCTGTAAAGTTCCCCTAAAGGTTACTTTCAGCATCAGTTGGACTCGAAACTATAGAAGCATGGATATAACCCTTTATTATATCTATATTATAGAGTCTGACCCCATTTGGAGAACCAAATATCTACCAGAAGCTGCTCGCCCTCACTGTTAGTGCCATGATCATGAATTTGTTTCTTCTTCTTCTTCTTTTGGCTTTTAATTGCTCTATTTTCTATTCTATTCTTACTCTTAACTCTTGGATTGCATGACGATTGAAGTAAATGATTTGGAAGCTACAACTAATGATATGTTGATTGTAAACTTTCAGAAAAAATGAATATCTGATGTATTGAATATGAAGCCTTTTTCGGCTATATGTACATAATAATCTTAGCTAATTACAAGGAGATAATTGAGAGATGAGATCAATAAGGAAACTAACTCCTAGAAAATAGAAACAAAGTTATTCAGTGGGATTCTATCTTTTTCTCTAATTCCCACGATTCTAGCATTCCTATTATTAGAATATTACGCGTGTACTCATTAATTTATTTTCCAACACTCCCCCTCAAGCTAGTGAATATGCATCCTTCATTCCCAGCTTGCATATAAGTCGTTGGAATGCTTTATTGTTCAGTTCTTTTGTAAGTATATCAGCAAGTTGGTTGTTTGTTGGGACGTACGGTGTGCAGATTAATCCGCTGTCCAACTTCTCTTTTATGAAATGTCTTTCTACCTCAATATGCTTTGCCTGGTCATGCTGAACAGGATTACGAGCGATGTTGATAGCCAACTTGTTGTCACAAAATAGCCTCATAGGTCCATCCCACTTAATCTTTAAGTCTTCCAGAATTATTTTGAGCCACAGTAATTCACAAACTCCTTGCGTCATCACCCTAAACTCTGCTTCAGCACTTGATCTTGCCACTACATTTTGCTTTTTACTCCTCCATGTTACAAGATTGCCTCATAGGAAAGTGCAATAGCCTGTCGTGGACCTTCTATCAACCAGTGAACCTGCATAATCAACATTTGTATACACCTCAAGGACTAACCCCGTGTTTCTTCTAAATAGAATCCCTTGTCAGGGATTAGCCTTTAGGTAATGTAGTATACGATGGACAGCTTGTAGATGAATTTCTCTCGGGCTGTGCATAAATTGGCTGACAACACTCACGACATAAGCGATGTCTGGCCGTGTGTGGGCAAGGTATATGAGCTTCCCAGCTAGTCTCTGGTACCTCTCCTTGTCCACGGTTGGATCATCTTCTGCTTCTCCAAGTCTATGATTTTGTTCAATCGATGTAGAAATTGGTTTACATGCCGACTTCCTGTTTCCTTAAGGAGATTAGTCACATATTTCTATTGTGAGATAAAGATTCCTTCTCTAGAATAAGCTACTTCAATTCCTAGAAAGTATTTCAAGCTCCCAAGTTCTTTTATCTCAAATTCATTGACAATACATCTTCGTAGAGCTTCCTTCTCCTTCTCATCGATTCCTATGACTATTATGTCATCGACGTACACCAAAAGGGCCGTTACTCCCCCTGCATCAGAGTGTTTTATGAAGAGTGTATGATCTTCCTGAATTTGCTTGTATCCGATGGCTAGCATCACTTTGGTGAATCTTCCGAACCAAGCTCGTGGAGATTGTTTTAGGCCATAGAGCGCTTTCCTTAGCTTGCAGACTTGTTGCTTCTCAGTTACTGCTTATATCCTGGAGAAATGTCCATGTATATCTCCTCTTCTAATTCACCGTGAAGAAAGACATTTTTTACATCAAATTGCTCCAAATACCAGTTGAAATTAGCAGTCAGTGACAACAAAACTCTCACCGTGTTCATCTTAGCTACTGGAGCTAATGTCTCTTGATAGTCCACACCATAGGTCTGCGTGTATCCTTTGTCCATGAGTCTAGCTTTGTATCTTTCAAGAGAGCCATTTGACTTGTATTTTACAGTAAACACCCACTTGCAGCCCACAACCTTCTTTCCAAGTGGTAAGTTAACTATTTCCCACGTCCAGTTCTTCTCTAGTGCATGCATTTCTTCACTCATGGAATTTCTCCATTTCTCATTAGATAATGCCTCAGATAAAGTATCAGGAATATGAATAGAGTTTAGATTGACTAGATATGTCCTATGTGAGGGTGAGAATTTTTCAAAAGAGACGAATTTTGCCAAAGGATACAATGGGTGTTTTGTGCATTTTCTTGTGCTTTTCCTAATAGCAATTGGAAGATCATGGTCTGGTGTTAATTGAGATTGGTCAGAAATTGTATTTACTTCATTCTCAGGATTAGGAGTTGAAGCTTGGACTTGCATGTGATTAGGATCCGAGTCTCTTCTCCTTGAATAAGCCTACACAAATCGCATAGAGTCATGCACAAATCGCATGGACAAGCCCACAATGGGTCCAGTGTGGGCGGGTGTAGATGTTGACACCGACTGGAATAGTTCGGCCGATACAGGTGGGTCAATTGGATCTGGTTCGACTGGAATTAGATCAGATAGAGCTGATACAGGTGGGTCAACTGGAGCTGGTTCGGTTGGAATTAGATCAGATCGGGCTGATCCGGTGGACACAACTGACTCACGAGTAGGTAGATCGAGCAAAAACAGATCTCTATCTTTATCTTCACTAAATGAAGTCTCCCCCTGAAGATAAGGCTGGTTAAAGTATGGTTTTGTTTACTCAAAAGTGACATCTATGGAGACAAAGAATTTATATGTAGGTGGATGGTAGCATTTGTATCATTTCTAGATGGACGAATAACCTACAAACACACACTTAAGAGCCATTGGATCTAATTTTCCTCTGTTTCAACTATGAACATGGACAAAGGCAGTGCAACCGAAGATTCTTGAAGTGAGGTTATTTGTTGTACGAAGGTCGGGATAGAATTGAGACATTGTTTCCATTGGTAACTTAAACCCTAACACCCGAGAAGGTAGACAATTAATCATATAAGCAGCTGTGAGTACGGCTTCCTCCCAATAGTGTTTTGAAACATTATGGTGAAAGAGAAAGGCTCGGGTTGTGGCTAGCAAGTGACCATTTTTCCTCTCTAACACTCCGTTTTGTTGTGAAGTATCAACGCAAGAGGATTCATGGATGATTCTCTCTTTTTGAAAATATGGAGATAGAACTTGATTAAAATAATCTCTTGCATTGTCTGATCGGAATCTTTTGATTTTTACCCCAAATTGGTTTTGAATCATGTTGTGGAAGTTTGGGAGTACATTGCTTACATCTGATTTATGTTTGAGAAGAACGATCTAAGAAACCCTAGTACAATCGTCAATGAAAGAGACAAACCGAGAAAATGAGACACATTTGGAACCGTAGAGGGTCCCCATATATCACTGTGAATCAAATAAAACGGAACTGAGCTTTTATTATTGCTGATTGAAAAAGTACACGTTTGTGCTTCGCAAACTCACATATATCACAATGAAATTGTTTTGCACCTAGACCTCTAAACAAAGTAGGAAACATAGTTTTCAAGATTCCAAAAGATTGATGCCCTAGTCTAAAATGGTAGAGCCAAATGGCGTCTTTATTAGATGATGATAGAAAATGACAGAGATAAATTATTCTTGACCATATGTGACTTGGTTCGTCAAGATAGTAGAGTCCATTTCTCTCCTTACCAAGTCCAACCTTCTTCTCCAAAATCTGGTCATGAAAAACACATTGAGAAGGATTGAAAAATACATTACAATTCATATCATGTGTGAGCTTTTGAATAGATATTAAGTTGGTGGATAACTTTGGGACACGAAGAACATTTTTTAAAGTAAGAGAATGACTGATATGAATATCTCCTAGACCAGCTACAGTAGTTACAGAACCATCATGGAATTCCATGACTCCTGAAATCAGCGACACCAAGACATAATCATGGAATCTACTTCATCCCACACTGCAAATTTGGGATCTCCCTTCTTCGGTCATTTGCCTAGAAGATGACTTATTTTTCCCTTGCCCTTCAAATAAGTACGAATAAATTGGGACCACTTCCGATAATTCTTCCCATTCAGCCTGTATGCCGCTTGAATTTTCTGCAGATCACCTGAAGTCGGATGATTGAGAATGTCCGTGGACAGGGGTGGTGTTTTCAACCATGGTGGGTTAATGATGGAGAAGAAGACAAGATTAGAGGGAAGAAAAAATTGGCAATAAAGGCCAGAGGTATGGTCGGCTATGAAGGCCAAAACAGATGAAGCGATGAAGGCTTTGGAATTTCCAAAAAAAAAAAAAAAAAACCTTAAAGCTCTGATACCATGTAAACTTTCAGAAAAAATGAATATTTGATGTATTGAATATGAGGCATTTTTCGGCTATATGTACAGAATAATCTTAGCTAATTACAAGGAGGTAGTTGAGAGATGAGATCAATAAGGAAACTAACTCCTAGAAAAATAGAAACAAAGTTATTCAGTGGGATTCTATCTTTTTCTCTAATTCCCACGATTCTAGCATTCCTATTATTGGAATATTACACTTGTACTCATTAAGTTATTTTCTAACATTGATCTATTCTGCACTCATGAAATAACACTACGACCTACATGTTCCAAATATTAAGCCTTTTCTCTGTTCTTATTTTGCCCCACTCCACAATAGAACTTTGGTCTGGTTAAATCGATCTGCTTATCATATAATTAAATAGTTAAAAGATTTCATATTATTCGGAATAGAGAACATGAATACAAATATATCACTATTGTAATCTTTGTTGGCTTCATGAGAAAATTAGTAGTACTTAGAAATGCTATAGGATATACTGAATTTCTTGGTGATGCAGGATGGCAGAGGCAAAGGAAAGAAATTCAATGCCTGCAATTCCATCAGATCTGCAAGTGGTCTTGAAGCGGTGTGAAAATCTTGAGAAGGAAGTGCGGTCACTTAAACTTAACTTATCTTTCATGAATAGGTAATAATGCGAATTGATGTTATTTTACTCACAACTGCTAATGATACGAAAATGACTAACGTTATTTTAGCTGGTATTGCCTTACTTTAATCAGGATACTAGTACTCTGTGATTCACTGATTCTGTAACTTGTTCATATGAGTAGAGTGGATAAAAAAGGTTGTTTCCCAAGGAAATGCGAATTATGATTTGACGACTTATGATTTAATCCTTACTTCCAAATGAAATTCTAGTAATATAATTTGTTAACAGATTAGACATATTTGATATTATGATTGGACTACCCTATTCTGATTTTATATACCTTTCATTGAATTCTGTCCCATGAGAATACTTCACTCATATGCCTCTGAACCTTAATAAAGTAGGTAAGTGCTTATAAATGATACATTTGCATGATTTGTAGTGGGATAATGCAAGTGGGTGTCAGCTAGCTTAGTTGATAGAGTTGTTTGTCGTTGCACAAGAGATCAGGGATCAAACCCCCTCTCACTTCAAGGATGGAGAGATATAAGGGATGAGAGAGGGTTCCTCCTGTTATGTAGCCCAATTTTTAATTTAAAAAAAGGATAATGCAAGTAACTCTCGAGCCTAAAATTTGACAACAATGTGGATTACACTTGAATCCACTAATTCTGGCCCATTACTTCTCATACCAATTTAACAATGAGTGAAGTTTGGATGTACGGCTTTTGAATTGTCTGTTTTTCTTTTCAGGTATAACTTGCTCCTCAATGAAATCATTTCTGATTTAGTTTATGTAAACCTAATGTTGAAGCGTAATATATCTACACTAGTAAAAGTTACACTCTACTTGCCTTCTTTTTCCTGTTTCTTGTGTGTGAGGGGGGAGGGGGTGGGGGTTTAACTATTGGACACGTGTCTGTTATGTTCTAGATTCTCTTTGCATAACGATTCTTTATCAACCTAGTATTGTATTACAAAATTCCAGGAAGGATTCTGAACAAACTAAGCAGATAGAAGAGCTTCAGAAGCAGAACGAGGACTTGGCAAATGAAAAAGAGCGCCTTCTAGAAGAGATTGAGAGGATCCTTGGAGAAACAGGCAACTGAAGGCAAGTGAACTCAATAACACTAGACTCTTGTCTGCCTCGGTTGTTATACTCTCAAGTATGCAGCAAAGACAGAATTTCTCAGGATCTTGTTTGGATTCCCCTAGATAATCCCACAACAGGGATAAATAAGTGAAACAGTGTTATCTACGCTTGGTATATTAGTACAGGTGGGTGGCTTGTTTGCCAAAATATGTGTATGAAGATTACCAGTGAACCAAAAATTTAATTAATGGTTACTATATCTTTCTTTTCTTTTTTTGAGCTTTACGACATTAACTTGAATTGAACTTGGAACATGTCTCACCTTACTATTGGACTTGCATAATTCTTGTAAATTTCCTCTAATAGTAAGGTGATTGTTATCTCATGGTCATGTACTCAAATGCAAAGTAATTGGGGATCTCATGAATCATAGTGAGAGAAAGAGATGATCATGAACCTTTTTCTCACATGAGAATTTCGATCCGAATAGTTATCATTTCTTTTTTTGCATCTGAAAAATAGTAGAGATAAGACCAAAAATTTCATGGGTTCAAAGCAATTAAAAAATTGATAATCTTACAAAATATAGTACTATTAAACCGAAGAGGTTGAAGACAACTAGTTTGTGCAAGGGATTTAATGCTGCTTTCTGTCTTATTTTTCTCTCTCTGAATTGAGATGATAGAAGCTTACTCTCACCACAAGAAACGTAAATTGTAAATCTTTTAAAAGGTAATTCCATAAGAAAGCAAATTTTATCTTCCCTTCAAAAGTCATCGGCCACTTCTTATATCCTAGGGGCATCACATGACTGTCTGGTGTGAGGGAGATCTATTCTACGAGAAACTCTTGTTACTTGGAGTGGTGGCTCAGTTACATGAAGCTCATCTGTATTCCAAAGGTGAAGTTTTTGGCAGCTATTATGCTATTCGTGTGTATAAGCCCACATATGCATGCAGAAATTCAGAGCCTCCAGAGATCATTCCAAGTACCACATTATGAAATCAAAACTAGATCATGAATCACTTCATATCTTCCCTCGCCACAATCACAAAACGAATTTTCAATAAAATATAAAAAGGGCATAAACTGAAAGTGAAGGATTTTCGCTCAATAGAAAGCCAAAGATTTCAGTTAAACAGAGCTTGCTTTATGAGCTCCTGACTATTACAAACACAACATATATATATATATATATATATATATATATATATATATATATATATGTTTTGTACATTGACAGGAAGGAGATCAATCCCGGTATCATAAAGCTGCTTTATATCAGTAATCTGTACAAGACTTTTTTCCTCAACTACATGCATCACTGCTCTGTTCTAGCTTTGATAGGATACATCACGCAACGGCTCAACATTTTTGCAAAAGAAATGTCTAAATTTACTGCAATTCCGAAGTTGCAGTTAGTCAAGTTTCCAGCAAGATGAAAAGGAATTAGCAATTACTAAAAACAACTGTCTAGTAATCACACACCGAAAATTTTCGGGAGGCTAAGCTTTTTCCTATATTGCAAAGCCAACCAACCCGTGACAGAGAAGTATACCACAAGAAAACAAGCACACCTGAAACGAACTGTATTGACAACCTGCACAACCATCCTCGCTGAACAGGCTCGAGGCAACCAAGATTTCATTTGTAGTAGGATTCTAACAATACTGATGGTGATCAAGGAAGCTGAAAACCAGTAAAGGCACCAGCTACCATATCCCACCTCCGATATTTAGCTCTTCCTTTGCTGGCAAACCGCAAGTCTAAAATCTTGGTGACCCTGAGAGTATAGTATCACAAATAATTAATTTTCTGAGAAAGACTGCATTCAAAACCCACAAAAATTAAATAACAAACAAATGTATTTTTTCAGAAATTTTCGGATGATATCACTTTTCAAGATCATATATTGTCAAAACCAAACCATAGTTTGACTTTATTCCTGACCAGAAATAAAACTTGAAAGCTAAATCCGTATGTTAAGGTTGTGGTCAGATAAGGACAGACCGACAGAGAACTAAAAAATATTTAAATTATTAATCTCATTAGAAAATTCATGATAAATTCACCTACCATGAATTTTCTTAACTAGCAAAAGTCAAATGAAAATTTCAGTGAACTCGAACCTCTATTAACAACCCAGAATTACTGTTGGTGCACTACAAAATGTAAGAAAGTCAAAAAGTGTAACTTTATACTTGTAGCAATATATAACAATCTAATTTCTCTGCAACAGTTCAAGTGGTAAGAGTCCATTTTCATTCCCACTCAAATACATAAAAAGACATACCACACATTATTGATAACGATAAGTTGGCAACTGTACAGAATCCTCGAGTACTAAAAGGAAAAAAAACAAAAAAGAGGAACCAACAACTGAAATGGCTCAGAGCCTGACAATTGACAAATTGCCACCTTGGCATAAAAGAAGGAAAAATTCCCGATGTAGTAGTACATGAGCCAAAGTGAAAATATCAATAACTCGGGAATCTACACGACTCAGTATGTCCCATGTAACCATGATGACACGTAGAACAAACAAGAGAAGTTTAGAAAGGAAAAAAGAATTCAAGTGCATAATGAACTCACAAGATGGAATATCTTTTGATCATCTCTAACGTAGATGGATCCTTTGCTTGGCAACTAAAGGAAACATCAGGAACTAACCTTACTCTGGAAATGCCTGATGTATACTAGCAGTCATAAGTTTCATTCACCTGAAATAGATTATATAATAGAAAATATGCATAAGAAGCAGTTGAAACGAAATGGTTAAATAATATATGCGTATAACATTCTCAATAACTTATTTAGATAGATATATGAAGCCGCAAGTCCAAGTAGGTGCCATTATCATGAGTGAGACAGAAGCTCCAAAGAACCTACCTTAAATTTATCTTTGGTCAGCCATGCAGCACCAAAATTATGGCTGCAATCAAGAGGAAGTGCTTCATCTGGTGCCTCTGCCAATGCCAGTCGTGTACTCGTGTCTGACCCAATGAATGATCTCTATATTCCACCTGAAATTGCTTAATAAGAAATTAATTAATATTATAAAAGAAAAATGTTGACACCAATTCCCTCAACTGTAAGAGGAGTGAAATAATGTACATGTCAGTGCTTCCCATGGACATCACCGATGTCAGCAAGAACTTCATAAAAACATACAAGCAAAGGATATATACAGGCATATACTAACTTCTTCCATATTTAAACATATCAGTCATACTACCACTGGACAAGATAGTAAATCACTAGACTGATATGAAAATAATTCTATTTATATCTAAATTGAAATAAAGAATTAAAATGCCATAACCATTACCAAAAAAGAGAGAAAAATAATTTTTAAAAAAAACTTAACCTGGGAGTCAATTTGCCCACTGTTCTAGAGACAACTATAAGTAGATATCTAAGTAGTTCAATCCAAGAATTAAAAGCCAACAATGTCCTCAAAGATGAGTCAACACCAGGACTGAAAATATAGACAAAGCATCGATCCCATACTTTGTTTTTCGTTGGATGAATAAATTCTATTACTAAGCACAAGGAAAGAAGGTACAAGGTTGAAAGCAGCCACAGAACAAACAGTCCCTGTACAAGACAAAACAAAAACGAAAGCTAACTACCCAGAATACTCGAAGATACCCATTAATTATCAGATAACTTATAATTCTTGTTGAAATTAAGAAATGAAAAAAAAAATTTGTATTATTGATTGATTGATCTGAATACAATTCAACACTCTTATATGTGACTTATGAATATCAAACCTAATAAGACTAGAAGACATCAACTAGATAAGATAGACATAAACTAAGTAAGAGTAAGAAACTTACTAGGACACATAATAAGAAACCTAATATCCCATTTGAAACAAATAAACCCAAACCCATAAATTACAATAACCCATGACAATATGTCGGGGCTCCACACCCACGAAAAATAGTTAGGTAACCATGGTACCACCTAACGATACAAGATCCTAGAACACCGGATCAACAAGACTTTGACTTTTTGTCTTTTTTTTTACTAACTTTTACTTTGACTTGAATGGCATGCAATCATTGAGTACGAAGGAAACAACATTAACGCAGGTTGGTTCGGGTTAACATCAACATGTATGGGTCAACAACATCAACATCGAAGTGAGGAATTCTTCTTCTTGAACTCCTCTTCTTCTTCTTGAACTCTACTATTTGTGAACAATATCCGAAAATAGTGTCATGAACAGTACTCAAGAACTGGAACTACGCAAGATCAGTTTTTTTTTAGAATTAATGACCAGATGAGAGCAGCATTAAGCCGCCCACCGAACCCACCGAAATTGCAGAAGCTTAAAAGACGACTCAATATAGGATCAGTAGCTTTGATACTACGTTGAAATTAAGAATTGAAAAAAAAATTTGTATTATTGATTGATCGATCTTAATACAATTTAACACTCCTATATATAAATTTATGAATATCAAACCTAATAGGATTAGAAGACATCAACTAGATAAGATAGACATAAAGCAAGTAATCTTTCCATTTGCATGAATCATCATCCAATGCAACTCATCATCACATTTACCTAATTGATGGGTGCACAAGGAAGAATGTAGTTAATTTTAATTTAGGGTAAAGGGTAAATTTATAATCGTAAAATATGATTGATATTTTGAGTTTTAAAAATTATTATATTTTAGTAGTTAATTTCCTTTTAGTATTTAATTTTTTTATTTAAAATTTCCTTTTTGAAGCAGGATAACAAATTATTATATTTTAGTAACTAGCTTTTTTTATTGGAGTAGATTAGAACTTCTAAGATATATATAGGAGATATCACTATGTTAATTTTCAGTGGCTTATGAATGATTGTTGAAATTGAATATTTTTAGACTTCTCCCAACCTCCCGAATAGACTGGTTTCTTCTCTTCCAATCCTAGCTTGGTTTTCTATCATCTTTTGTTATTTTTGTTCTACATCAGTTTGTCATCTACAAATCCTAGCCCAAATCAGAGAAAAAAACAATAACAGAAAAAAAAAAAAGAAAAAGAAATCAGATCGTGTATTTCATGACTAGTAACAGAGATAAAATTCCGATCCGGCAACCTCTGCCGTTCCCCTGTGTGCGCTGCCACCACCAACTGATGCGGTACCGTCAGAAAAACCAGAATCCACCATCTTCTCGCTTGAGCCGTCGTCTTTCTGCCGTCACGCGCCTGCACCGTTTGTTTCACTCACTGGTGAGCGCAAATCTACCTCCTCCAGCCACTATTCGAGGCCACCACCGTAACCGGAATAAAAAATCCGGCTTATCCCTGCTATTCCAACTCCGATACACACCGGACAGAGCCCCACGCGCGCCATGCGTTGTGTCTGATCCGATTTGCTCGCTGACCAGATCCGCCTGACCCGTATCAATTTCCAGTAGCTCCCAAGCCGCCAGCCAGAAATGGGATGATCCAGCAACAAAGTAAAACAAGTTTTTTTTTATTTTTTTTTATAGAGTTTTTGTGATTTCCTTAACTTCTAATTTCTCGAAATAAAAAAAAAAAAAAGAAGAAAAAGAAAAAAAACAGAAGAAAAAAGAGAAGCAGAAAAAAAAATAACAAAGTTCCTTTTCATGTTTTATTTTTATTTTTTTATTTATTTAAATTAAAAATATGCAATCTATTTTCGATTGTTTTTTTATTTATTTAAATTAAAAATATATTGTCATTTCTTCGGCTTGACCAACAATTTACTCAAGTTTAGTATAAACTTACAAGTGCTCATTCTTTAGTTGAAAAACTCATTTGTCTTCTTGATCAAGCTAAATGGTGCAAACTGTATTTTCCTTTGGCAACTAATTTTTCAGGTATTCATATATTTATGTGAAAAAGACAATCGCCTCTTACCTCAATGAGATAATAATAATAATTACACCAGACACCACTTACGATGATGATCAAATGAAGAAGGTCAAGATGTGGTACCTTGATTTTCAATAAGGGATTATCACCAAGAGGATATTTTTTCTTTTTTAGAGACAATCATGTCCAATGTTTTAGAAAACAATGATGATTGGAGTGTGGATGATGTTCTAAAATTTCTCTTTCCTATTTAAGCTACGGTTACAATGAGGAAGTTTTGTCAATTGCTCGGAATTTATCCAAAAGATTTATTGAATATTGTCGTTTGAAGCTTCAAATTTTGGGTATTTATTCAAATAACTATAATACAATGGATGATGCTACATGCCAAGAAAGTGCAGTCCTATTGATATTTATGTGTCTTACGAGAAGAAATCAGAAGGGGCACTGGTAGATGAAGAAGTGGATCAAGAGGTTGTACTAGCAACAATACTTCATTCATATGTTGAGCAAGTTCACGAAAAGATTGAAGACATTATTGAAGCAACGATTTATATGCATGCTCCTACTATTGATTTTATCCTGCCTATTTAGTTTAAATCACTTCCACAATAGATATTCTTAGTTAATTTATTTTTTCATTTAGTAGAGATCTCGGTTTTCAAGAATTTCATGAATATGTTTTATTTCTCCAAACATCACAGATATTGCTGATTCTTCACTTCAAAACTTGATGTCTGAGTTTTTTTAAGTGGTGAAGAATGATGGTATACAAAAAGAATAATAAAGTTAGTTTTAATTTAAATTATGGGGGAAAATTTAAAATCGTAAAATATTAAGAGTATTTTGAGTTTTAGGAAAAAAAAAATTTGATATGTGAGTTTTAAGAATTATTATATTTTAGTATTTAGTTTCTTTATTTAAAGTTTCATTCTTGAACTAGTAGTTGGAATTATTATATTTTAGTAGTTAGTTTTGTTAATGGAATAGGACTAGGACTCTATATAAGACGAATCTATTCTAACCATCAACGAATTCTAAGAATTCAGTGATCCTATGTTAATTTTCAATAGCTTATAAATTGAAAAAGAAAATCAAATTGTTGAAATTGAATATTGTTTAACTTCTCTGAACCTCCAGGATAATCAGGTTTCTTTCCAATCCCAGGAAACATGGTTTCTCTTATTCTTCTCTTTTTTGTTCTACATCACTAGCCTACTTCAGATTCCAACAAACAACAAACCTCTTCCATAAATCTTGCGGAAAAATCACAATCCTAGAAGAGATGATATCTAGTTCTACTTTCACAAGCAGCTAATATTAAAAGCATAAAAAATTAAGAGTCCTGCCCCATTTAATCTGCCTATCCTTAGTAGTTATTCTGTTTTTACCGTCAGCCAAGAAATAAAAGAAAATGTAGAAATGGAGTTAAAACACCAGAATAGATAAGTCCACTCCACCCTACGAAGCTTTCCTTCTGCAGCCTCCCAAGCGGAAATTGCACAGTTCTTCAGTTGTCAGGGACACATTACCACAAAGACTCCCAATAGCCAACAGCTACACTGAGTCACTGACCTTGCATTCCTCCAAAACCACCCCCCATTTCTAATAATACTAGCAGCTTTAAAACAGAAACCTGAATCATACACCATTCTATGACCAGAACTTTGAAGTAACTCCCTAAAGGGTGTCTATTGTCATGTGCCAAAGGAATATTTGTTTACTATTTCCAATTAAGGTGGCAAATTGGTGGTATGGAATAAGTAGTAAATGAGTTGGACTAGTCACGAACGATTGGCCCATTTCTCACCCAATCATTTAGAGCTAGAAAATACCCATATCCAATCCAACCAAGGTAAAACCCACCTTACCCATTAACCCAAATAAATATTTATTGGAGGCTTATTAAAGTTTCATTATATAAGGCCCAAATCTCGCATTATTAATCGGGATAATATTCCATCTTTTCTTTAAAAATTCCAGCATTCTCTCTTCCAAAGAAAAAAGAATAGAGGATAGATTTTCGAAGAGTTTTCTATCCAACTTTTCCAAAGAACCCTCTACAAATAGAGGAGGGGTGTTCTTCATCAAGGAGTAATAGAAAAAAAAAACATTAAAACTCTGCTAGAGAGTACAGAGAAATATACGTACCTGCAGCCTAGAGAAGCTATACTATTCTCAAAAATCTTTCCACGGAGAGTAGGTAAGAAAATGATATTGAGAAACTTTCTCTGTTCCTCTATTTTCTTTTGTTTAAGCTTATAATGTATGTTCTTTTCTTCCTCCCAATGTAAATTTTAATCCCTAAAATGTTTATGAATGAAATTCTATTTTCCTTCACGAGTGTTCCTTTCTTTTTATATATAAGATCTCTCTTTAATCGGAGGTATTTAAAAAAAATTTAATTAACATTCAAGAAAAATCTTTATTGGGATTCAAAACTGCCTTTCAAAGTTGTTCTCTAAAATCAGGACAGGGCATTCATCCTATTAAGGTAGGGGGCGGTAAGTAGGGGGCAGCACCATAAATGCTACATAGGTAGGGGGCAGCACCATAAATGCTCTATAGGTAGGGGACGGCACCATAAATGCTCCATAACTCCTTACCTAAACTCCACCAGTATTTGTGTTTTTTGAAAGCCTATAAATACTCTTCAGCTTTCATTTGTAAGACACCATGTAGAGAAGAGAGAGCTTGAGAGAAAAGCTTGAGAGAAAAGCTTGAGAGAAATATAAGTGTCTCGTACAAAATACAATTGGGTGTGGGTTGTGAGTTGTAAGTGTTGTAAACACTTTGTATATTTTCTTCCTTTAGTAAAAAACGATCTGCAGCAGGTCTGGAGACGTAGGCACATTTTGCCGAACTCTGTTATCAAATTTGTCTGTGTTATTTCCGCTGTTATTTCGCATTCTCACTAATCTGGTTTATAGGAAAATCTGCGTAATTTCCCCAACAACTGGTATCAGAGCATTTGGTGGTGAATTCTATCAATTTTTCTGTGAGGTTACTATTTACATGAATAGTGAAATTTTGCCGATGGTACCAATTCATCGGATACGCGAAGGTTCGTAGGAATTCTCAGAAACGATCCAGAGAAAGTCAGATTCAAGTGGGAACGATGGCCGCAGACGAAGGGAAGATGAAACTCGAGAAGTTCAATTGCGCAGATTTCGGGTTCTGGAAAATGTAGATAGAGGATTATCTGTATCAAAGAAATTTGTATCAACCTCTCTCAGAAAAGAAGCCTGAAACTATGAAGGATGAAGACTGGGCTCTTCTCGACAGACAAGCCCTCGGATTTATCCGATTGACGTTATCCCGCAATGTTGCTTTCAACATAGCAAAAGAAAAGACCACTGCGGGTCTTATGACGGCTCTCTCCAGTATGTATGAGAAGCCATCAGTCTCTAACAAAGTTCACTTGATGAGGCGATTATTCAATTTGCGGATGACAGAAGGTGCATCGGTAGCTCAACATCTCAATGAACTCAATACAGTCACAACCCAGTTGAGTTCAGTTGAAATTGAATTTGATGAAGAAGTACGAGCATTGATACTTTTGTCTTCTCTACCAGAAAGTTGGAATGCTACTGTCACGGTTGTGAGTAGCTAGTCAGGAAGCAATAAGTTAAAATTTGATGATGTTCGTGATCTGGTTCTCAGTGAAGAGATCCGACGGAGAGAGTCTGTTAAAGCACGGCTCCAATTTTTTAGTCGAGTTTTAGTTTGAAAATTAAGTTCGAATTAATTATTTAACCTCGAAAGGTTATTGAACAATTTGTTGAAGTATTATCAAGCTCGAATCAATATTTATCTAATATTTTTATTTATTAAAATTATAGTTCAAATTCAAGCTTGAGTTCGAATGGATAATCCAAGGCTAAGACTCAAGCTCGAGCTCGGATAGGCCTATTTGTTATCGAGTTCAAGCCTTCATAAAAATTATCAAGCTCGAGCCAGTTCGAATACCTTAGTATTCGGGCTCAACGGCTCGAGTCCACCCTTAATTAAAAAGGAACATAGGTGAGCACAAAAATCGATTGGAACAGTGAATCTTACTTAAACTGATGTTTATAGATTTAGTTGAGTTGGATTGAGTTTTTAAAAATTTAAGATAGTATTTGGCATCGTTGTTAGTTTTTTTATTTTTTTTCTAAACTTGATTGATCATAAGAAATACTTTCAATTTTCTTTTTCTTCGTAATCGTAGCATATCTATAATAATGTTGATATTTAGTAATATTAATTACCGAATATACAACTAGTACTTGAGATTTGAGACTATACCAAAAAGTAATACCATGCCTCTAATTTGTTAAAATATGCCACACCCTTCTTGAATAGCCACTTTTATATTAAGTAATTAGAAACTGTAAAATAGCTATTTTTTAAAATATCAAATAAGAAAAAAAATTTGAATTCAAATATAAAATTATACCAATTTTATTTTAAAAAGAAAAAATCTTCAAGAGGGCCATGTATACAGTTTCACCTCTTTGCCTCTCTTTCTTCTTTGGGAATTTCGTCGAACAGGAGATGTGCATCATTGAGTAATAAATTAAAACAAAAAAAAAATGAACATGCTTTGCAATATTAATCAATGCTAATCAATCCTCAAAGCAATGGTGACAACATCTCAAAAAATTTAACCCATTAAGCATGCTTGAAAATTGAATGAAACAACTTACCTTATCCTCTTTCATCCCCATTTTTTCCCAAAAGATTTAACAGTGAGAAAACAGCCAAAAAAAATTATGTTGGATAGTAATCTTGACATCATCTCCGACTAAATCATTTTGTGCTCATCAATAGTCATCATGAGAACAATATGATCTTAACATCGGTGCCACACAAGCTCCAAGCATAAGAAACTTCAAAAACCAAGCAATTTCTTGCGGCCATTGCATTTTTTTTTTTGATATTGTTACCGTTGGACCTTTAAAATCCACTTACTCAGATTTTAGGTAAAAAACACAATCACAATAATTAAATAAGCAAAACAAATAAATATCAAGAACATAACAATTTAACGCGGTTCTGTAACCTCTTTGCTTATGTCTACCAATAAACTTATTGCTTTATTAATCTTCAATTATAATTTTAGGAAGAGTAAAGTTGCTAAACTCTCACAACGCAAAAACCCCAACACACCCAAAACTCTCAACTTAGCTCTAGTTGTAAGTGTTATCTTTACTTGACAACTCCAATACACCCAAAACTCTCATCCTAACTTTTGTATTAAACTCCTCTTATTTACAATGTGTATTGGAATTATGAGTGTGCCTCAAACATTCTCTAAGACTCCATATATATAGAGGATACTTTCTTAACACTATTAAGAAAAGAACAACAACAACAACATAGTAAACTACTACTACTACTAGAACAAGCAATAATCCAGTAGGAAACTACTATCACTCATATTAGAACAAACAACTATAAAATAGGAAATCATTTTTCTCAAACCAATTAAAAGTCTTTCTTGTGGGGAATTGAGCCAAAATCCCAGCAGTTACCATTTCGCATGTTTTATGCCTAGAAATTTACGTAGTCCTTTACAGCAAAGTGAGAAGAGAGAGAATTATGAGTACCATTCTGATAGAGAGAGAGAGAGAGGGAGGGCGAGAGAGAGAGAGAGAGGGAGGGCGAGAGAGAGAGAGAGAGGGAGGGCGAGAGAGAGAGAGAGGGACTTGAAAAATATGGAGATTGTCTATGATGGAGGAGCTCTACTTAAGGAGGGTCCTAAGTTTGTTGTCAAATTTTGACTTGGTTGACCAAGTAAATATGAAAAAATGAAATAAAACTATAGAAGCCTAAATCACGGCTCGAACCCAAGATGACCGCATGGTACATTAGGCAGAATTGTTCTGCGTGGTACGTTAGGCGGAATTGTTTCATATGGTTTCCTGTATTCAATTTGTTTTTGAAAACCGTGGAAAGAATTTTTTTCGTTTTAGGTTTTTGTTGCATTTTGGTTTTTGTTTTTATAAACTTGAAATTGAAAACATATAATAAAGTACATCCAAACATGTTTTTTTTTTTTTGTTGTTTTCGTTTTTAAAAAAAATGAAAACAAAAAACAGGAAACAACAATACCAAACGAACCCCAAGTTTGATCTAGGTTGAAAATTTATTGAATCTATTAGGTTGAGTTACGGGTTCAAAATTGTTTTAATAGGATCCAAATCGATAACTCGATCATTATATAATAATATTTTTTTATATATTTAATATTTATTATATGTACTTAATTTGTGAAATATTTGTAAGTTGTGTTATATCGGTGATGAAGCTTCGAAAATTAGATTCATCACATACCTTTAAAATCTAATATTTATTTCTTTTGTATGGTTTTATATTAAATTAAAGTTATTTGTACTCTATATTAAATGATTCAAGATACTTTGTGGGTGATAGATTTATAAGATTTAATGAATTTTTTTAAGATTTAATTTTACAACTGATAAATGATAAACTGTAATAACAAAAGTATTTTTATATAATATGTTTGAATTAATATGTAAGCGGAAAAAACATATTAAACCGACAATCGAAACCAATCTAAAACGATTTAATTGGTTTGAATTGAGTTGGATTATATAGGTTTATAAATTGGATTGGATTGAGAATTTATCCAATCTGATATGATCAGATTTTGGTTAAATTTTTTTACTACTTACCCCGACTCATGCTCACACCTAAAAAATAGACTATTCTAAATAAGCCTTAAACACATGCAGTTTTAATTTGTACAACCCATTTGTTAAAGTATAAATTTCAAAACTAACACAGCACTAGACGTCTAGGGCTGTTTAGACTTTTGACCATGTGAGTATAAGTGAACTACACACAAATAAATTATTGGGTTAATACCAATTTTATTCCCTAAGTTTTTTACCTAATCATAATTGGGTCCTTATGGTTTCAATTTAAACAATCGAGTCTCTAACTTGTCAAAATTAGAACAATAGGGTCCTAGACGCATGACACCGTGATAGAAACTAACGTTGCACATGCGATGGATCTCGCACGGGCTTTAGAGATGAAATAAAATACCTACTTTACTCCCAATCCCTAATTCATTTTAGGGCCAAATCCCCAATTCACTCGTCTCTCCCCTTCAAAAGAGTGTTATTACCTCTCATCATCCTCGCGATAGATAGCCGTTAATTCTCCATTTTTCTCTCTCGCTTTGGCAACGGAAGTTCTCGATTTCATCTCTGTCTCGCAACACCTCATTGTCTCCAAGTATCTCTGTTTCTCTCCTCTCCCCCTCTCATATATATTTTGGCATTTGTATTGTTTGGTTAGTGAGAAACTGTGGGAATTGGCTTATTGATTATTGTTACTGTTCATCATGTCAACTAGAGAGTAGTGAAAAGGAATATGACTTCCGATTATTTTAAAGCATCACTCCTTAGTCCAAAATCAACTCCTTCATCAATCCCTTACCGAAAAGGCACCATTTCTTCTCTCTCTGTTTTTTCCTTTTGAAGACTTCACTGTTTGTTTCCCGAGAAAATGTAATAGAGGAAAATGAAAGTAATTTTATTGTAAAACCCTTTTTTTCCATTTTTTTTATGTAAAAGCACAATTCAATGTAATTTTGTTTTGCTTTTACCATCTTAACCGCAAATCTGCAATTTGACCTTTTGTGTGCATTTTTTTTGTTGGGGTAAGAAAGGAATTCACTACTAATGGTCAGCAAAATTGAGGCACCATACTTTAGGATTGTGACTTATGATTCTAATTTGAATCAATGCAAGTAGGGAATGGAAGAGCTAAATAATAAGATCCCAATCAATCGACTTTACTTCAAACCTCCATTAAACATTAATAATTATAGTCCTTTGGTAATGAACTGTTAAATTATACAAAGGCATTTAATATTGTGCGTTGAGTTCAACTGTGATTGGATTCAATTTGCATGTGTGCTTCCTTATTTGATGCAAACCATACTAATAGTGTTGGTTGGTCGTGGTGGTGCCAACGATTTTGGCGATAATAGTAATAATAGGAGAGGGACCATTATAAATTCCTTACATGCTAAGATCAGAGAAATCTTAGCCTAGAGATATTTTATCTCAATCTAAATGTTGATAGCAACTGAAAATCAGAAATTGAGAATTGAGTCTATGTATAACGAAGCCCCAAGAGAAACCCTCAGCAATAGATTCACTTCTCTTTCATTTTAGTGTGTATTGAAAGTAATTTTTTTGTTTTAACCGTAACAATGTCTCGTCTACCATTAATGCTTCTGTTTTCATTATTCCCCTTACAGCCACAAGTTTCATGGTCCTTTTGCCACTATCTTTCGGTATAATATTGGTTTTTTTTTTTTTCAAGCAGGTCACTGGATACCTTGTATTTTTCCATAAGATTTCATTACAATTGTTATTTCATATCCAAACCATGTAAAAAATATGTTGACGGTAAGCCTATGATATACGATGGTTGTGTTAGTGATAAGATATCTATCTATGCGGTCACAGACATGTTAGGAAGTGTTGGAATAACTGATGTACAATACTTGTTTTACACTGAACCAGGTAGTGGACAGAATGTCTTTAAAAGACTTGCAACTAATCAAGATATAAGGATTTCACTGCTTTGATTAAGCTTGAGGTGATGATGGATATCTATGTGCACCATACATGGAAATATAAAGTTGTTAGTTCTGTTTAACAGGAATACCTTTCTTGTGATGTGCCTGAGCCAGTGTTGGCCTTAGAATACCATAATGTTCCAGTTGATTTAAGAATTGATGGAAGATGAAGCAGTGATGACATGCCTTTGTTGATGAGTTAAGTGGTGGTGGTGAGTCTGGTAATGATGATAGCTTTCATAGTGAGGAGTTTCATAATGGTGGGGAATTTGAAAATGATTATGGTGTTAAGACTGAGAAGGGTAATGAGGATGATTCTTCTAGTGGTGAATATGATGGTAGTGACTGTGACTTCAAAGATAGTGATGATGGTGGGCTTGGTGATGATGACATGATTTGGGAGGATAATATTGATGAATGGCTTACTGATTCTGAGATGGGGAAGGGGGGAATATTGGTAGTTCTGAAGATGTAACTTTTTTTGGAGTTGAGCCTGATGAGGGAGTAAATAATGATGGTTTTAATTATGTTGGGTTAGAAGACTTGCACAACCCTCAGAATTCTGCTGATAAAGATAATGGGCGAGGATGGTCAGAATTCAACCCTGAAATAGACATAAGGCATCCTAAATTGAAGATAGGCATGCTATTTAATTCGAAGGAAATTCCGAGAGAAATAGTCATTAAGTATTCAATTCTGAAAAAAGTGTGCACTCTAATTTGTAAAAAAAATGATAAAGTAAAGGTGATGGTGAAGTGTCATCACAAGACTTGTAATTGAGTGTTACATGCTCTAAGGTTGAGAGACTCCTCCACATATCATATTAGGACTCTAGGCCCAACCCACACATGTCTAAGAACAAGATATAACATACATTGTAATCCTAAATTTTTGACAAAAAAACTACATTGAGAGGTTCAAAAATGATCTAACTCATACGCCTATGTCTGTTATGAGAGATACAATACAAGACTTTGGTGTTGATATTTTTGGCATGAAGACTTGGATGGCTAAGAATACGACACTTGAAGAAATATATGAGAGTTATAAGGATCAGTATAGAAGGTTGTGAGACTATTGTGCAAAGATAAAAAGATCAAATCCTAGTAGCACAATTGACTTACTTTGTGACATAAATCATCCTCCACTAATGTTCAAAAGGTTGTACATTTGTTTTAAGGCTTGTAAGAAAGGGCTCTTGGTTAGGTGTAGGCCACTAAAAGGCCTTGACAGATGCCATCTAAAGCCTCCAGCACATGGTCAGTTGCTTGTTATAGTTGGTGCAGATAGAAATAAAGACATGTTCCCCATTGCGTATACAATTTTGGAAGTTGAAACCAAGGAAGCATGGTCATGGTTTTTAGTCAAGCTCATTGTAGACATTGACACTGTTAGTATAAGAGGATGGACCTTCATTAGTGATCAACAGAAGGTACATTTATATGAAACAAAATATAGAATCCTTATAGTAAATATTACATAAGTTTATATTAACTGTCTTCCCAATGTCTTATAGGGCTTGCTGCCAGCATTTGAAGATGTGGTCCCAACAACTGCTAACATATTCTGTTTAAGGTATTTGTATGCCAACATGAAAAAAACATTCAAAGGGCACGAGTTAAAATACCTTCTGTGGGAAACACCAAAATAAACCACTAAAAATTGGTTTGAGAGTCATATGGGGATGACAGTGCTTACAAATGGGTAATGGAGCATAAGCCTAGATTCTAGTCTAAGCATGCACTCTTGCCATTTACTAAGTCTGACATACTACTCAACAATTTATGAAACTTTTAATAGTTTCATCCTTCCAGTTAAGGACCAGCCTATAATTAAAATGTTGGAGACTATAAGGAAGAAACTTATTGGTAGGTTTGTTAAAAAAATAGCTTGGATGGAGAGGTATGAAGAACTATTACGTCCAAAGATACAAGCTAAACTGGAGAAATTGAAATTGACCTCAGGAGATTGTGTACTATCACTGTCTAGGGGTAATAGGTATGAGGTTGAGAGTGGAAGTGACACCTACATTGTTGACTTAACAAAACACACTTATGCATGCTTCAAGTGGGATGTTACTGAGATCCCATGCAAGTATGACATAAGTGCAATATATGTTAATAGATAACAACCTAAGGGTTAAGTCAATATGTTTTACCATTTTGGGTACTACCTTATATCGTATTGATAAATGCTTAAATATTCATATTTATGCCCCTTAATTTACATTTGTTAAGCTCTTAGTTTGCGTATTTTATTCCATTTTACTTCCTTTTTTGTTTTCTGTGTTTTTATAGGTTTTTTGGAAGAAATGAAGCATTTTGGAACTCAAAGAGCAAAACTGGAACTGGGAGCTGCATAAGAGTGCGATCGAGCGCAGTGTTTGGTGCGATCGAGCACACAAGGAGAATACTCGAGCGCAACCTTGCACTCGAGCGTAAACTTATGCGATCGAGCGCACACGCATCAGTAAAACATCAAAACGGTAGTTCCTATTTTGAAAAGTAGGGTTAAAGACCTGTTTTGAAAATTAGGGTTTCCAAGTGTCCTTAGAACTCTATAAATAAACTTGTAAAACACAGAAATAGGATCTCCTTTTTAGTTTAGTTTTGTTCGGGGAGACCGAAGGCCGGACGAGCCTGGAGGGGATTTCAAAGAGGAATTGACGACTCGTCTAGGGAGTTCTCTCGGGTTTCTTCTTTCCTTTACTTTATGATGTTGTTTAGCATCACTACTATGTGTAACTAATTTTCTAGTAAGAACTTGATTGAAGCCCTAATTATGTTTACTTTATAAATTCAGTGTTGACATCTTTGCAATATTTACGTTGTGATGCTTAACTTGATTAATGCCTATTTTTATTTAATTCCTCATATGTGTTTGTTGATCAACATATGCATGTGGTATGGATTAGTTAATTGAATCAATTTGGATGACAGAGTCATAGGTTCAACAATAGTAACAAAAGATATCCACGTCGGATTCTTGGGTTAATCAACATGAAAAACCGGGAGTAGATACCATGCCCTAGGTCTCGTTTGGTTGTCGATTTTCACAGATCTTATGCTCTCTTAAGGAACAACTCAGTATACACCATGCTGAATCCCTTAAGAAATAAAAGAGTTAGAGTAGATACCATGCTTAACTCATTGCTTAGGGAAATTAATAGCTTAAAGAGTAGATACAATGCCCTTAGGTTGACAAACATTATGTATTCATGACATGAGTAAAGCATTGGCATACTGTTTTGTTGTGGTAGCATGATTAGTGGTAGATATCAAGTCTCTACACCTTTATCTTTATTAATTTCAACTCAATATTTATTTCTCTTATTTTTATTTTATTATTGCAAAACTAATTCTAAATCAAAATTTACCAATTCTTGTGAAGATGATCTTTCATTCGCACACTATGCTACTGTTGACCTTGTGTACTTGCAAGTAAAACAAGTTCGATTATTTGCTTATTTATTTAGGTAAATAAATGCATGACACCTATGACTTTAGCATTGAGCCACTTAATGGCCCTTAACATCTGATGAACCACCAAACCCACCTCCATTTAAGAAACCAATAGGAAGGCCCAAGAAAAATAGGATTAGAGACCCTGAAGAAGGACAAGAAGGTGGTACACTTTGACTTTCCGGTCCCAAAAAATAATAGAAACAAAAAAAATCCATTTAATTCATAATTTTCTCAGAAACCAAACAGAGAATATGAATCAACAACGAGAACAAAATTAAGAATTGTTTTCCAAGAAAGCCAACACCAAACCAACATCGATCTCCAGATAAATACTCACCTGAAACACAGTATTATCAAAAAAACAACAAATCTCCGAAGAAAACAAATCTTTCCAGAAACTGAAAACCCAATCCACAGTACAAAGTAAATCACCCCTTAATCAAAACAGCTTTGCCCTAAACAAAGATTTCTAGGAGGTTCTATAGTAGTTCTCCCGAACAAGCTCAATTTTTTAAATTTTTTTTGCGATTAAAGAATATTTTATTGATTTTTTTAGATTAAATGAAAAGGACGGTGATGCAGGGACCGACACGTGGCGAGGAGATCAAAACAACGGGAGCGGTTGATATCAGTATATCAGAATTTGTGGGCGGGAGCGGGAGATGAGATCCGATCAGTTTCTGCTGTCCAATTGGTCCACGTAATTTATAGGTCCTGGACAGTCGGCATGTGGCATTGAACGACTTGGTTAGGGATTTTGTGTCGTGCACGTGGTCTCGTGTGGTGTGACTTAGGCTTTTCTTCACGTGGGAATTTTTTTTTATTGTGGGTTGGGTATTTATTGAATGACTTGGTTAGGGATTTTGTGGCGTGCACGGGGTCTCGTGTGGTGTAGTATTTTGGTTTTCCTGTTATAAATTAAGAAAAATTAATAATTTTGATTTTCTTTAACGATAAAAAAATTTAGATGGTTATGATTTTATTTTTGTGAGGATGGTCATTGTTATATGACAAAAAAAGTGAAAAACTATCATGTCTATTTTGAAAAATATTTTATGTATATTAAATAGTAAAAGAAATATTTAAATTAATTCACAGATTTTTAACTTATATTTTATATGAAAATAAAAGTAAAATTGATAATTTAATTAGTTATAAACCCATGAAAGATATTTTATCCTCCATCCCAAATTCGTGAAAGATATTTTATCGTCTTCGTCTCCATTCTCTTTAGTTAAAATCCCTTTCAAATCCGATTTTGTCGAGTTGGGCCAAGGAGTCCGGGTCTCCATCGATGACTTTTCTCATCCCTACTGCCTCCTCCCTCTAAATTCTAAATTTCTAATCAATCATTTTGCCCTTGTTTACATTGGTGAAGATATAAACAAAACATATATTGAAATACTCGAATTGTATCACTTCTCACGTCCCGCTAAAACTCAATTTGTGTCAATAGAAAATTATAGTTTGAAAATTAAATATGTGTAAAATTGTATTTTACTAATATTTGGATTGCATAAAAATCAAATTCAAATCGAATTTTACATTGTTGAGTGAAATGCTTAACAAAACAAATTTTTTTTGGTAACTTGCTTGACAGGGATTGAAAAATAATTTTTTTCTTTGTAAAAAAATCTACTCTCTCATTTTCTTAAAACTTCTATCTCACATATTACACCCCTATTTTTTTTTTTTTTTACAATTTTCATCTTTTATTTTTCTATTTCAACCAAACAGACAAAACTTAACTGAAAAATTATAATTTTATATTGTAATACATTATATATGGAAATAAAAGAAAAATTGATAAAATGTAAAAAAAAATAAAAAAAAATTGTCTAGCCTTGTCAATTACTTAGTTTACTACTTCCACAATTACACGTGGTCCAACGGTACAAGTGATTCATATAACAAGCGGTTAAAAAGCTCCAACCATTTTGCATTGCGTTTCCAGTTCTTCGCAACACATTACTCACGCACAAGCAGAGAGAGAGAACGCAACCAATGTCGACTCTTACTGTTCCTTATCAGCTCCCTTCTGTTGCGCAGGATTGTGAGCGGCTCAAGAAAACTTTTGATGGTTTCTCTCTCTTTATCTCTATCTTTACTGTACATATGTTGCATTTATGAATCATTTATGTATGTATCTGCATTTTAGATCTTCTTACGTATGGATATGTGAGGGATTTCTCGCAAGGATTGGTTGTGTTAATTAAATATTTTTTTTTATTCTAAGTACGACATTTATGATCTCAGATATGAATTGGATTTCGGTTGTTTGGACTGGAAAAGAATATAAGAAAGAGAAAATCGTAAATGTGTTTTTTTTTTATTTTGCTATGCGCATTTTGTTCCATTTTTTACGAGAAAAATGCCTAATGTACAATGATTAGCTTTTGTTGATTTTTATTTCATTATTCATCCTAAGAAAATTACGATTGTTTTTTTTCCTCACAAAAAGTAAATCTTATAATTCACATGATGAACAAGCCACAGTAGTCTTGTTCATTTGAATTATTTATCGTTAGCTTGTTAAAGAAACACTGTTGGTTCTAATTTTTCTTTTCATGGGTTTTTCATTTTAATTGTTGCCATACAGTTTTGCTGTTTGTTTCTTGGTTTCATTTTTAATAGCTTTGTGATCATTTTCTTAATTGTTGTTTCACCATTCTGATATATAAAAACAATATTTGAGTACATCTTCTACTGGGTTCTGAGTTTGAATGGATTTGGTTGCGGTGGGTACATCGATGGTTTCTCAAGGATAAGATTGATGCTTTCTGCATGGATGTTGGTATTAAGCTCATCGTTGGGAAAACACCAAAATTACAGAAAGGATGAATCGCACACTCATGGATAGGGCTTGGAGTATGATCTCTCTGGTCGATCTTACTAAAGACTTCTAGGCTGAAGCTATGAACTACGCTTGCTGTCTTGTAAATTGGTCTCTATCAACTGCTATTGGATTGAAGACTCTAGAGGAGTTGTGGTCGGGTACATCTTTTAATTATTCTAGGATGAGGATATTTGGTTGTTTGGCATATACTCATGTTCAGGACAGGGAACTTGAGTCGTGGGTGAAGAAGTGTGTTTCTATGATACAACCCCGAGGTGAATGCATATAGGCTTTGGTGCGTTGAGTCATCTCGGATTCTCATGAGCAAAGATGCCACCTTTGACGAGTCTATCATACTCTATGAAAGGAGCGATCACAAGTCATCTAGAATAACAAAAACTGATCGTGGAGTTAGGGATGAGGTGGAGCTTGAGATTGAAGCTCCAGATCAGACAGTGCAAGAATCAGTTAGCGAGGAGGTGGAGGTATCACAAAGGCATCAACAACATACTATTGATCCTAAACATATTTGTAACTTTTCTTACACGATGGAGCTTTGATAATTGTGTTTAGCTGTGGTGGCTTCGTGTTGGTTTGTTAGGATTCTTGCTGTTAGATTTGGTTTACATACGCAACAATGTCGTGAGTATGTTTGTAATTGATAGGCAGTTGCATGATGAGAGTGAATTGTCATCACAAATGGAGGATGAGGAAGAATATGTGGATCGAGTCATGTGTGCTAGTGTTGCAAGAAGCTTGATGAGTTCTGTGGTCCATATTCATCCTGGTATACCCTTTAATGCTAGTGTGATTGTTGATATGGCCTGAGTACAAAAGAGATATTGATTGGGCGATGTTTGGATGCTTCAGTTCCTTAGAGAAATAGTAGATGTTTTGATTAGTGATTGGGGTGTTGATGCCAACGATTTTGGCGATAATAGTAATAATAGGAGAGGGACCATTATAAATTCCTTACATGCTAAGATCAGAGAAATCTTAGCGTGGAGATATTTTATCTCAATCTAAATGTTGATAGCAACTGAAAATCAGAAATTGAGAATTGAGTCTATTTATAATGAAGCTCCAAGAGAAACCCTTAGCAATAGATTCATTTCTCTTTCATTTTAGTGTGTATTGAAAGTAATTTGTTTGTTTTAACCTTAACAATGTCTCGTTTACCATTAATGCTTCTGTTTTCATTATTGCCCTTACAACCACAAGTTTCATGGTCCTTCTGCAACTATCTTTCGGTATAATATTGGTTTTTTTTTTTTTCATGCAAGTCACTGGATACCTTGTATTTTTCCATAAGATTTCATTACAATTGTTATTTCATATCCAAACCATGTAAAAAACATGTTGACGGTAAGCCTATGATATACGATGGTTGTGTTAGTGATAAGATATCTATCTATGCGGTCACAGACATGTTAGGAAGCGTTGGAGTAACTGATGTACAATACTTGTTTTACACTGAACCAGGTAGTGGATAGAATGTCTTTAAAAGACTTGCAACTGATCAAGATATAAAGATTTCACTGCTTTGATTAAGCTTGAGGTGATGATGGATATCTATGTGCACCATACATGGAAATATAAAGGTGTTAGTTCTGTTTAACAGGAATACCTTTCTTGTGATGTGCCTGAGCCAGTGTTGGCCTTAGAATACCATAATGTTCCAGTTGATTTAAGAATTGATGGAAGATGAGGCAGTGATGACATGCCAATATTTGTTGATAAGTTAAGTGGTGGTGGTGAGTCTGGTAATGATGATAGCTTTCATGGTGAGGAGTTTTATAATGGTGGGGAGTTTCATAATGCTGGGGAATTTGAAAATGATTAGGGTATTCAGGGTGAGAAGGGTAATGAGGATGGTTCTTCTAGTGGTGAATATGATGGTAGTGATTGTGACTTCAAAGATAGTGATGATGATGGGCTTGGTGATGATGACATGGTTTGGGAGGATAATATTGATGAATGGCTTACTGATTCTGAGATGGGGGAGAGGGGAATATTGGCAGTTCTGAAAATGTAACTTTTTTTGGAGTTTAGCCTGATAAGGGAGTAAATAATGATGGTTTTAACTATGTTGGGTTAGAAGACTTACACAACCCTCAGAATTCTGATGATAAAGATAATGAGCGAGGATGGTCAGAATTTAACCCTGAAATAGACATAAGGCATCCTAAATTGAAGATAGGCATGCTATTTAATTCGAAGGCAATTCCGAGAGAAATAGTCATTAAGTATTCAATTCTGAAAATAGTGTGCACTCTAATTTGTAAAAAAAAATGATAAAGTAAGGGTGATGGTGAAGTGTCATCACAAGACTTGTAATTGAGTGTTACATGCTCTAAGGTTGAGAGACTCCTCCACATATCATATTAGGACTCTAGGCCCAACCCACTCATGTCCAAGAACAAGATATAACATACATTGTAATCCTAAATTTTTGACAAAAAAACTACATGGAGAGGTTCAAAAATGATCTAACTCATAAGTCTATGTCTGTTATGAGAGATACAATACAAGACTTTGATGTTGATATTTTTGGCATAAAGACTTGGATGGCTAAGAATATGACACTTGAAGAAATATATGAGAGTTATAAGGATCAGTATTGAAGGTTGTGAGACTATTGTGCAAAGATAAAAAGATCAAATCCTAATAGCACAATTGACTTACTTTGTGACATAAATTATCCTCCACTAATGTTCAAAAGGTTGTACATTTGTTTTAAGGCTTGTAAGAAAGGGTTCTTGGTTAGGTGGAGGCCACTAATAGGCCTTGACAGATGCCATCTAAAGCCTCCAGCACATGGTCAGTTGCTTGTTATAGTTGGTGCAGATAGAAATAAAGACATGTTCCCCATTGCATATACAATTTTGGAGGTTGAAACCAAGGAAGCATGGTCATGGTTTTTGGTCAAGCTCATTGTAGACATTGACACTGTTAGTATAAGAGGATGGACCTTCATTAGTGATCAACAGAAGGTACATTTATATGAAACAAAATATAGAATTCTTATAGTAAATATTACATAAGTTTATATTAACTGTCTTCCCAATGTCTTATAGGGCTTACTGCCAGCATTTGAAGATGTGGTCCCAACAACTGCTAACATATTCTGTTTGAGGTATTTGTATGCCAACATGAAAAAAACATTCACGAGTTAAAATACCTTTTGTGGGCAACACCAAAATCAACCACTAAAAATTGGTTTGAGAGTCATATGGGGAAAGTGAAGGACTTTGATGACAGTGCTTACAAATGGGTAATGGAGCATGAGCCTAGATTCTAGTCTAAGCATGCACTCTTGCCATTTACTAAGTCTGACATACAACTTAACAATTTATGAAACTTTTAATAGTTTCATCCTTCCAGTTAAGGACCAACCTATAATTAAGATGTTGGAGACTATAAGGAAGAAACTTATTGGTAGGTTTGTTAAAAAAATAGCTTGGATGGAGAGGTATGAAGAACCATTACCTCCAAAGATACAAGCTAAACTGGAGAAATTGAAATTGACCTCAAGAGATTGTGTACTATCACTGTCTAGGGGTAAGAGGTATGAGGTTGAGAGTGGAAGTGACACCTACATTGTTGACTTAACAAAACACACTTGTGTATGCTTCAAATGGGATCTTACTGAGATCCCATGTAAGTATGACATAAGTGCAATATATGCTAATAGAGAACAACCTAAGGGTTATGTCAATATGTTTTACCATTTTGGGTACTAGCTTATATTGTATTGATAAGTGCTTAAGTGTTCATATTTAAGCCCCTTAATTTACATTTATTAAGCTCTTAGTTTGCGTATTTTATTCCATTTTACTTCCTTTTGTGTTTTCTGTGTTTTTATAGGTTTTTTTTTGCAAGAAATGAAGCATTTTGGAACTCAAAGAGCAAAACTGGAACTAGGAGCTACATAAGAGTGCGATCGAGCGCAGTGCTTGGTGCGATCGAGCACACAAGGAGAAGACTCGAGCGCAACCTTGCACTCGAGTGTAAACTCATGCGATCGAGCGCACACGCATCAGTAAAACATCAAAATGGTAGTTCCTATTTTGAAAAGTAGGGTTAAAGACATGTTTTGGAAATTAGGGTTTCTAAGTGTCCTTAGAACTCTATAAATAAACTTGTAAAACATAGAAATAGGATCTCCTTTTTAGTTTAGTTTTGTTTGGGGAGACCGAAGGCCGGACGAGCCCGGAGGGGATTTCAAAGAGGAATTGACGACTCGTCTAGGGAGTTCTCTCGGGTTTCTTCTTTCCTTTACTTTATGATGTTGTTTAGCATCACAACTATGTGTAACTAATTTTCTAGTAAGAGCTTGATTGAAGCCCTAATTATGTTTACTTAATAAATTTAGTATTGACATCTTTGCAATATTTATGTTGTGATGCTTGACTTGATTAATGCCTGTTTTTATTTAATTCCTCTTATGTGTTTGCTGATCAACATATGCATGTGGTATGGATTAGTTAATTGAATCAATTTGGATGACCGAGTCATGGGTTCAACAATAGTAACAAAAGATATCCACGTCGGATTCTTGGGTTAATCAACATGGAAAACCGGGAGTAGATACCGTGCTGTAGGTCTCGTTTGGTTGTCAATTTCCACAGATCTTATGCTCTCTTAAGGAATAACTCAGTATACACCATGCTGAATCCCTTAAGAAATAAAAAAGTTAGAGTAGATACCATGCCTAACTCATTGCTTAGGGAAATCAATAGCTTAAAGAGTAGATACAATGCCCTTAGGTTGACAAACATTATGTATTCATGACATGAGTAAAGCATTGGCATACTGTTTTGTTATGGTAGCATGATTAGTGGTAGATATCAAGTCTCTACGCCTTTATCTTTATTAATTTCAACTCAATATTTATTTCTCTTATTTTTATTTTATTATTGCGAAACTAATTCTAAATCAAAATTTACCAATCCCTGTGAAGATGATCTTTCATTCGCATACTATGCTACTGTTGACCTTGTGTACTTGCAAGTAAAACAAGTTTGATTATTTGCTTATTTATTTAGGTAGATAAACGCACAACACCTATGACTTTAGCATTGAGCCACTTAATGGCCCTTAACATCTGATGAACCACCAAACCCACCTCCATTTAAGAAACCAATATGGAGGCCCAAGAAAAATAGGATTAGAGACCCTGAGGAAGGACAAAAAGGTGGTACTATAACATGTAGTGTTTGTCAGGGGATGGGTCATAAAAAGAGGAGTTAATTGTAAGGGACTAGAGACTAGTACTACCTCAAAAAAGAGCTCTACAACTCAAATGCCAAGTGTAAGTGCTTTAACTGTTGTTGCATGCATTGTTTACATGTTTTGAATATTATACTCGAGTCTCATTACATTTTTCTCTGCTTTGCTTTGCAGACTGCCAGTAAAAAAAAGAAAGAGCAACAGCCAGTGCAGCCTAGAAAAAAGCTTCAAGTCAGAAAGAAGAAACAACAGGTGAAAATGGTTACATAATGCTACTACTTTAAAGAACAACTCTCTGACCTATTATTTATGTTCTATCTAAGGAGGTGGAACATCTAAACCTAGGACAAGAAAGGCTGATGATGGTGCAATACAGAAGGAAGGCCCCATACCAGTCCAACCAGGATCTCAAGGAATGGTAACTTATATTCTTGGCCTTTTTAGAATCTTTTTGTGTTAATAAGTCTGAGTACATTGGGTTTTATATATATATATAACACTTATTCTATCTGTGTTATATTGTTCATTTACTACTTCTACTGTCACTTATATTTTTCCAATTGTAGGCAAATGGATCATCTCAACCAAGCATCAACACACGAACATGGAGACCACACTCTTCTCAGCCTCAGACAAGAGCAAGGCACACAAGCACCCCACCAGTCCGACCATCTACACAGGGAACCCCACTAGTCCTGCCATCTACACAGGGAACCTACCAGTCAGACCATCTACATAGGGAACTCCACCAGTTCGATCATCTACACAGGGAACCCCATCAGTCCAGCCAGCTACATCGAAAACCCCACTAGTCCAGCCAGGGAGCCCCACCAGTCCAGTAAGCAAGTGGTACTATGAAGAATCATCCTCCTTGTGGCAACAAGCAACCTTAGAAGTTATTGTAGAGAGATGTAGCATTTGATGGACTTATTATGTGGTTTTTGGTAGTTCATGTGACTTTGATGTAACATACTTGATTTTTGGATGGATTATGTTGTCTATGATTGGTCTTTATGGTTTATGGTGGATTAGTTGATTAGTCTTTTTGGACCCAATTGATGTATCAGACTTAACATTTGATTTGTTTTTTGGATAGACTTATGTATTGCCCTTATTTTTGACCAGTTGAAAATATAGCAATGAAGACTGCAGTTATTTGTGATCAGTTGAAATTTTAGAAATGAAGAATTGTTACATTCTATTGTCTATTACTGGTATTGTTTCATTTGCACATGTTCAGACTGTGTAGTGGATTTTCAAAACAAGGCATAAAGAGAGGACCCAACACAAGTATCAAAACATGATAATAGACAATGTTTGCAAAATGTTTTCATTTCATTCACTAAAATGTCTTCCCATATACAATACACTAGACCAAATCAATAACTAAACATCAACATCTAGACATGCTCAATCAAAACTCACTCAACATCTTCTTCCTAAAACAATCATATGAAGAACCGATCAACAAAATCAACACTCCAAACATAAAAACTAATACCTAAACACAACAACAAAAAGCTATACTCTTCCTAGCAGTTCGGTTAGTTGGATCATGCATCATTCTTGTTCCATGGTTATAGACAATCTCTGCCTCATGGTTGGATCGAACCATTCGAACATATGATGTAACAGATGGTCCATCATCATTTCTGCTACCAATGAAACCTTCTTTAAAATCGGATCGATTCCTCTCCAAGTTGGAAATCCTTCGCATAAGACCAACGATTACTTGGCTGGCACATTGGTGGATCAAACTATTCAAAGTGTTGACTAGCTCTTATTACCCCATGATTACGGTAACCAAAAAATCGACGATTAGGGTTGTTATCAATACATGATGTGATTAGCCATGGAGTATGCCCGCACATGCAAACATTACTAATTCCCATTCTCATTCTAGAACCCATGGTAGATTGATGAAGAAAGTGAAGAAATTTGGAACTAAGATAGAGAACGATGGAGAGGGAGGTAGAGGAAGGAGGCGGAGGAACGATGCGGATGAAAAACACAGAAAAAAGGATGAACATGAATGATGGGACACGAAGGAGGAAAAAGAAGGATGCAACTGAAGGATAAAGATGAAGGACCAGCTGGAGGGGGAAGATGAAGGAAGTAGAGGAAAAAGGGAAAAGGAAGGAAGCAATTGAATGAGGGAGAGGAATGACGAAGAGGAAGGAAGAACTTGTTTTACTGAGTTTGGGGTTTCTGAAGTTGGGTAAAAGAATCCTTAAGGGGTAATTTTGGTATCTCAAATGTGCCCCATTAGTTCCTTTCACAACGTCATGCGTTTGAGACCCAATTGTTTTGATTTTGACAAGTTAGAGACCCAACTGTTTAAATTGAAACTATAAGAATCCAATTGTGATTAAGTCCAAACCTTAGGAACCAAAATTGATATTTACACTAAATCATTAGGTAGAGATTTTGTATCATATCATTCCTAGGATCATCAAATAATAATTATCCATGTACATTAATTCATGTCATCTATATTTTGCGGTGAGCTCCGTTTATTCAATTCTTAGATTATGATAGTATTATTAAATGATTTGAATTAATAACTCTATGTAAACAATTATTAATAGATGGTCTAACAAATGGCATAGCATAAAATTCCCACCTAATAATTTTTCCGAATTTCTTGAAAGCGTGCAACGGAAGCTTGAGTCTATGAGCCGAATACAGGGACATGATAAAAATAAACTTCCTATCTAATAACTTTTCTGAATTTCTCGAAAACGTGCGATGGAAGCTTGAGTCTAGGAGCTGAGCCGAATACAGGGACATGATAAATGCCCTTCACAGCTTCAACTCTTCCTATGCAACAAAAACGAATGGACAGGGACACATCCGGTATTTCGTAAAATTGCGTGCTCGAAATTTTGGAATCTTAAAATTCCAAAAAACCAAGAGTTAGCGGTTTCCCTCTCAAACACCAGCGCTTCAGTTGATCTTCTAGGGCTTTTAAATTAAACCTCACATGTATGACTTATGTCTCTTCTATCTAATCATTTCCCTTCCCTTTCCTCTAAAATCCTGACCGGGAAACTCTATTTTCTCTCACTTTCTCTTCATTCAACCACCCAATTTCCGAATCAATATTTCAAAACCCTCCTTTCACTTAAAAACCCCTAAATTTCAATCGCTTTCCGTACGATCCCAACTAATCAACCAATTATCCAGAACATTCTCGCCATCCAAACACTAACTATCCAATTAGGTTAAACTTAGTATGGCGGTGAATCTGACGGGAGGCGCGGTGGAGAAGATGTCCAAGGGGGAGGTGACGAGCGAGAAGGAGATGACTCCTGTGCTGCAGGTGACGGAGCTGAAGTTGGTCCAGAGCAAGCTTCAGCAGCAGCAGCAAGAGCAGTCGAAGGAGAGGTTCAGGTTGGTGCTATCCGACGGGACCAACTCGCAGCAAGGTATGCTCGGCACAACCAAGAACGATCTCGTCAAAACTGGCATATTGAAGATTGGTTCCATTATTCAGTTGACTCAGTTCGTCTGTAGCGTCATCCAAGGTCGCAGGTAAGTTACATACATAGCATGTGACTATTTTTAGGAAAGAATTTTTGGGAATTATTTAGTGTCTCTTTTGGTTATGGGAGCATGTGGATTTAGAAAAATTAATTATAATATAGTCATTACTTCCTTATTGAGAAATTTGAGTGAAAGTTTTGAGAATGCAAGTGAGTGTTGAAAATTCTTCAGAATCTTTGGTCTCATCTCTTGTGAAGGCAAAATTCAATCCCAGGCTCTTGTTACATCTCTGGCTAGGTTAGATAGCATGTCGTCAGGAAATTTCTTTTCCTACTTTGGTGCATGTAATTTTTTTAGTAGACACCTGAACATAGTATCTTGAGGTCATAGGTGATTGTTTTTCATTTCTATAGTTGGGTGCTTTTTGGTTGCAAAGGTTTTTAGCTATGCATATTGGGTAAAGCATGAGTATTAGGACATTTAGGGGTATTGCCATCGGGCTCAAGATTCTCATAGGAAAAGAATTGTGCTTTTGGAGATTTGCTGGAAATTTGTTGAATTCTCTGAAGGATTAGAAATAATTCATAATTGTTTATTATTATCACCTCCTTTGCATCCTCATATGTTCTTCCATTTGTACTACGTTAGTTATAAATAAAATTGATGTTGATGGCATGGTGTTCATGTTCAATGGAGCAGGATTGTTATCGTTGTTGAATTGGAGGTGATAATTGAAAAATATGATATAATTGGCAATCCTGTACCAGTGCCAAGACCTGCTGAGCATGTACAATCCTCCACTGATCAACCTGGGAAGGTAATTGGCAATCCCCAATCCTTTGGAGGAAGTTCGCTGCCTGGTAGTTCGGTTGATATGCCAAGTTCAGGTAGGTCATCTCTACAACAGCATATAACAAACCAGTTGCATGGTAGTTCTTATTTCAGCAATTCTGACTCAGGAAGATATGCTGCAACCAGTGCATCTCCAGTTTACCCTAAAGCAGAGCTTAGTGCTGGGTTTCCTGGATCAGGACCATTAAGTGGGTTGTACAAGGATCAAAACATGGGTTTTCGCAATTCTAGGCCAGAAGCTTCACGGCCTCCTCCAACCACCTATAACCGCCCTCCTCAGCCGGTCTATCAGCCGGCACTGTCGCCCATGTACACTAACAGAGGGCCTGTGGCTAAGAATGAAGCTCCACCCAGGATAATTCCAATTGCTGCTTTGAATCCCTACCAGGGCAGGTGGACAATCAAGGCCAGAGTAACAACGAAAGGAGAACTTAGGCACTACAACAATGCTCGTGGTGATGGGAAAGTGTTCTCTTTTGACCTTCTTGATGCTGATGGTGGAGAGATACGGGTAACATGCTTCAATGCTGTGGCTGATCAATTCTACAACCAGATTGAAGCTGGCAAGGTTTATTTGGTTTCGAGGGGAAGTTTAAAACCTGCTCAAAAAAATTTCAACCACCTCAACAATGATTTTGAAATTTCTTTAGATAGCACATCAACAATACAGCCATGCTTTGAGGATGACAACTCAATTCCACATCAGCAGTTTCATTTCCGTCTCATAAGTGATGTTGAGGGCATGGAGAATAACAACATTGTGGATATAATAGGTGTGGTATCATTTATTAGTCCTACTGCTTCAATTATGAGAAAAAATGGTACCGAAACTCAGAAGAGAACCCTTCAATTGAAGGACACATCTGGCCGAAGTGTTGAATTAACCCTATGGGGAAACTTTTGCAACACAGAAGGACAAAGACTGCAAAATTTGTGTGATTCTGGGGAATTTCCTGTTCTCGCTGTAAAATCAGGTAGGGTCAATGATTTTAACGGGAAGGCTTTGGGGACTATTTCTACTAGTCAGCTATTTATAGAGCCAGATTTTCCAGAATCTCGCAAGCTAAAGGAATGGTTTGACAAGGAAGGGAGGAACACCACTTCTGTCTCAATTTCCAGGGAAATATCAAGTGTGGGTAGAACAGATATGCGAAAGACTATATCTCAAATCAAGGATGAGAAGCTAGGGACTTCTGAGAAGCCTGATTGGATCACAGTATGCGCAACTGTTATATTCTTAAAAACTGACAATTTCTGCTATACAGCTTGTCCTATCATGATTGGGGATCGGGCATGCAACAAAAAGGTTACTAATAATGGAGATGGGAAGTGGCGGTGCGATAGGTGTGATAAGTGTGTAGATGAATGTGACTACAGGTACATAATACAGTTACAGATACAGGATCATACTGGCATAACATGGGTAACTGCATTTCAGGAGGCTGGCGAGGAAATTATGGGCATATCTGCTAAAGATCTGTACTATTTGAAATACGAAAATCAGGATGATGAAAAATTTGCAGAAATAATTCGTAAGGTTGTTTTTACCAAATATATGTTCAAGTTGAAAGTAAAAGAAGAAACATTCAGTGATGAACAGCGTGTAAAAGCAACAGTGGTGAAAGCAGGAAAGATAAATTATTCATCTGAGTCCAGGTTTCTTTTGGATTTGATGGATAACCTTAAAGCAGGGGATTCTAGTTCTTTTGCCTTGAAGGCAGAGAGCAAAATTCTGAACTCCGAAATGAATACTGGAATCGGGAACGTCGGAACCAGACATTCTGCATCAGTTGTTGGTGGAGAATTCGGATTACCTGCAAATCAATTGGGTCAGTATGGAAACCAGTATGGTGGTTCTAGGCTTCCTTCGATGGGGACTCCTGGTGTACTTATGGGATGTAACAGTTGCGGAAGTAGCAGTCATAGCTCTACAAATTGCCCAAGTATTATGAGTGGTCCAGGACAATTTATAGGAGGGGCCTATGCAAACAGAGTATCTCCTGGTGGAGGTGCTGGAGGCAGTGGCGTTTCCCCTGGAAGGTATGGAGGTGCTCCAAGGCAACAGGTTGGTGGCTATTGAAGTCTGTACAGCAGCCTTGGGAGCCATAAATGGCCTTTCACATATGATTTGCAGCACATGCGAAATTTTGAAAGGTCATGTTTCTCTAGGTAAAACTTTTTGTGCAAGGTATTAGGGACATTATTATATTGTCGTTTTCTTTTTTATCTCGAAAGTTTCTGTATCATATTATTTTCTTTGTGGGTTTATAGGTACTTGGAATTTCGCATTTAAGTTAAATGTTGTGGTACAAATTTCGCACTCATTCTGTGTAGTATTGTTCACTGATCAGGAGTGGGATGCATGACCCAGAGGTCTGCTTATTTTTTTTACCCCTTATGTTTATTTCTACATAGACATATAAAGCAGCCCTCCACTTAGGTAATTTTAATTGGAAATTCATCATTGCCATTGCAAGCGCTATTTGAGGTTGAGCTTGAATGGTTCTGGTTGCTGGTTGGAAAATCATTCTTGTATGTGCCCCAAATTCTAGTTTCAATTTCATCCCGTGGTTTCTTTTTAGTCGGGAATTTCATGCCTGTTGAGCAACTTGTGAGTAAGAAGCCCAAGCTTTAAAAGACACCATAATTCCATGCCTACAGATTTTGACTGAAGAGTATGCTTGGATTGCTGAAGAAAACCATTCTTATCGCTTTAATAATAATAGTTTATGCTCATTTGGTCTAGTTTGTTTTTTGGGAAAGTAAAATTAGACCAAACAATTTTTTTGAAGCTGTTTTTAGCATGAATCATAATTTGTAAAACAAGTTAAAAAATCCGAATTTTGCTCAAACTCAAAAAAGTTACATTTTTTTTTTGTAGCTTTTGAACTAGAATTACTTTTGACGTGCCACTATAAAAGTTCAATCAACTTGATTTTACTTCATATAAAATTATAATTGCAATTACAAAGATACAATCATTATTATTAAATTTGATGATGCTATCAATTGAGATTATTGTTATCATTATTACTATTTTTAGTTTAATATTATTATTGCTTTATAACTTTTAAAATAAATTATTTTTGGATAATTGCGTTAAAACTTTTTGAAGTTTTAACACATTGCATTTAAATTCTTGAAGTTTTAATTTTGACAATTAAGTCTTTGATCTTTTAATTTGTGGCAATTTAGTTTTTATTTGCAATTTTTTTTATAGTAGAAAGTACACTATATAGCATATTAAAAGACAAATTGAAAGTTTAGGGATTCAATTACCAAATTTAAAACCTTAAGGATTTGAGTGTAAAGTGTTAATTTTTTTTTATAAAATTTATCAACTAAACACATCAATTTTTATGTACTAATTCGATAACACTTTTTAACATAATTTTTATCAACTATTGGACAATTTTTAACCACACAACACTTTATATCCACGATTGTTTTAACAACATTACTAAGTTAGGCCAAATTGGCCACCAAACATATATAGCTACTATAAGCATGGACGGAGTTATACTCCGGGCTGGTTTGGGCTTAAGCTCGAACTCAATTTTTTTAAAAACAAATTTACTGGTTAGTATAAAATGTTTTTACCCACTGTGAAATTTAATATATTATTAAAGTCATATTTGGTTCATACCAAAAAAAAAAAAAAAAAACTCTCAAACTTCGATTGAAAATAAAAATTTTTAAAAAAAAACCTTCATGTTACGGTTTGCATAATTCTTGCACTGTTGTCTCCTATCTTCTCCAAATTTCTTTTATGATTCTTGCGGATAACCAAGTCCGAAATGCATCTCTAAATTATTGAAATAGTATTCCACTTCCTTTTAGTTGTGTGCCATGATTGATGGAAAAAAATGAAATTGTATCTGAATGGCAAATCCAGATGATAAACTTACCATATGCAAATAGCCAGTTGTGTCCTAGCGTACTTTCTTTGAACCAATAAAAATTTAGATATGGGTGTATGGTTTGTGATGCAAATGCTTGTTGTTGTTAGGAATTCTTATGTAATGAAAAGTTGTGATTTTTGAATTATTGGTCCAACTTTGGTTCTATTGAGTGGTAACTTGAAAATGAGAATGGCTCAGGAGCAGTGCATTTAAATGATGATGTTGTAGTTTCGTTGATTTTCAAATCCAGATGGTTCCACTTATAAAAGATGAAGCTCAAAGGTTGTGGATAACTGAGCTAAGGGATTGGATCTAATGTGTCTTCTACTAACAACTGAGGCCTCTCTTATTGGTTGCTTCTCCAAACCATTTGATGCACTAATAAAAAAACAGTACTTTCTATAAGAAACAGAAGAAAAATTGCAATGTTGTAATTTATATTAATATCTTTGTGTTCACTTGACAATTTGAGAAAATAAGGTAGAAAAGCCATTACGAAGGCGGTTGAATGACCACATGAATTTGTCCCTCTAAAAATGATCATGAATCTTTTGGAGTTCTTTTGATCTAATGGGATTATAAAATAGTTCAATATCTAAAAAATATTGAAATTTTAGAAATAAAATAATATTAATTATTTTCAAATATTTGATATGTGTTAGAAAAATAAATTTAATAAAATTGAGAAATAAAATTAATATAGATTTCATATTTAAACTTAAAGCTAAAAACAATTACAAAAAGATGTATCTATTATCCAAACAACATTTCACTGCTTTTTATTAAAACAATTTTTGAGTTACAGTTATCCAAATATATTTTTTCAAAAAATATCAAAAAATTATTTTCAGTTTTTTATTTTCAAAAACAGTTTTCAATTTTTATTTTCAAAAATTTGAAAAACAAAAAATTATTACCGAAACCTCACCTAAGTTTTCTCTCTTTTCTTTTTCAATTTCTCTTGCTTTGCTGTTGTTTCAAATTTTATACGAATTATATTTAAAAGTTTGAATACAGGAAAGTAGGCAACCATCAACATAGTCTAAATTGTTCAATTCTAAAGAGTAAGGATTAATCATCTAAGGGGAAAGGGCGCTCATTGCCTGATAAGAAAGAGGAAAAGCAAAGAGAGAGAGAACATATTTAGTAGCACACTTGCAGTGAAGCTTATAGAGAGAAATCAGGGACTAAGGAAAAGCAAAGGAGAAAAGATGAGGCGGCGAGCAACCGAGAATAGCTTGGGTCTCGCCGATCGATGGTAGTCGCTCGGATCTCGACGGACGACAGTAGGTGTTGGGAGAGCTCGCACAAATACAGAGGAGAGCAGAGCTGGTAGCATATCTGTCGCGGAAGAGAGGAGGGGAAGGAGGGAGGAGGAAGAAGAAAGGAGAAGAAGAAGAGGGGAGGGAGGGGCTGCCGCACGACGAAGGGGAAGAGGAGGAAGGGGACAGCATAGGGGAAGAGGGATGAAGGAAAGGAGAAGAAGGGGAAGAGGGAAAAATGTTACGACGACTTCCAGAATTAAGAAAATTACAAGTATGATTTATTTTCTCTGTAGCTTCAATTTTTAGGATTTTCTTTTATAATTTTCTTAAACTCAAAAGAAGATTTTTGATGTGTTATTAGATACTTTATCCTTTAATTTTTTTGCTTGGTGATATGAATATATGATAATCAAGTTTTGCTAATTGATTTTTGAAGGGTTTTATTGCTACTCACTTGTTACTTGTAAAAAAAGATGTTGCTAACTTATTGCCTGAGAAGGAGGATTGGCCTCCACTGTATGACATCACCACACTAAACAACAATAAGGTCTGCTGCCTTCTGTTGCATTGTATTAGTGTTAATCTTCTACTATCATAATTTGCCATAATTTCTTTCAAATGGAAATATGAACTTTTCAATAGCATATAATGTTTACATTTTCTGTTATCTTTTACTGTCTTAACAAGGGAGGATGCTGGTTTTCAGATCAGTTTAATTGTTGTTTTATAAACATTTCTTTCAATGCTAGCAGGTGTTGCTGCAGCAATTTATTTTTTATATATATATATTAACTTCAAGTTGGCCATGGAGACAACTTCTCAGATTGTGGATAACTAATGAAAATATATGCATTCTGGTCTTCAAATAAGCTTTTTTTCTGCTATTTTTCTTCTGATTAGCTTTCTTTTTTGTGGACTTAATTGAGCAACTAAGAACAAAATTCTAATTAAGATTAAATAAGAAAAAAATTAGGAGAAATATATTTTAGCTATTCCTTAAGAAAATTTCTGACTGCCCCTGACCATAAGCGTAGGAGTTCAGATTTTTTCTATTTTCAAACTCAACATTGTTAATTAAGAGAAATTATCGAATATTCCCAAAAGTATCATTCATGGATCCCATATAAAAAAAAGTGAGTGAATCTACATAAATGTGAAAAATGTTAAAAGAAAGAGTAATACTCTGCAAGTATAGAATTCTTATTAAGTAAAACTTTAGTCCAATATATTAAAAAAAAGAACTCTAGTCATATATAATATATTGGGAGTGAACTTAACAAAAAACAACTCTGCATGAGGAATGAAATATGATTAATCCTTTAAAAATAAAGTTTGTGAGAGATTGAGGTGATGCTATTTTAGTTGGTAAAATGTGTTACTTTATGCCCAAGAAAAAAAATAAAAATATCATCTTAAATTTGGTAATCTTGTTCTTAATCCTTCTTCGTTTTTTTTTAGGGGAAAGGATCCTATTCATTTTTGTTGTTCATGACACAAACACACTTTACCAAGAAAATGAGACAAACACGCTTTGCCTATAAAAATACCATCAGTTCATCACTTCAATCCTCCTCAACCTTCATTCTAAGTATTGAATTTATTGTATTTCCATTTCATTCATTGTATAAACCAAACGGCTTTGAAAAAAAAAAAAGTAAAATGCAAATCAAAATATGAACAAGCAAAATAATATAATTGCAACACAAGTTGCTGCTTGTATTCATCGTATGCAAGTCAAATTCAGATTTTCTTTTATCGTTTGTTGCAGTTATGAATTCAAATTTTGTAAGTGATGATGGATATTAATGAACAAGGTATTTTGTTAAATAGAGAAATATTGGATCTGAAAGTTATCTATGGCTACAAAATTTTGAAGGAAGTATAATTTTCACATTGAAATCGCAAGGGGCAAGGTCCAATACGTAATCTATATGCTTTAATGGATTATTTGTGAAGATTGAATACAAGTGTTTTTACATAAGTAATGCTTCTCCGCTTGGAAATTTAGACTATCATCACAAACAACTTAATTACGATTCATACAAAATATTTAACTTCATATGCTATAGACTAAAGGTCGGATCTCTGATATCAGATCTGCAAGTCTTGCCATCAATACAATATTTCTTATTTCACTCCACCATTTGCACTTCTGATGTCAAAAACAAACGCTGGTTGATGAAGAAGTGGGCCTACCGGCCTTGAGAGGAAGTGGATCCCACATCATCCCCTCAGTACCACAGTGACCACCTGTAATGCCATCCACCTGGCTTGGATTATACCCCGCAACAGCAGCAGCAATTGCTGTCTTAGCTGCCACCCTCTCTGACTCAGCAACGGCTTTAAGTCGATACCGCTCAGCTCTTGAGCCGATAACCTGCCCTAGTATCGAAGCTCCAATGGTCAACGCCATAGCTGTTTTGGGCATCACAACAGACTTCCTAAGCATAGCTACAAAGGGCACAGCTGCATGCACCGCCACAAACCAGGATAGTGAAAACTTCTGAGTATGCTCCCTCCATATGCCTAAAGGCACGTTAACAGCCATGCCCAAGAGAGCAATGACAAGCATTTTTGCAGGTAGTGGCTGAGGGCGCAAGGTCTTAACCAGGGCAGTACGAGCCAGGGCTGCCCTTGCGGCAACTACAGCAGGCGGGCATCTAAGCTTCATACCAGGGGGTGGCTGAAGAGCTGTTGCTACAAGTGGGAGGACACGACTCACAGCTCTGTAAGACTTGGCAATTGGACAGTTTCCTGTTTCTAGCCACTCATTTCCCAGTGCCTCATGTTTTGATGAATTTCCGGTCTAGGAGACAAGAAATAGAATGCACATAATTAGGGTTTTGCAATAATTCCTTGATTATGTATATATAATCCATTTACAAGGGATGTAATTCAAAAAGAATATTTACAGTTTTCCATTTTTTATTTATTTACGGTGATGATCTAACCTACTCTAAATCCCTACCAACCCACACAACAATCCTCCTTAACCGTAACTATTTGAATTTTTCTATATCAATGTTGCCTAAGGAAGCCCACTCCAATTCCCACCTCTGCATAAATGCATTTTAGAATAATAGGATTGATTATGGTGCTAATGCATGATGAGCGCAATTCTCCTCAACAAGCTATGATGGATTCATTCACTGAATTAATATCCCAACAACACATGTTAAACTTGCAGACCAAGGGGTTGTTTTCCATGCAAATGATTTCCCTTTACTTATCATTTCTTTAATATCACTTTCCTTGACAAGATAAAATAGTATTGTTGGTGAAAGAATGTATTTCTACCTGAGAAGAGGATTCTCTATTGTTGGATGACTCAGATTTCTTTTGCTGTTTCTTCCACTTGTCGGAGAAGGAACCAAAGCCGAATGGCCCTCCAGGACCAAATGCTGACAGACTGATGGTGGCGGCTTTCGCTGCTAAGGGGTTGAACTGGGGTGCAGGCTCAGGTACTGGATTGTCATTACAAAAATTTGACCTCCCTGACAGCGGTACAATCCCGTCCTTCCCATGAAAGAGTTTAAACGCCATATCAAAATCTGGACCATCTTCAAAAATTGGACCTTTGGCTCCCCATACCTTAAGAAAAGAAACAGAATAAATTAACCCAAGGTATAAAACTAGATGAGCATCAATAAATAAATATCAGCACAGATATTCTGAATCATCCAGGCAAAAAGTTATAAAAGACAATGAACAAATTACAGGGATGGGTAAATTCACTGAAGAGAATGAAAAGCTTGTTGGTCTGTTGATGTTCCTCAGAAATGGACATCTCTGAATGTCTTTGGCATCAAAGGTGCATTCAGATGTGTCTTCATTCATTCCCTTGAACAAAAAGTCCATCGTTTCCTTTTCTCAAAGCAATTCACCTGAAAAGAAGACAGCCTTAAAGGGGTAACTAAACAATAATCAAAATTCATTACTATCTAAATTATTCATCAACATACTGGCATTCTTATTGCTCATAATACATGCTATAAATTTATCAAAATATCGGTAATCCTGAAACAGTAAATTGAGAAAACTGACGTGAACAACTTGTGCTACACAGAAAGCAACAGTGTGTGTGTATGTGTTCGCACTTGCGCACCCATGAGCATGTATGCGTAAATACTCTCACATGTAAAGAATAAAACTAACCATATGGCCATTTTATACTTCAAAACCTAGAGATAATTGCTACATTCATCATGAAGCGCGGCTTTAATCTACTGCACCATTTAATAACGCATCTTAAATGATTTCACCATCTCCACTCCTAACTTCAAACTATATATATATATATATATATATATATATATATATATATATATATACACACACACACACACACACACAATCCTGTAACGCCTACTAAGAACATTAAAATCATGATCCGGATTGTAGGATCAATTCTAAATCCTGAATTGAACAAATTATTGAAATTACCTCCCAAAATTGTAGATACTTTGGGTTGGTTTGTAGTAGAATCGTAGGATCAGAACATGCAGGATCTAGTAAGGTTAGACCAGAAAGTATATGGACTTGAGGCATGCAATTCCATAACTTTCACCAAGAATTGGCACTGGTATGATACTTCCTTTATTAGACCTAAAAAAACTTAATAATTATGATGGCTACAACGTATACATGCAGACCTGCGCAATTATAATTTGGAAACTATCACTTGTAAGTTTTAGAGATGTGTCAAATTTATTAGAAGTAAGGCAATACACTATGATTCTTAGTTTTCTATTTTTTTTTTTAACTTGAGAATTAGACATGCGCTTTAAAAAAAAACCCAGGAAATAGATTTCAGGATTTTTTATATTATACTTATATTACCTGTAGTTATTTTTCATAGTTTGTAGAATCATACACTTCTAGATCGCATCCCACAGTCAGATTCTGAACCCCTCTCGAATGATCCAAGGTAGGATCCTAATTTTAAAAACCCTTGCTACTCAGCCCCTCAGCCGACACAGTTTTCTAGCTTATATAAGTTTTATTATTGATCCATCATAAGGCCAAAAGTAGGAAACTAAAACACACTAATATTAGTATTGGACGCAAAACGATTAGAGGATATGAAAAGAGGAAGTTAATCTAATTGGCTTAGTCATAGAGAAGAATTATCAATATTGCACACGTGACACAAGTCTATACAGAGAAAGCCCAGAATGCATGAGCTAGGGGGAGAGAAAACCAAAAAAGCAAACGAATTTTTCTATGAGTAAGAAGTCAACAAAAAAGTGTAACTGACTCCAAATGATTGGACCATGTTTTGCAGTTTTGTGGAACAAAACCATTTTTTTTCTTCAGATAATTGGAACAACATCAATATTAACTAGTTAATGAAAAGGTTTTATATTTCTATTCAGGTCTAGTGACTAGTCACATCCTTCCACTAACCTACAGAGAACACAATATCCTCCAATTAATAATATAGTAGTTCAACCCCTCCATATACCTTTTTGCAAAGAATTCAAGTTCAAAACATTCTTCCAATTTCTTAAGCCTACCATATTAAACACACACAAAACTTCTCACCCTGAACATCTCCTAAATGGTAGAATCTGATTCCCCCAATGACTTGATGCTCCAATGAAACACACTAAAAAACGAGAATGAAGCAATAGCCTGCTATATAACCCAGTTAGCAGATAAAACACCACTATCTCCCAGCTCTAATCAGATAGTCTTACCTTCAAGCCCCACATAGCCAAAAATATTATAAAATATACATGAATCTGACCTGCTCCACAGATGACCTACATAAGTTCCACAAAAGATAAGAGAATTCCTGCTCAACTAAGTTAAGACCCTTTCCCCAATGGAAGACAACTCATAGTCCGTGGATGAAATCATGATGAAGATGGGATGAAAATTCGGAGTGTGAGAGCTAAAGGAAGCAACAAGAACATGCATGGTTAACTTCAGGGGAAAAACAATAAGCCTTTGAGGGCATTTGATTCACAGAAAGTAAGCAACTTCCCCATCAATCTGTGAAGGAATGTGATACTGCAGTGTTTGTTTCGCAATTTTAAACCATCCATATGGAAATCTAAAGTCTATACTTTACTGCAGAATGTAACTTGCCCCTATTGAGGGACATTTTATTACTTCCAGTATAGGTGGCAGTCTTGCATTCCTGATGTAAAGGAAAGTAAAGAAAGTTTTTATCCAAAAATACCTAGACTCTTTCTCCCTCTCCATGGACATTATCTCTTTTCACCATTGTATGTCAGATCTGCCATGGCTGAAAGGATGCACCTCCCATGGCCATGACCATCATCTATCTCCCTTAGCCATTAGACTGTGCATCCCATGGACATGAAAGCTGGTTACGAAGTGTATCGCATCCACTGACTACTGTTCGCGATCACACTGCAGACACTGGTCGTGAATTTAGTTTTTATAAATTCATTGTTCATTGTGGATTTTTTTGTTTGTTTGATAGATTTGTGAGTTTTATTTTGTTGAGTTTAATTTTTTTGGTGGATTTGGATTAGTAAATTGTTTTAGTTTTGTGGAAATGATCTGATTTTCACTGAGTTGACGGAAAAATAGTGGTTGTATAACTTGCAAATTAGATGAAGATTAAGGGGTAACTCAAGGCACAATTTTTGGGTCCCAATTTTTAAGTTAATTTTATTTTGCACACCAAACAGCTCAATATAGGATTGAAGGTAATCATATTCCCCTCAATGCACTTTCCCAGTACAAAATCCTATTCCACGAACCAAATGTAACCTTGATGGCTTAATTAATATATGCAGTCATCAAACCAATAAGGGTAGCAGTACCGAGTAACTAGGGGTGGACTCGAGCTGAATCGAGGTATTCGAGCTCTGCTCGACCTTAAATGAACAAGCTCAAGTCAAAATTAGACTTGAGCTCGATAATAAACGAGCCTATTCGAACCCAAGCTCGAGCTCGAGCCTGAACCTTGGATTGTCCATTCGAGCTTAACTCGAAAAGCTCTCGAATAATTCAATAATACCTTATTGAACTGTTTGAGAGCCTTTCGAGCCGAACCTTAAAGTATTCGAGCTCGGCTCGATAAGATAGTCGAGCCTAATTTTCAGGCTTGAGGGCTTAAGCTTGATCAAGTCGAGCTTTGATGAGCTCGAGCTCGAATAGCTCGATAAAAGCTCGGATTGATTCCAACCCTACGAGTAACCTAATGAACTAAAGTACTAGGTACAATAGGCTCTCAATTCGAAAGTTCATACAAAAAACCCAAACATAATCAGAGTGCCAAAATCAGCATATATTTTCTTTTTCTTTTTCTTTTATGTTTGTCAGCATTTATGCTTACCGCCATATAAATGTATGTGTTCTGCTCAAGAGTTACTTCAGGTAACAGAATACAAACGCACTTTCCCAACAGCTTAATATAGGATTGAAGGTAATCATATTCCCCTCAATGCACTTTCCCAGTACAAAATCCTATTCCATGAACCAAATGTAACCTTGATGGCTTAATCAATATAAGCAGTCCTCACACCAATAAGGGTAGCAGTACCGAGTAACCTAATGAACCCAAGTACTATGTACAATAGGCTCTCGATGTGAAAGTTCAAACAATAAACCCAAACATAATCAGAGTGCCAAAATCAGCATTTTTTTTCTTTTATGTTTGTCAGCATTTATGCTTACCGCCATATAAATGTATGTGTTCTGCTCAAGAATTACTTCAGGTAAGATAATACAAACGCCACAAAATTTGTTTAGAATAAAAGGAATACAAGACCTAATCCTCTTGAGATGCTCAGTAGAATTGTTCGGTTACTGCTTATCTTTCAAAAGCTCCATACAAATATTGCATCAAATTTATGGGAATGAAAAATAAAATCCAATTTTAAGTTATAAACCACCAGTGCCCGGCTATATAAATCTCATTTGAATTAACAGACATCAACGATAAAGAAAATTTGAATAAAAAAACGTTGTGCATATAGCAAGGCTGATTTAGGTTCATAATTTAAACTCATCAAGAAATTTTTTTTGGAAGAAAATTAAACTGAATTTGGAAACGAATAGCTCATGCGAATCCAGGTCAATATATAGCAATCAAATCAGCAAATTCAAGGAAACAATGAGCACCTACAACGATTCACATGGGGGAAAACGATTCACCGGAGCATTAATTTCTAACAGGAAAATGCATTAAAAGAAAAAAGAATCTATAAAGCAATCCACAGAACATGGTAAATAAATTTAAAACCTAAATATCCATTTCTTTCAAGCGAATCTGGGAAGATAAATGATAAAATCGATGAGAGAGAAACAAAACTTCGAGGGGGTTGTTTGGTAAGCGAGAAAATTACCGTAAGAATATTGCACTGTTTGCCAGGAAAATCCAAACCAGAGAGTTCGAAGTACGTGTGGTGGACACAGACACGTAACCCACAAGACACGGCTTGGTGTAGGTATTAGAGAAAGTAACCTTCTCAGCAGGTAAATTGGCACGTTAGCTACCCGTGACCGCCAGTCAATTGCGTTTGGTCAGCAAACTGATCCGTTCGATTTTCTATCGCATAAAGCAGAATGCAAGCCACTTGGTGGGAAGGTCTTCGAGTGTGATGACACTCATGTTGATCGTATGTATGTGAACCTTCGTTTTTTAGGTTTGGCTTTCATCTCTTATACTTTTAATTATAAACAAAAAATAAATCATCATTTTAAAGAATCAATAACTAAGATTTATTCAAAAATATTGTTTAGGTTAAAATATCATTCCACCACTTTAACAAAATAGAGATATTTTAAAAAAATCATATTTTTTAAATTAAAAAAAAAATCAGAAGGTGCCGTTCACGAACACGTTCCCCATGTGAGGACAAGCGATGCATGGGGGTACTGTGGTGATCGAACAACGACGATGATTAAAGACGAAATTCTTCTCGTCAAGTCCGACTCGGTGCTATGGTCACTTTTTGTCAATGGCCACCAAAAAAGAGTAGATATAAGAAAATGCCCCCTCCATTCATGATAGGGTAGCCGACGACGTGTGAAGGTAGGCAGCTCAGCAGAAGGAGGCGTTTCTAAGTCCCATTTGGTATCTCTCGGAGATAGTATTTTAGCGGTATCGAATGTGCGCTTTTCTAACATCCTGTTGTCGCGATATTGCCACAAAATTCCAAGGTGAAAAAAATTAAATCAATGATTTTGTTCATTTACCAAATTACCCTTCTATTTATATAAATCTTAAACTTTGCTCTTTTAAATGTTTGTGTATTCTTGTGGTTAAAAAAATGAGATGTCTTTGATAAGGGATAAATGATGGATGTTGAACTCCATATTTTAATACTCTAGCTTCCTTTTATACAAGAAAACTTGGCTCGCTTAAAGTGCAAGTTAGCATTGTGTCCCAATTTGTTTGGACAACATTATGCTTCATTATACCATAAAATCACATTAAAATAGTGAACTTTTTGGGGATTTTAACAAAATTGGAATCAGAAAAGGAAACAAAACAATGACCAGAGTCAAAGCCCACTCAAGCACCAATCAACATGTGGGGCAAGTGCGAAAAATTCCGACGAGATCATGTCACCGAGTTTCAAAGGTTGGGTTCCTTTTCCAAATTTCGATTCGATGGTGTGGGTGATTTCCAGCAATAGTCTCCAAAAAAGCACATATTTAAATTCGAGCCCACTCTATTAATAAGGATGGCGTGTGAGGGTGGCCAACTAGGCAGATGACGGTGCAATTGTGTCGGAATGTAGATCATTGGACGTTGATTTCGATGATACAAACGATGCATTTTTCGACCATTGACGATCATTAATAGCAAAAGATTCTGAGTGTTAATAAAAGTTGAAAAAGTGTGTTCATTGAATTAATATTTACCCTTACAGTTGTTTTACACAAGATTGTCTACTTGGAGACATTTTGGTCCTAAATAGTTGGCGCACAGTTTTAACTTTTGTCTTGTGGGGTAAGTTAGGAAGTCCTTGTATTATCTATATCTATATATAATATAAAAGTTAGTATTGTACACTAATTATTTTAGACAATATTGCTTTTAATTATTTCTTGAAAACTTATTAAAGTTGGGATTTTTGGGGGCATTTAAAAAAACCCTCTTCTGGAATTCATTTGATACTATTAATAGGAACAAGCCCTACATGCAGTCGACAACAAATGGAGTGCGTGAGGCCGTTTCCAATAGCGTCGAGCTGCCAAAACTTGCAAATCTTTATATCGCGCCATTTCTAGCTCGGTGGTGGTGGTGGTTTCATGCAACAATCATGGAAGGAGTGCAAATCTAAGTGCCCCTTTTAATCATCCAAGCGGTGAGTGAGGGTGGCTAAATCAGCAAAAGGTAGTGAAACCGGTGTTAAAATTTAGATCGTCGAACGCTGATCCCAACAGTACTAGTGGTGTATATATATTTATATATACATATACATATAAAATATAAACAGTTTTAACTTGTGTTTGTGGGATAAGTTAGCAAGTCCTTGTATTATCTATATCTATATATAATATAAAAGTTAGCATTGTACACTAATTATTTTAGACAATATTGCTTTTGATTATTTCTTGAAAACTTATTAAAGTTAGGATTTTTTGGGGCATTTAAAAAAATCCTCTTTTGGAATTCATTTTATACTATTAATAGGAACAAGCCCTACATGCAGTCGACAACAAATGGAGCGTGTGAGGCCGTTTCTAATAGCATCGAGCTGCCAAAACTTGCAAATCTCTAGATCGTGCCATTTCTAGCTCGTTGGTGGTGGTGGTTTCATGCAACAATCATGGGAGCAGTGCAAATCTAAGTGCCCCTTTTAATCATCCAAGCGATGAGTGAGGGTGGCCAAATCAGCAAAAGGTAGTGAAACCGGTGTTAAAATTTAGATCATCGAACGTTGATCCCAATAGTACTAGTGGTGTGTGTATATATATATATATATACATACATATACATATATAATATACATAATTGTAACTTGTGTCTTGTGGGGTAAGTTAGCAAGTCCTTGTATTACCTATATCTATATATGATATAAAAGTTAGCATTGTACACTAATTATTTTAGACAATATTGCTTTTGATTATTTCTTAAAAACTTATTAAAGTTGGGATTTTTTGGGGCATTTAAAAAAAACCATCTTCTGGAATTCATTTGATACTATTAATAGGAACAAGCCCTACATGCAGTCGACAACAAACGGAGCATGTGAGGCCGTTTCCAATAGTGTCGAGCTGCCAAAACTTGCAAATCTTTATATCGCGTCATTTCTAGCTCGGTGGTGGTGGTGGTTTCATGCAACAATCATAGGAGGAGTGCAAATCTAAGTGCCCCTTTTAATCATCCAAGTGGTGAGTGACGGTAGCCAAATCAGCAAAAGGTAGTGAAACTGGTGTTAAAATTTAGATCGTCGAACGGTGATCCTAACAGTACTAGTGGTGTATATATATATGTATACATACATATACATATATAATATACACAGTTTTAACTTGTGTTTGTGGGGTAAGTTAGCAAGTCCTTGTATTATCTATATCTATATATAATATAAAAGTTAGCATTGTACACTAATTATTTTTGACAATATTGCTTTTGATTATTTCTTGAAAACTTATTAAAGTTGGGATTTTGTGGGGCATTTAAAAACACCCTCTTCTGGAATTCATTTGATACTATTAATAGGAACAAGCCCTACATGCAGTCGATAACAAATGGAGCGCATAAGGCCGTTTCCAATAATGTCGAGCTGTAAAAACTTGCAAATCTTTAGATTGCATCATTTCTAGCTTGGTGGTGATGGTGGTTTCATGCAACAATCCTGGGAGGAGTGCAAATCTACATGCCCCTTTTCATCATCTAAGCGGTGAGTGAGGGTGGCCAAATCAGCAAAAGGTAGTGAAATCGGTGTTAAAATTTAGATCGTCGAACGCTGATCCCAACACGCACACACACACGTTGAGATATGAGTTTAGAAATGATTTGATGTGGTTGTGTTTGAGGAATTGTGATGTATCTGATTGTAATGAAAGTGATTGAATTGATTACTATGAGATTATGATGTGTATGATTGTGATGAACGTGATTAGTTGGATTGGTATGAAAATGTGATGTACTTGATTTGTGAATGCTTGTTTGCATGTTCGTTGCTTCATAAATGCATTGTCATGCTATGGATATATGGTTAACATATTATAAGAGCAGATCTATGTTGTTGAGGACTCGGCCCGGAAAGGGGTATGTAGGTATCCGATATATATATATATATATATATATATATATATATATATATATATATATATATATATATATATATATATATGCTAAGAGATGAGAATCCCAGTAAAGGATAGGGAAGAATCCTAGTAAGGGGTAGGGGAGAATTTAAATGATGAAAGGACCTTACTCAGTAAGGGTTAACGGAGGATCCGACTTGTATTGTGAAGATTGACATATAGATACGTGAGAGATGCCTCTGTTGTTATATGACTTACCCAATGATAGGGTGTTATAATGATACGAAACTATATACATGATTATACATCTAATTATTTTTTCCGTTAGTGCATTCTAATGATTGGCTCATGAGAGGCATGCTTTACAATTGGCCCATGAGAGGCATGCTTTACGATTGGCCCGTGAGAGGCATGCTTTATGATTGGCCCATGAGAAGCATGCATTTATGGTTAGCCCATGAGAGGCATGCATTTATGGTCGGCCCATGAGAGGCATGTGATGTGTTGGGCCTAGTGAAGGGCATGAATGATGATTGTGATGATGAATGGTATTTCATTGGAAGTTTTTTATTCTTATTGACTTTTTTATAATTAACTACAATGTCGTAAGCTTTGTATGTTTAAAAGGCTTATAAGAATCTCGGTAAATCCTGGCTTAATTGTTATTTTTTTTTGTTAAGAAATAGAGATAAATGATTGGAGGAAACTCAATAAAACTTAAATTTTAGTATTTTTAAAATTTGATGAATTATATGCTACAAATATAATTTAAAATGAAAATTTCTCCTCCAATATGATTACTTTTAATAATGTGTTTCTCATTAGGATTTTTAACTTCATTTACTAATATTTCATGTAGTACCAGAAGTTTTATGGTCAAGTCGAAAGGAGTACGTCATAAGGCATTCATCTACAACATCCTCATCTTTTTGGTTTTTCATTAGGAGTCTATTCAAGAGTTGTGTAGTAGGAAGTTTTCCTTTTATATATGATCCCATAGTTTTAAACTTTGACCCCCATGTGTTGTAAAGGTCGTTTGTTTATGTAAATTGTGATTGTTTGTCTTGTAAAATTGTATATTTGCATATAGATCGGTTTGATCAAAGCTGAGAGGTGATGATACCTCTTCAGGTAAGACCCACGTAGGGACGGATCATTATAGTGATATATGATAAAACATAAAACACTCATTCAATCCCTTCAATTCTTTACTCTCTCAATTGGGTAGTTCACAAATATTGGGATGTCTCCCATTTAAATAAATTAGATCCTCTCTCTACTCCTTACCAAGCGAGGTCTCCACTTCTAAGAACAAGGATTTCCTCCCTACCTTTTACTGGACAGAGTTATAACATTTAACACACTAACACTTCCTTTCTACCCCTTACCAGGTGAGATTTACATAGCTACTAAATAAATCCTTTCAATACACATTTCATGAACTAATTCTATTCAACATACCCCAAACATATAGATTTTTAATACACAATTATTATCTAAATGCATCTCATTCTCCTTAAATCTTTTATTTTATGATACGTAAAATGCTTAAGTCCTTACTAATGTGTATAATCTAAGCTTTTAATTTCATTCAAGATTCTCACACTTACTAAGAGTAAGGTGATACTCACCTTGGAGGCTAAGCCTTCACTCTCGAATCACCTTCTTGCTTTTAGAACATTCTTCAAACATACCTAAAGAATTCATCGATTAAAATCAACCTCCGAGATGTATACAATTACCCACTAATTACTCGAGTTAGGAAATCAAGATCAACTATTTAATTGTATAGTAGAAAAAAAAGATAATGAGATGAAAAAAATAGAGAAAATTGATGTAAAAATATGAAAATAGGGCTACATAGTCGACTGCCTTACTTGTATAGTCGACTGTGAGACTTTCAAAGTGTTTCACAGTCGACTGTTTAACTCTATAGTCAACTATGGGACCTTCAAAAAGTTTAACAGTCGACTGTTTAACTACACAGTCGACTATGGGTTCTCGGAAAGAAAAGCACAGTCGCATATCTAATTTGCATAGTCAACTGTGTTAAGGACCTAAACTCACTGCCTCTTCCATAGTCGACTGTACAACCACGATAGTTGACTGTGCTGAGGACTGAAGCTCATAAATAGACGAAAATCTTACTTTTTTCCTTTTGAAAACCAAATTAAACTTTCATAAAATTTCAAACCATTTTGAAACAGAAGTTTTCCAAGACCTCCAATTTTCTACATTACCTATGGCAAATCTTTCTAGTTAGAATATTCAAATCCATAACCAACTATAAAACTCTTTTCTTCAAACCAGAAACCTAACTTTTTCTTAAATTCGACCTAACTTTTTCTTAAATTCTTTCTTGAACACAATTTAATCCAAAATCTTGAAACGAAACCTAAAGAATCTTGAGAGATATCAAAGGAAGACAACTTACTTGAGATCATTGCACTTGAACTCACCAAAATCAGAGAAAAAAAAGAAAGCTAGGTTAGTTTTGAAAGGAAAAGAGAAGAGTTAAACAAAATGAAGAACTTTCTATTCCTTTTTCTATTTATACTACTCACCAAAATTAAATGGCTAGGTTACACCTTGCCCCTTGAAAACTCTTAACATTCTAATTAGACCCAAAATTAAACTTTCTTCTCACAAGTCCCTAACCAATTAACTCAGCACTAATTATTAAGGTCTAAAAAATACCCACACAACATTTAAATTTAAAAGGCCACTAAATAATTAAATTAAAAGAAGAAGACGGGCTCTACAAGTACGATGAAGCTCACCTTTGTCGAGCCAGGATCAAACCTTGGGTTTATTTCCTAGCCTTTGAGTTTTCTTTTCGATCACACTAAACAAATACATATATACTTAGTATAATCACTCAAAAGCATACAAGCATTTAACACCCAAAGCCTATCATGGAATTTATACACGCATATAAGATCTATAGGTTAAGTTATAAACCTTTTTCCCATTTTATTTAAAACTTTTATAAAAATCATTTTGATGTGTTTTAAAAGAAAAAAAATATTTTCAAGATCTCAAATTTTAAAAATTTATCATGTAATCAAGCTCATAGTATCTTTGGAGAAGTTTAGGAATGAAATACTCTAACAAAAGTTACTTATTTTCGAAGATAAGGCTGAAAATCAGGTTCAAAGGCTCGGACAGTTGAATGTCCATATTGGGTAGTCAAATATAGGCTACCCAGAAGCTTGCGCAATTGACTGCCCAAGGTCCAAAGAGTTTCACAGTCGACTGTGCACTTTGGACAATCGACTATCTAGTCATGAATTTAGAAAATTTTTGGGCGAAAAATTTCATTTTTTTTTATCAAAATTATCTCTTATCTCTCATGGGACTTCTAACCCAAGCCAAACAAAAGTTTATAAGGGCTTTAGATTAAAGATTTAACACAACCCAAAAGAAGAATTGAACTCAAAATCATTAAATCAATACACTTTGTACATAAACCCATTTTCCTTCAAGAACAAAACATTTTCTTAAACTTTCTTCAAAGTCAACTTTCAATAATTCAAATCTTTAGTTAAATACACATGCTTAATAATTAGAAGTAAAGAGAGACACATTTTTACCTTGATTTTGTCAAATCTTCCATCTTTTCTTCTCTCTTTCTTCTTTCTTCCTCTTTCTCTCATTTCCTTCTTTATCTCATCTATCTTGTTTTCACTAGAAAGTTCTAGCACAATTGTTAGCCTTCTCTCCCTTTCTCCTCATATTTATACAAAAATTTCTTCCTTAATTACATACTTAACTTTTCACTTATCATTCACAAAAATAATCCAAACACTTTAAAATTCAAGTATTTCCCCAAAACAAAATTTTAATTCCTTAAATTCTCATTTATATACTCGTTTCTAATTCCATAAGTAATAATATGAATTAATTATGACTTAAATCCGAATGAGTACACAATTTACGCGTTGAAAAACAAATCTCAAGATTAAAGTATTATAATTAAAATATCGGACTCTACAATTCTCCCTTACTGATAAAAATTTCATCCCTGAAATTTCTCTGACGAGTGTTCACAAAACATTTGGATTATTACCTTCTTAGTCTACTTCATATTCTCAAACAAAATCCTTAAATTCTTTGCTTTCTTCAAGATTTGACAATACAAGATTAAACTTCTATCCTACCATTAACATGATCCTTGTCCATAATGTTTCCAACCAACTAATTAATCACTAGAATGACTTAAAATATCAATTTTGATAAGTCCATCCAACTTTACTAGACATTATTTTTACTCTACAGTTGGTACTTGTCCCTCTATTAATTACTCGACCTTATACTTCATCAACCTCTCCTTCATTTGATCTATCTTACCAGTCCCTTAAACTAAACATTCTTGAACAAAGGTATATCTCAACGTCACCCTTTTTATGCCTTTCTTTTACTCTCGAGATTTTAAAAATTACAATCACTCTCTAAATTCTTTAATTTCTACCTTGACATCATGCTTTAAGGTCTCAAACATGGTATAACTTTAATCATGTGTCGCTTCCAGATACCTTTCACAAGGCCACTTATCAACAAATCACCTTCCTTTATCAAATAGTAATTTAATCTCTAATAGATACTATACTCAATTCAGCTTAGTTTTTTTAACCAACTCCTCCAATCGCTCACTTCATAAATAAAACAATCAAATACAAATTAACTCCTCAAACATTCGCAAAACTTCTAGTATCTGACAAGCAAAAGTTCCATTCAATATTTTACTCTCTTTTCTCATCACAACTCTTAATTCTAACCCAAACTTCTCACTTAATAATTTAGCTGAACTTTAACTTATCCACTGCCAACCGGGGTAAGTTAATCAATAATTTCTCATGCAGCTTATCATTGCAGTAATAGTTAGGTACTTTTCTCTTTATTATAACTCTTACTTGATTAATCCTTCTTTAACAACAATAATTTCGTCGAATCCCATTTCATAGTATCGCTTGAGTATTCAGTGAACCAATTATTTTCATTTATAGCTAGCAAACTCTATTCTATAAGTTTCTTTTCCGACTTCGTCACTTAGTTGACTTTAGTTATAGTTTATTTAACTTGTCCTTAACCCCTACTTGAACTTTTCAATTCATACTGAGACTTTTATTCTAAAACTTGGGTCTTCATCTCTTCCCCAGCTCATCCTCTTATATTTTTACTCCTTCCTTTTTAACTGTTCCATATCTAATCTCTTTAACTAATTTCTTTACTAAACATTTCTCCTAACACTAGTCCTTCGTATTGTATTCCAAACTTCATCTTGTCTCTAGTTACAAATTTTCTCTTGAAATTCTTCTTTTGTCTTCCTAAAAAATTACTCCAATACTCTTATATCTCACCGAAATCCTGATTCCTAATACTACACTTCCTTAATACCTCTATTGACATAGTAATCTCTTTTGTTAAGTGTACTATTCATACTTTGCATTCATTAACTTTTATAGTATTCCAACCACATCTAAAACAAGTCATCCACAACACCATGTGGATTTTTTTTGCTCTTCAAAATTTAGTTCATCACCATATATCTCTCACCATGTCCAACTTAGTATTCCTCAAATTTGTGTCTCCAAGTAATATAAAGCTTTTAAGTTCACCCAAGTAGCATCAACCATTTAATTATTCATCCCTGAATCTTAATTCAAGGCTTCCTAGGCTTTGAATAAATCCACCATCTCTCTGTGTTAAACTTCTATTAACTTTAAAAATAATTCAAAATCCACTACACCTTTCTCTTTTATACTTTCTACCTTCTAGTGTAATTTCTTTACTATCTTTCTTAAAGCCTTAAAACACCAGAATTTTTTTACTAGTAATTTACCTAACATCAAAATTCATTACTTAATTAACTTTTCTCATTTTACCACCATCGCTCTTTACTAAAACTTATTCCTTACGCTAAGCACTTATCCAACAATTTTTTTTTTTCAATTGTTGGTCCATCCATACGCTTACCAATACTGTAATTACTCTTCTTAATTCTCACATCCTAATAATATACTTACAACTTTTCAGCTCTCGAACTTCCCCAATTTTTCTAATTGATAACAGAACCTGGTGCTCAACAACTACCTTCCTCCTACTCTTATTAATCAAGTGTACATATACAAACCCACTATGCAAAACTTTTTTTATTTCAACTTTACAATTTCTATACTAACTATTTCAAAGCGAGTTACGGTTTTCTCTGTTAGAACTTCACACAAGACTCTATCTAACAAACACAACTGAATCATAGTCAAGGTTTTTTCATCCATGTCCAGCTTATGTCCATTAGTCATCGTACTAAGTATCTTACCTTTCCCTAACAATGCATTTTTCAATCCTTTTTTGGGTTAATACCGATTGCATCTTTACTTGCCAAAGATTGAGAATACCGAAGTAAGCAAGAATTGAGTTTACCAAAGTAAAGAAAGAGCTCTCGAAAGTCAAAGAAGTTACAAATAAAGAAGTATAAGTGAAAATGAAAACTCTAACCCCTTAATATAGACTCTAAAGGAGTAGATATTAGTGGTATCTTAACCGTTAATGAGGACACATAATCTTAACAGCTTAAAAGGCACCTCAGATAGCCCAAACTTCTCATCAAATTAATGCATTCATTAGGGCCCACTAAAGCCCTAACACTGACATGAACACATTGATTAGAAGTGCTCATTTGTGCCTATGAAAGCCCTAATACTGACATTAGTGCAGTAATTAAGGTCACTCATTGGGCCCATTCAAATCCAAAGATCGATATGAGTGTATCGGTTAGAATCACTCATTAGGCCCACTAAAGCTAAAAGACCGACATGAGTGCACCGATTAGAGTCACTCATTGGACCCGTTAAAGCCCGAAAATCGATGTGGGTGCAACTATTAGAGTCACCATTGGGCCCACTGAAGCTCAAAAACTGACATGAGTGCACTAATTATAGTCACTCATTAGGCCCACTAAAGCCGGAAGACCAATATAAGTACACCAATTAGAGTCACTTATTAGACCCACTAAAGCTCGCAAACCGACGTGGATGCACCGATTAGAGTCACTTATGGGGCCCATTAAAGTTTTAAGGTCAACATGAGTGCATCGAGGTCAAGCTCTAAGGCCAACATGAATGTACTAAAGTCAATCTCTAAGGCTAACGTAAGTGCACCGAAGTTAAGCTCTAATATCGATATGAGTGCACCAAAGTCTTGCTCTAAGGCTGACGTGAATGCATTGAGGTCAAGCTCTAAGGTTGACGTGAATGCACTGAAGTCAAGCTCAAAGGCCGGTGTAAGTGCACCGAGGTCAAGTTCTAAGGTCGACATAAGTGCACCGAGGTCAAGCCCTAAGGCCAACGTGAGTGCACCAAGGTTAAGCTCTAAGGCTGACATGAGTGCACCGAGGTCAAGCTCTAAGGCCAGTGTGAATGCATCGAGGTCAAGCTATAAAGCTAACGTGAGTACACCGAGGTCAAGCTCCAAAGAAAATGTGAGTACACCGAGGTTAGGCTCTAATGTTGAGGTCAATCCCTAAGACCGACGTGAGTACATCAAGGTCAAGCTCTAAAGCCGATGTAAAAACACCGAGGTCAAACTCTAAAGCCATCGTGAATGCTTCAAAGTCAAGCTCTAAGGTTAACATGAGTGCACCGAATTCAAGTGCTAAAGATGATGTGAGTGAACCGAGGTCAAGCCATGAGGCTAACATAAGTGCACCAAGGTTAGGCCTCGAGGTCATGGTAAATACACTAAAGTCAGGCCCCAAGATTGAGGTGAATGCATAAATGTTAGAAAGCTGACGTGGTAGTATCGAAATCAGGTGGCCGATGTGAATATACCTATTCAAAGATACCGAAGTAAAAAAATGAGCATAAACATTAGATGAATTCAAAAGCTACTCTCTTAAGGCCAACCTCGCACTAGAGGAAGTGGGGGACATATGATAAGGGTAGAATTACACCACCTAATAAAATTCAGACAAGTGGCAAACTTTCAAGAGCATAAAGGTAACTTTCTGATTCAGAAGGTAAAAAGATAATTTTACATAAGGGACCCACTTCCAGCTTTTTAGGGTAAGAATCCCAAAACCCTATACAAAGGGGATTCATTGTCCCATAAAAGAGACTTTTTGGACACATTCTTCCATAATATTCCTCTCTTTCTACTCTCACTTAAGCATCGGAAAGTCCTCATCGGAGAACAAAACTCCGAACGGTTTTTTTTTTTTTAGGTATTCGCGCACTCAACTGAAATGGACTCGACTAGAACCAACTCTAATAATTCACATTAGACTGAACTTGACAGAATTACCCTTTAACTTCTTTTTGACATCAACAATTACGAAATTAAAATGTTGGAAATCTCTCGACTTGTTTATAAACAAGTTTTTTAGATAGATTCCCATTAACCTTGTTGATTCAACCTATATCAGTTACTTGGACCTGTCAAATAAAGAATTCCATCATGCACTTAACCTTTTGGAGAGATTCCCATAAGTCTTGTTAATTCAACCTATCTCAGTTAACTGGATCTGTTAAACAAAGAATTCCATCTAGCACTCAATTGCAGAGCTCATATATGAAAATCTTAAACTTTGAGGACTTACACTTTTCACCAAGTGTCACCATATATATGGGAAAACAAGAACAACATTGAAGAAGGTAAAGAATTGTTCCAAAAAGTATAACTATTTGCAGAAATGGTGGTTGGATTCTTCACAATATTTTTAGTCTTTAGAGCTTTACTGTTCAGTAGTTATTGAAGACATACTTATTCCTAATTCTTGAATACTATAATGGACTGGCTCTACTTGAGAATAACATTGAAGGTGGCCAAATTGAAGAGAAGGTTTCAGAGCTAAATGGTACAAGATTTATCCTTGTTATGGTCTATTATGAGATGTTTTTGTGTGCATGTCCTGTAAATTATGCCTTCATGATTCGCCAGTAGTAATGTCTACTACACTGTATTATGGAAAATATCACATTTGTTTTTCTTATTTTTATGTTTTGTTTCCCCTTAATCCGAAGCAGTTTAGATGTCCATCTGGCAAAGAGTCATAGTTCAAGCTTATAACATATAAAGAGAGTAACATAATGTAAGGAGACACGATATGAATATTCCCAAGCCAAGATATTCATTAGATACCATGAATGCAAAAAAGAAGTGATAAATACCAAATTTATTTTGGTTAATAAACATGTCAACTGTATGCTCAAAATGGATTAGAAAACTTAGATGAAAATAATTAAATTAATGCATATGAACATATAGCCAAGATCAACTCTAATTAGAGGGATTTTTATGAATTCTGTGAGAAATATTATTGCCTTTAGCTGAACAAATATTCATTCAAACCTAGCAATCTGAGCTTCAAATGTCAATCCTAGCATCTCAGTTGGATTCTTTTAGATATGGCTTGTAATTTTGGAGTAAAAGCGGATCCATTCTTCTTTTAATTGCCACACCATCATGCAAGAGTACAAATTGCAGTAGAAAAAGAAAGAATTAAAAAAGGTGGTTATTTTTAGTGCTAGTAAGGCACAAAATGCAAAATTAAATAGACAAATGATTCTCCTTGACGTTACCTATATATATGTGCCTATTTCTCTTCTTTCATCAAGTTGAAGATAGAGCTGTACAACAAATAAATCCTTATGAGTGGTTGAAACTTTTTGCTTTTAGGCTATTGTGTTTTTCCAATTAAATTTATAGTAGCCTAGATTTAGGTGTATTTGGGCTTTGGGAGTTTTATATCTCTTGATTTGTACTTTAATTTTAATTATAATGGAATCTCTCACCATCGCCCGTGGACATAAAATTTTTAATTCTGAACCACGTAAATTTTCTGTGTCTGTTTATTTTTCTACTACTTTATTCCTAACAAACTGGTATCAGAGCTATTGTTAAGACAGATCTGGGCACAATCTCTTCTACCACTTCGTACGAGATACAAAAGTTTGATGGAACCGATAGTCTTAATCTTTGGTAAGTAAAAATGTAAGCTTTATTAACCTAAAAGGGTTTGAAAAAGGAGTTGCTGGGGAAGAAGAAGATGCTTAGTACAATGACAGATGGACAAAAGCTAGAGATAGATGAGAAGGCTTTGACTACAATTCAGTTGTATCTATCAGATGGAGTTCTGCATGAAGTTCTTACAGAGAAAACCATTGTTGGCTTATGGAGTAAGTTAAAGTCTCTGTACATGACAAAATCCCTCACCAACAAACTATTCTTGAAGCAACAATTGTATTTGTAGCATATCACAGAAAGTATATCAATAAAATCCCATGTTGATGAATTTAATTCTATTATTACTTATTTGAATTCAGTGAAAGTTAAATTAGATAATGAGGATCAGGCCATGCTATTTTTTTGTTCCTTACCACAATTGTTTACATAATTTTAGGAAATGTTTATGTTTGGTAGAGATACAATTTCTTTAGAAGATGTTAAAGCCTCTATGTTTTCTAAAGAATTGCTTGAGTGACATATGACTAGGAATACTTATGAGAAACAGGGTCAAGGTGATGCCCTAGTCATTAGTGGTTCTAGAGGCAGATCTAGAGAAAGAGATTCTTGTAACAGTGGCCAAAAATTTCGATCTCAGTCTAGAAATAAGAATGTGACCTATCATTATTGTAAGAAAAAAGGGACATTACAAGTCTGAGTGTTGGAATTTAAAAAAAGAAAATTCAAGAAGAAAACAATTAGAATTAAGGCCAGAAACAAAATTGGGATGTGATCGAAAAAAGAATCAACCTGAAGCTAATGTTAGTGAAGAAGACTCTGATGAATATGACTGCGTCCTTACTGCTAGTGGTAATAGGTTCTCTATGTCTTGTTAGATTATGGATTTAGCTTGTTCCTACCATATTTACCTAAATAAGGATTGATTTTTAGAATATGAGCCTTATGATGAAGTTGTATTATTGGGTGATGACGCAGCTCAAAGAATTATTGTTACAGAAACTGTCCAGATCAAAATGCATGACGGTGTGATACGGACTTTGATAGAAATTTGATATATTCATTCCTTCAAGAAGAATTTGATTTCTCTTAGTGCTATTGATTTCAAAGGGTACAAGTATTCATCTGAAGGTGGAGTTATGAAAGTTAGTAGAGGTTCTCTGGTTGTCATGATAACAAAGATTACGTCACTAAATTTGTATGTTCTGAAGGGTACTATTGTTACTGGTTCAGTGACTGCTTCTACAATGTCAGATTCTAAGGTTAAAAAATTGTGTCATATAAGATATGAGTGAAAAGAGACTAACTTTGTTGAGTAAAAGAAGTTTGCTTTATGGACATAATATAGGGAAAATGAAATTATGTGAGCATTGTGTTTTTGGCAAACAAAAGAGAGTTAGTTTTAGTATAACGATTCAAAAAACCAAATGTACTATGGATTATATTTACTCTAATCTTTGGGGATCCTTACATGTTCCATCTAAGGGTGGTGCTAGGTATATGCTTACTTTCATTGATGATTACTCAAGAAAAACTTGGGTGTATATGTTGAAGAAGGCATTCAAGTGTTTTAAATAGTGGAGAACCATGATTAAAAAACAAATATGGAGGCAAATTAAGAGGTTGAAGACAGACGATGATATGGAATTTTGCTCAAATAAATTTGATGACTACTGTAGAGATGAGGGTATTCTTAGGCACAAGACAGTTAGAGGTACACCACAACATAATAGGATTACTGAGCGAATGAACATAATTATTTTGGAGAGAGCTCTCTGTATGCTCTTAAATGCTAGTTTGACTAAGGAGTTTTGAGCAGAGGCAGCACTTACTGCCTGTTATTTGGTGAATCGATCTCCTGCTATAGCTATAGAGTTTAAAACCATATGAGGTATGGTCTGATAACCCTCCAGATTATTCTATGGTAAAAATGTTTGGATGTCCTTCATATGCATATGTTAATGATGAAAAATTAGAGCTTAGAGCTATAAAGTGCAATTTTCTTGGTTGTGTTGATGATGTGAAAGGATATAGATTATGTTGTCCTAATCCTAAGTCATCTAAATTTCTCATTAGTCATGATGTTACTTTTAATGAATCTGATATACTTAACCCGGAAAAAGAGGAGTCAGTTGCTTGTAATTTTGATCTGGGTAAGAATAACACACAAGATGTGGAGCTAGGAAGTTCTAATTCAGATTCTAAGCAGAGCATTTCCACACAGCTTGTTTCTGAATAGAGTGAAAATTTGGGTAAAAAAGAAACTCAACAAATGTAGGATGAGCTTTACACCATTGCCAAACATAGACCAAGAAGAGAGACTAGACTACCATTGAGGTATAATAATATTGTTTTGTCTAGCAATACTAATGTCATTGGCTATGCTTTGTCAGTTGTGTAAAAAACCAGTGATGCAGGTGAAATTCTACATATAGAGAAGCCATTGCTTGTGCAGATTCTTCAAAGTGGTTAATAGCCATGCATGAAGAGATGAAGTCTCTTGAGAAGAATCAGACTTGAAAATTGGTAAAACCACCAATTGGTAAAAAGATAGTTGGTTGCAAATGGATATTCAAGAAAAAAGGAAGGCATCACATGGATTAAAAATGCAAGGCATAAAGCAAGTTTGGTTGCTAAGGGATACAATCAAGTTGTAAGAGCTGATTCTAATGATCTATTCTCTTCGGTTGTGAAGTATAGTTCCATTCGTGTTCTCTTATCATTCGTTTATATACAAAATTTAGAATTAAAACAGCTTGATGTTAAAATCGCGTTTTTTGCATGGTGAGCTTGGAGAGAAAATCTACATGCATCAGCCTGAGGGCTTTGTTATTGATGGCAAGGAAGACCATGTTTGTTTGTTAAAGAAATCCTAATATGATTTGAAGCTATCTCCTCGTCAGTGGTACAAGCGGTTTGACTCCTTCATGGTGAGTAATGGATATTTGAGAAACAAGTATGACAATTTTGTTTATCTCAATAAGCTTGTCGATGGATCATTCATCTATTATTGTATGTGGATGATATACTCATAGCTTGTAAGAGTAAGTTTAAGATTGCTAGCCTAAAAGCACTGCTCAGCAATGAATTTAAGATGAAAGATTTGGGTCCAGCTAAGAAGATTCTTGATATGGAGATGAAAGAGATAAAAGTATGGGTTTGTTATATTTGACACAAGAGAAGTACATTGAGAAAGTTTTAGAACGTTTTGGCATGAAGAATGTCAAACCCGTTAATACTCCTCTTGCTGCTCACTTTAGACATTCAGCTTCTTTGTCTCCACAGACAGATGTAGACAAAAAATATATGTCACGTGTTCCTTATTTCAGTGTAGTTGGGAGTCTTATGTATGCCATGATTTACACCTGTCCAAATATTGCACAGGCTGTCAATGTGGTTAGCAGGTAAATAGATAATCCCGGGAAGGAGCATTGGAGAGCCTTTAAGTGGATACTTTAGTATCTTAAAGGTACTTCAGATGTATGTTTGAATTTTAGAAGCCACAAGAGTAATTTTATTGGTTATGTTGACTCAGACTTTGCAGGCTATCTTGACAAAATAAGATCTACTACCTGTTATGTATTTGCTCTTGGTGGATGTGCTGTCAGTTGGAAAGCTACTCTACAACCAGTTGTTACTCTGTCGACTACAGAGTCAGAGTATATAGCTATAACATAAGCTATCAAAGAAGAAGTTTGGTTGAGAGGATTGTTTAGTGAATTGTGTTGGGTTCATAATTCTACTATGGTCCATTGTGATAGTCAAAGTGCCATTCACTTGAGCTATCTTCCATTGAATTTGAAAAACCTTGAGCTTTACCTATAAAATATATATGATCACTGATCTGTATAGTACCGAAGCTACCATAATTGTAAGTACTACATGATTTCAATATTCCCATAGCTTGAGGTTTTCCCTCCTCAGTTGAAACCTCTTCTTTCACCATGTTATGTTCAGGGCGAAAACAAACAGGACAAACATTGGAAATACTGTTATCTCCATTCTCTACTTCTTTCAGTCTCTTCCTTGAACAGTTTTCCCTTAGTGATACAGCAGTACCCTTTCTTCCACCACTCCAAGTACCGAATGGTAACATCAGACACGAAATATCAAGATGGAATATACAATATTGCATCACTAAATGGCCTTTAGTAATTTCAGGTGTCTCATTGTTGATGATTTGGAATATCTTGATCAATTCCAAACTGCATTGCTACTCGATGTGAAAGGTATTGTTGTATGCAATTCAGCCCAACCAGCTCAGATACCCTCAAGCAGACAGCAAACGACAGTAATTCTTCGTCGACTAATCCTAGATGATCATCAGGTGACATCCATTCACTTTTTTCTTTGTAAAACTTAGGAAACTACAAATTATTCAGGATTGTTGTGTAGGGGTGCCATAGAAAACCATCTTCTGCTGAGTCCAACATAAATCTCATATTCTCAACTTGAACACTTCTCACTTTGTCCCATTTAGCTGCTCTAGGGACATCGTCGGTGATCATATTAGGATTTGGCTGCAAACCTTGAAACCACTCCCATGCCCAGATTTGAACTAGCTGCAATGGGGACTAAAGGATGAGTACTAATACACATCTCAAACATAGTTGAAGCAAAAATTGTTTGTTTTAATACACTCAAATCTCTATAAATGTTAGCTAAAACTGATGGGGCAAGGACAGTGCATGTCCCTCTTGCCAAAGCCACAATTTGGAAAACATGTTTCATAATTACTGGGAAAACAAACCTTGTCAACCACAAAGAAAGAAAACCTTCGTCCTCGATTTCACTCCCACTATCCACGAACTTTGTCATCCAAGCGGATTTTTTGGTCTTACGAGCTGAACCCCTCTGGAGTTGGAGTCTTGCCTCATTCAGTTTTTCGACAGTTTCATACAGTTCTCTGCTTTCAACTGTAAATGAAACAGGGTCGCCTAAAACAGAGAAACCACCCGAAATCATCACATCTTCCAATGTGATTGTTGTTTTAGCCCAAGGAAAGATGAATGTATTGGTCTTACGACACCATTTGTTTGCAAGGCCAATTAGTAAGTCCTCGTCTCTTCTGATCTCGAATGTGGAACTCATGATTGCTTCATAGATTCCAGCTTTCTTCCATATTGATTGATACTTGGGAAGCAAGCTATTGATCCATGATCGCTTACGATGTTGTGATGGGTAACGCCAACCGCTAAATGAGACAAATAAAGTCCATTTTTCAGATGCAAAAGCGGGTAGTAGAGAGGAGGGAGACAGTGATGGAAGCTCGAGGACTGATCCATCAAAGGAACTTTCTATGGGCTTGAGGAAGTGGGCTGTTCTTAAAATGGGATTGCTATTTCCACAAATTGGAACTACGACATCTTCTCTCTCACGTGAGAGGAAAAACCAAAGCTTATCAATATTTATTTTTCTGTATTAAGTGTTATAGAACCACGGTTAATCAACAATGCAGTTAACGACATATAATCTTCCAGCTTTATAAAGTTTGGATTGCCTTCAAAGTTGCTTCCTTGAACTATGCACTTGCTAAAAGAAAAGAAGTCTCTTGATGATGTGGTTCAATCCCACCCTTTTATTCTTTTATTGGTAAATTACAAAAACCTCCTTAAAGTTTAGCCAAAAATTACACTAATATACTTTGATCATGTTTGATTTTACAAATTTGATTAACATTTAGAAAACTGATGGAAAGTCTAAAGATACATTATTCGTGGAAAATGTTTTACATTCCTTCCGTTATTGTAGCGTAACCCTCAAATCTAAAGTGTAATTTTCAAAACCTCAAACAAGTAATAGTAATTATCCCCAAATTCAAGTAAAATTTTGTAATTATTCCCAAAGTTTTAGCATTTAGCGTAGCATACATGAAACTGAGGAAGACCCATCAATAATTATGATTCAACTCTGCCCTGATCTTTCAAAGTTCTATGCATATGTACAATGCTCAGAGAAGTTTCAAGGTCATAAAATCATGCAATGGGATAAAAACTGAAAACAGTTGGAGACACTTTAAACTGTCTTGAAATGCATTAAGAAATACTAATAGAAATTAGACTGGTCAAAGTAAGAAAGTTATTACAAACCATGTCTTGCAGCTAGCATTGTGACAAACTGTGGAAAAATAAGAGGATACAAACTTTCCAAATAAAAAAAAATGCACGGACAAAGTACGAAGTTGAACTTACATATGGCTGAATGCTCAAAGTTGCCGACTGCTCTGATCTCGAGGCTTCTCAGAACAGAACCTTTCCTTCTCTAATAGCTAACAGGACAGCTACTTCATTACAGCATGGGAAAGCTTCTCTGGCTACATTGCCCAACTTCAGTAGGAAGAGACGGCTTTTCTGCTTCCGTTCTAGCAATTTCTGTACATGTGTTTACTGCTTTTAGACTTTCTTCTGTGTCCTTCAGTTTTGAGCATTTCCGGGCGTTAAATTTTGTCTGAGAAGGTAATTTAACCCCAATTCTCGCAAGCTCTGGCAAATCTAATAGATACAATATTTGCAAATTCGGCAATACACACTCTTCAGGAACACTGCATTCAAACACTGTCTTCAGTTTATCACAGAATTTGATGTGGAGGGTTTCTAGGCTTTTGGGCAGCTGGGAGGGAGAGAAAAGAGTTTTGAGCATCGGGCAACAATCTATATGCAAATGTTTAAGGTTTTTAAAGCTATCAGGCCCCAAACTCACACTGTGTATGCTCTCTAATTCGGGAAGATTTGAGACCCACAAATTCTCCAGTCTGATATCTCCCTACTCGCCACTAAACACTTCTTTCATTTTAGTGCATCTCTCCAGCCAACAACCTCTCACTCCTTTCATATTGCCTGCACCTAAGATAGATGAGAAACTGATAGACCTGTTGTCAATAAAAGAGATATTTTCAGCTTGTGAGAGGGCTGCCTTAACACCATCAGAGAAACCACCAATTCCATGGATTTCCAAACACCCACCATGATTTTCAGGATGAGGAAAACATCTAATCTTGAAATAGATATCTTCATAGCTATGTATATCTCTCTGGCAATACATATCTCCATCTTTACCTTGTTCCTTCAGGAGGCAAGCAGATACATAAAATTCTCTGAAGCATGTTTGCCACAACTTGGACTTTTCCTCCAAGAGCTGGAAAATTTTGATACCTGTCACCAGTAAGAGAGGCTTGCCTTCTACAAAAATTTCGGACGGCTTGGAAATGCTACATTGTTCCCAGCTTAGCTCCTCAGGCAGGCGCTTTATCTTACTCCAGTCAACTTCTTGAATAATCTTCAAATCTGGCAGAACAAGGCGCTTTAAACAAGTCAACCCTGAAATTACATAGGGAAATTCTTTGATTGTAGACCCTGATAGATCAAGAACCTGCAGATGATTAAGTGATTCTAGAGATGACAAGCTTTCTAAGCTTGAAAAAGATCTTAGAAAGAGCTTACGGAGGTTTGTAAGTTTGGCAATAATTGGTATGAGGTTGCTAGGTTTATTTGCAGGTGACTGTGGTTCTATAGAAAGATCAAACTCCTCAAGTTTCGAAAGGGATTCTGGTTGTGGTAGCCCTTTTAAGTTGGTGCAATTTCTAAGTACAAGGGAACAGAGGTTGCTAGGATTGGGAAGAGCTGGTACACTTTCAATTTTAGTGTCAGAGAGGTTGAGTTTCCGAAGACCAGACGTGCTCAAAGGAACCCTGGATTACTTCCAAAGTGAGACAACCTGAAAGATCAAGAACCTCAAGACTCGTAAGCCTTTCCATTGTTGGTAGTTTTTTTAATGACGAACAACCCTTTAGAATGAGTCGATGAAGGTCATTAGGCGGTTGTGGTAGCCCTTCTACGTTGGTGCAATTTCTAAGTACAAGGGAACAGAGGTTGCTAGAATTGGGAAGAGCTGGTACACTTTTAATTTTAGTGTCAGAGAGGTTGAGTTTCTGAAGACGAGACATGTGCTCAAAGGAACCCTGGATTACTTCCAAAGTGAGACAACCTGAAAGATCAAGATGCTCCAGTTTTTGAGAGGCAATCAACAGTGGCAACTCAACCAGGTTCCCACAACCTGAGAGGTCAAGAACCTCAAGACTCATAAGCCTTTCCATTGTTGGTAGTTTTTTTAATGACGAACAACCCTTTAGAATGAGTCGATGAAGGTTAAGAAGCTTGGAAAGGGACGGAAGACTTTTCAAACTAGACGCTTCAGAAAGATCAAGGGACTCAAGTAGTACAAGTGTTTCTAAGCATGGCAGTTCCTCAAGTTTAGAACAACCCTTCAATTTGAGATGACAGAGGTCGCCAATGTTGGAAGGCAATTGAGTGATTGCAGTTTCTGATAGATCAAGGATTTTAAGTTCCTCCTTATTTTCAAAGCAGTCATCAATGATTTCCTTCAATTGTTTAGCACCTGCAAGATCAAGAATTTGGAGACCCGATAATGATGCCAGATTTGGCAATCTAGATAACTTAGAACAACCTCTTAATAAGAGTCGTGTCAGGCAGGTAAGATATCGGGACTTCATCTTATCTTGGAATATTGGTAAGCGTTCAACTAGGCTTTGTGAAAGATCGAGCATTTGAAGTTTCTGAAGATTTGAAAAATTCTTATTTTTGTCTTTGAAACTTTTCAAAGAGATATTACCAGAAACATCAACTACCTCAAGGTTTATTAATGATTTCAGGTTTGGAAAAACTTCCAACTTAGAGCACTGTCTTATGATGAGCCAGCGCAGTTTACTCAGGTCAGAAATAGTGTGAGGCAATGATTTGACTGAGAGTGCAGATAGGTTAAGGCTTTGAAGGTGACGTGTCTTCTTAAACAGTTCGTTTGGAATTACCTCCAGGTAGCTAGCGTCAGATATTTCTAGAACAGTTAACGCTTCAAGTTTTGCAATGATATTTATGTTCTCCAAGAGATCACAGCCCCTGAGCACAAGCACACTTAGCTTCTTCATTTCTGGAAAAGATTCAAACGTGGCATCAAAAAGACCAAGGACTTCAAGATCCTGCTGATGCTCGAAAAACTTTTCAGGGACTTCCTTCCGGAGGAGTCTTCCATCTATCAGTACTGTGGTAATCTTTTGATTCTTTGTCCCACTTTTACTGCTGGGCAGTGTTTTTATCATACCATCTATCTGTGTGATTCTCCCAAGATTTTTCCCTTCTTCATCCTCAAACATATAAACCAATCCCAAATTGGCTGTCCCACAAAATCCACGATGGCGAAGATCTGTCATATTTGCTGTTGCTCTCTCTGGGACAACAGCATTATCCTCTTGTATTTTGAGTACGCCGCGATCTATAAGCTCCATCAAAACATCGTGCCCATGCTTATAAGCCTTTTCAACGTGATTAACAGGACCAGCCTTCCAGTATCCAGTGAGTGATCAATTCATTGTAATGAACACTGCCATATTTCTGGAAGAAGTAGAAGCTATGCCAAAAGCAGCAAACCATGACATCGGTCAACCTCTTAAATGAAAGGCTCACAAGAGGGTTTACACGCTGAGTTGGGGTCGTAGAATTAGTTGCTGCCTCAGAACTTGATGCTTCTTGCTCAGATCCATCTGCTTTCTTAGGACCAGCTAATTCCTCATAACCAGCTGCTTCTTCTAAAGCCCATTCCAGTGCCTGAGACGAAACCCCATTTTCATCTGGAGCCTGAGACATTCCATCTCGAGCAATGTAACTTAAGGCTGTTGAATTTAAGAGAGGAAGTGAGACAATACAATTCTTCTCACCGGGTACATCCCGATGGTATTTCGATTCTGCTTGTTGCAATCATATGACTTCTGATGCCTCTATTTTTTCCTCTAAAACCCGTGATGAGCATGCGCCTACTATTCATACTGCCAATGGATCAAATATGCTGGTCAGCCATACTGGACATGTTGATAGTTCTCATTTGTCTCTCCCTGACACATATTTGGTTCCTAATCTTACGCTTAACCTTATATCTGTTGGACAACTATGTGATCTTGGACTTGATGTGCATTTTTCTTCTACTGGTTGTCGTGTGCAGGACCCTCAGACAGGAAAACTCCTTGGAACCGACCGTAAAATTGGACGCCTCTTTGAGCTCACTCATCTCCAAGTCCCATCCGCACCATCACCAAATCAATCAGCGCATCCATCCCAGCACTCTCACCTGTGGAATTGTGGCACTCTCGGTTAGGTCACACTTCATCTAGCCCTCTATGTTCTCTTATTTCTAGTGGTCAGTTAGGTTCACTTCAGCATGAGTCTTTTCATTGTATTTATTGCCAACTTGCAAAACAATCAACTTTACCTTTTAATGAGAGTCAGTCTGTTTCCCTTGCACCTTTTGATTTAGTACATTCTGACGTTTGGGGGCCTTCTCCTCATGCATCAATGGGTGATGCTCGTTATTTTGTTATATTTGTGGATGACTATTCTCGTTATACTTGGTTGTTTCTTATGAAAAGCAGATCTGAACTCTTTCAAATATATTCTGATTTTTCTTCTATGGTTCAAACTCAATTCTCTCGGAATATCAAAATTTTTTGTTCAGATAATGCAATGGAATATAAAGACCGTGCTTTTCTAAACCTACTTCACAAAAATGGCACGCTCCCCCACCGCTCGTGCCCTGGAACCTCCCAACAAAATAGACGAGCTGAACGCGAACATCGACATATTCTTGACACCATTCAATACAATTCTTCTCTTTGTATTGTCTCACTTCCTCTATTAAATTCAACAAAGGCTTTGGCTATCATAATGATTGTAGCTGGCAAATCCATGCTCCTTTTCACGATATCTTCAGACCGTGTTTCAAAAATTTTCAAGGAAGAAACTTTTTTATCAACAGTTTCCTTTAGTAAATCCTTCAAATCTTCCTTAGCCAGGGTAGGAAACTCAACCACCTCTCTGCTTTCCCCATTTGCAGAGTCTCCATATTTTTCTTTCCTTGTAATGAGAACCTTTAAAGGATTTTGCTTCAGTGTAAGGACAGATTGGGGAACCTTTAAAGGATTTTGCTTCACTGTAAGGACAGATTTCAATCCGAAGTCCGACATAATCGATTTTTCATTCATTTTACTTCCTTCATCATCCAAAATCAGAAGAAGATACTTATTTACTGACATCTTTTTCTCAAGATCTTCCGATATCTTCTTTTTCAAGTTTTCTAGCGTCAAGTTGTCTTGCTTCTCCTCCCGTACTTCTTTCATGTCATCATCATCCCACTCATTGATAGTGGGAAGTAAAGACAACTGACGAGCAATGTTCTCATAAAGTGACTTGTCATCATATTTTTTGTTAAGAGATAACCAAAGGGTCCCATAGCATAAGCCGTTCCTCGTTGCATCATCAATTATCTTTCTTGCCATCCATGTTTTTCCCATTCCAGCATCACCAACAAGAACAATTGTTGACACATGTTCATCTTTCAAAAACTTTAGTATCTTTTTTTTCTGTTTTTCCACTGTCGCAGAGGCCATTGCTGATTTAAAAGAAAAGGAAATGAATTAGAATTCTGATCAGGTTGAACAACTTTTTAGAGTTACAAGCAAACAACAACTAAATCTGTTTTTCCATTGTCCAGTCCTTCTTTCACAAACATATGATTCCCATAACCAGTTGGATGATTTGATATTTAGAAGAACATGTATTATGTTCAAAATAGATCACACCACAGCGGAAATACAATCAATTTTAAAATGGCATGAAAGTGATCTGAGGGTAGTTAAAATTTTCGACTTAAAGATTTTATTCAATAAGTTTACTCATTAATATTTTTTTGGGTTTCTTAAATTGAAGAAATTTTCCAGTGAGATATTATAACTTTTAACCTCATCTTTCTTCCTTTACCAACTTTTCTGCCTTTCCTACTCTGCTACCCTCCCCTTCAATCTAAAGTATCTGATATTTGTAGAACAACTTCTCACATTAATTGAAATCTTCTATACCAAACACCCTAATATTCATAGCTTTCATTCTTTAACTATTCGGCTACTGCACTTATAGACAGTGAAAAATTTTGCAAAACAAATATGGTATATAACAATAAAGCTCTTAGCTGACATTTTTAGGTTTCAATACCCAAAAAAGGAAAATAAAGAAAGCGAGGCAAGAGAAATAAATATCAACCACAATGAAAACCCAAATGTTGAATCTCAGTCGAAAGATATGATATGTTTTCACTCTATGACATCAAATCCAACAGTTCTATAAGCATCATGAAATGTATCACTCTAAGTCTTCAATGAGATTTTTCAAGGTTTCCTTCTTTAGTCCAATTTACTTTTTCTCAATTCTAGTCTCTAATTTGGGAAAGGATTTAAGCGGCTTACTTAAATCTCTTCAAAACAATTCAATGCAATCTAAATTTGAAGAGATTTAAGCAAACTGAATTTAAGCTTGCTTAAATCCTTTCCAAATGCCGTTACTAATGTTTTACCAAAAGTGTTTGGTGCCCTCTCTATTTATCAAGATATAGACTATTAAAAAATATGAAATAATAAAAAAAAAATCTCACAAGTATGGTTAATATAGACAATTAGAAGGAAAAAAAAAACTTTGTCATGCATTACATTTTGATATGAATTGAAACTCTTAATACCCCTTCAGGGAAATTTCGCGTTTTGAGATCTCAAATTATCTTAAAACAGCTACTTACACTTACAAAATCTAATTTGTTATTTTATAAATTTGAAGAAACACTAATATCGTTTTAATGTAAACAAAATCATATTTTATCTACCAATGAGGCATTGGTTATACGGTTAAAAGACCAAGGCTAAGGCACTAAGACTAAAAATCACTTTCGACTCCTACCGGTGTGTAGGTTATTTGTTTAATATATTAGTTATTTCTTCAACTTTAGATAGGTCATGTAGTAATAATGTGGGCTTATATGTGGATTATGTGATAGTATTGTTGACTTATATTGTGATCAAATGCATCACCTCATTCAAAAAAAAATATTATTCTTATCTAATAAAAATCAATTCAAATATTTAAATATAATAGTTAAGCATATAACAAATATTTTGAATTTAACCCTTATCAATCTATATATTTTGGGCTTTTTCATTTGATGATGAGTAACTTCGGGGATCAGAAATTGCTGGATTTTGTCTTGATTCTTGTGTGTCATTTGAGGAACAGGCCTATTACAATCGGGATTTAATGGATTCTCCATATTGCATTCAGCTTTATATGTCTCTCCTTTAGATGAAGATCTCGGGCCTGATTGGATAGATAAAGGAACCGTGATATCACCTTCAACTCAAATCTGATTTAGAGGATCTTCTTTATCAATGAAAAATTGAACTTCCTTTGCCTTAAGTTTTTGATCTTTTGGAACTGCACTTACTTGCATTCTGCTTCATTACCGTCTCCATTTTATTTTGAGCAATATTAGTAGTTAAATTCGGAACATCAATTTCCTCAAACACCTTATGAACTTTTTGAGCTATTTCTTCTTATCCCAAAACTTTTCTACACTCTTGCTCGTTGTGACCTTGTAACGAATAGGTAGAGCAATAACTTAAGTTGCCTTGAAAAATTAATTTCTGCCAAAAGCCTTCCTCCCTACCCGTACCAGCCAAACTCTAGTAGGCCTCGGCTTAGTTAAATCCAGCTCAACGCACACACGCACTACTGGGGCATTCAAGAGATGTTGTTTTTTCATCAATTCTTAAAAATTTAGCAAAAGAATTCGCTATATCTTTCAAGATGTCTTGATGAAAATATGGCAATGGAAGACCCGAACCCAAACAGCAGTGTTGCTTGTTTCTCTCTAAGAGTTAACGTCCGGAGCCCATTTAAAAAGCCTATATAGAGTATTCTCTATTTTTCTATTACCATGAGACCACATGCAGCAATAAGGTTCATTTGATTCCAATTGAACCAAGATACGTCTCGAATCTAAGACTCCAACCACGAGATCATTGTGTAACTTCCATGTAAGAATGTGTTGATGGATTGGGATCATAGGAGGTATTCCCGAATATAATTTCATAACAACTAAGTTTGCAAAAGGTGCAATGGCTTTATTAAATTCTATTTGGGATATAGTGAACGCTGGTTCACCGTTAAGAGTGAAAGGTTTTGAGGACAAGCTCAAATCGGGCAAACGCTTTTGTGAGGCAATCTGTACAGATTCATTGCTAAACACACCTGTTACAAAATTTGCAAACGATTTGGGGGCTGAATTAGGTACTGACGGTAGGGCAGAAAGTGTAGCATTAAGAGAGGTGGTTGTGGTTTGACAAGGGTTAAGGGGAGCTGGTTGAAGCGAGGTTGAAGTGGAAGAATTTTGGCAATTAACAGAAAGTTATGGAAAATGGGAGGAAGAGGCAAGGAGGGAGGCCAGAAGCAAAGGAGGAGGAGGATCTGATGCTAGCTGATTGCCGATAGGATCAGCCATGGATGGCCTTCCTACCACCCCCCAAGGGCGGCAGCTGGTGGAGAAAACTAGATGTAATAAGATTTTTTCTAGAGAGAAGGAGAGCTTCTCTCTAAACCATTATCTATTCTTTTGGAAAACTTGTGTTCCTTACCAACCAATTGAATGCAACCTAACAAAATGAAAGTTTATCCCACAAATCTCAATGAATATGACGATTAAGAAACATGACTCCTTACGAGGTGCAGTTACAATGTCATCTTGATTCTTGAAGCTCAGGTATGGAAAGCAATTTGGAAAGTTCTAGTGCCAAACAAAGTTAAGAATTTTCTTTGCTGAGTCTACGATGATATACTCCTAACAAAACTTAACCTACATAAGAGGAAGATGCCTATCAAGGTAGATCTAGAGTGTGGATAGTGTGATGCCCAAGCAGAGACATATCCGCGAAGCAGGTTTGGCAACTTCCTCTCTTGTTCTCTTCCTCCAACTGAATTTGGTAGGTTTGTGGATGGTAGATTGGGTTGTCACTCCCTCACAGGTCAGTCAGGAGGGGTTTGAAATGCTGGTTGTTGTGTTGTGGGGAATCTGGAACTATAGGAATCGAGTCCGCCTTGGTCAGCCCTGTCAATCACCAACTGAGATGGTTGGTGCTGCATCTACCATGCTTGCAGAATTCAAACGTGCCCAAGGGCTTCCATCTAAAGAGCCGAAACCATCTCATTTCCCTGGCTGGCAATCACCAGCGGGATTCTATAAGGTTAATGTTGATCGTGCATGGTCGAGTGCAGATTCGAGGGCAGGTGTAGTTGCTATCATGCGTGACTGGAATGGGAACTTTGTGGCAACATGTGCCCGGGAATTCCAAATGTGCAGGATCCTTTCTTGCTTGAAGCTTTGTCTATGTTGGTTGTAATCAAAATGGCATCTAGAGTGGGAGAAAGGATTGTGATCATGGAGAGTGATTCTTTACAAATTGTTAATGGGTGTAAATCTGGTTTAGACATGGTGGGCATGGTTATTGAGGACATCAAGACTTTGGCCAGTAATATGCAATTAATTAACTTTTAAGCATGTTCATATATCAGCTAATGGGGTGGCTCATCTACTAGCTAGAGAAGATTTAGTTAACCACAAATGTAATTTCTAGTTAGAGGAGACTCCATCTCATTATTTGTTTCTTGTTAACCAAGAAAGGTTGTAATCGGTTTTTTCTACGTTAGTTATCACTCATTTCTAAAAAAAATGAAAATGATTCTTTATTAGCTTATATTTGAGAGTTTTGAGGGAAACAAAATGAAGGGTTTTTAAAGGAAAATAAGTAAAGTCGATTAGTTTGGATACATTTTCTTTGTTTAAGAGTTTTATAAAATATGAGAGAATAAAAAAGGGATTGATGACTTTTCCTTGTAAACCCTCCAATTTGGAGTGTTAACTTGGCATTTAGGAGGATTTGGAGGGTTGTAGGCCTAAAACCCTCCAATACACCTCCCCTCTATATGGGAAAAACCCCAAACAAGAGTTTCATGTTATCTCTTATTTACTTTACCTTATTTCACGGTTAATAAACCACCTCCCAACAACCTGTTAGAAGCGGTAAAATCCCGATATAACCTTATATAACCTATCCAAACCCTTAATATATTAAAATAATATAACCTAACTAGACCTTAACTCAAAGTAACCGGACCTGAAACGACTAAAACCCAACGTGATCCAAATTCGGTGACTTGAAACACTAAATTACCTAAGCTCGAGAGGCCTGAAATGTGAATTGAGTTAAACTCAAAAGAGGCCAAACTTGAGATGATACAAACCTTTACCCAACCCAAACTTGAATGGATACGATTATTTTTTGAAAAAAAAATTACTTATTTAAACTGATGGTTAAAAAATATTGTTTCATTATTATAGATAAAATAAAGGTACAATGAATATTGAAATTTCATTATAAGAAACATTATATAACCATCGGTTTCACAACATATGATTTGATAAGTTTTTGGCTACACATCCCATAAAAGTTTAAACAACATTAGCTAATCAAATCTAAGTTGACTAATTTAGAATTAGCTTTTCTTAGGGATTATATTTTGATAGTGTTCATTCTTTAAAAAAATAAAAATTGATGGTTAATTTACAATCAATAAACTATAAGTAATCAAAAATAATTTATGATTAATTTATAATTTTTTTTAATAATTTACAAGTTTTCCATAAAGAAAACGTGATTATTTATACTTTGGGATTGTAGGTTAAATAAACATTCAAATTAATTAAAATAAGAACTTCTTACTAGTTACTACATTTCTCTTATGACAAACAAGACTAAGATTACATTTGTCTAATATTTGATACAACTCTTTTTTTCTTCTTTATAGAACGAAAATTAAGTTTAATGTTTGTCATTGAAATATAAAATACTGAGAAAGTAACATTAGGTGAGTGGTAACTTACAGTTATCTCCTCGTACTTTTGAAAATTACTGAAATCTCCACTTACCAACGTTGACCACGCGGATTCTATTAGTTACTAACACATTTTTTATGAAAAACTATAATGGCTCTTCATAAAAGTGTATTTTAAACCAATTATAATCCAAATTTGTCAACAAGTTAAACTTTCTCTCACTCTCATCTGAATCTCTAGTTCCTCAAATCTTACACTCTTTTTGAGAATTTGGATTTTATTTAAAGGGAAAGGATGGGAAGTGATGGTGGAGTGGTTACCTTCTCTTTGTTTAGAAGTCAAAAAATAATTAAATAAAATAACAAGATGGGAGGGTAAATTAGCTTCTCATTGTTTGGTTACAAGGAAAATGGGAAGAGATAAGGTAAATTAATAAATCTCAATCTCCACCCCTTCCAAATCTCCAAATCATAGGGTATGAAAAGTTGGGGTTTGGAAGGGATTGGGTGGGATTAAATCCTCTCAAATCCCCTTCCCCTGTCTCCTTAGGAAAAACTCTCAAATAGGGCTACAATACTCAATCCACTCCTCTTTCCTTCAATCCCCTCTGTCCCAAACACATTGTTAAAGGCTACAACATAATGACCTCAAGGCATGGCAAGAGTGAGACAGCCTTGAGGCTTGCTAGCAACACGGATGGCAACGAGGATTGTAAGCAATGCCTGACCTTCGGATCACATCGAGTCTTCTTCTTTGACTAGACCCAATCTAGTAGGTTTTTCGAGTTTTTCCTTTTAAGTTAATTAATTGAAAGTTAAGAGTTGTTTAAGTTAATTATTATGAGTTAATTAAGTTTGTGATTAATTATGAAAAAAATATAATTATTTTTTAATACAATAATATAAATTAAATTAAATTTTTTCAACCCAACTCAATCTCTAAAAAAACACAACTCAATCTACCCCTTTATATCGGTTTGAATTAAATTCACGAATCAACCGAATTCCATGCTCATCTCTAATACTAACTTCTTTAACCTTATTTATCCTTTCAGGTTTTTATTACATTTACATCTTTCCCTTAAAAATACTATCAGTCAACAGTAATAAAATTGGTAAAAAAGCATGTCACATCACCAAAAGCTTTGTTAACACCAAAATTGCCTCTCTAATTGTAAAAAAGTAGTTTTAATTTATTTATAAATATACATATTTTTTTGTTATGACTTACAAGAACAAACCCTTCTCTTTACTATTCACAACTAAAACATCAATAACCTTGATATAATTAATCTACTTTCAAAATTTGCTTATAAAATTAAAGGTGCCCATATTATCATAGATAAATTTCTTAATGCCTCGAATAATTTTTTAATTAATAAAATTACCCCAGTTAACACCATGTTTATATTTTCTAGCTGTAAATCCACTAAAACTCATTTTTTATTTTTTATTTTTGAGTAAAAGCAAACTTAAAAGTTTAGATTTATCATAAAATCCCAAGAATCCATTCCAGACGGGCCTCAGCATTGAACTAACGTAAACCAGGATATTGAAAATATATTATTCAAATTAAATGTGTCCAGGGTTTTATCATCACCAACCTGATAGAAGAAATCAAAATGCTTTGCTAGAATTTCAATCCCTATTCACTTCCCACCCGACGCTGGTCTCTCCAAAAAGGTCTTATTCAACTAATCGAATGACTAGATGAGTCTAAGAGTGGAGGTGGTGTTAGCGAAGCCCAACAAGGTGAAGGCTTTGATGTCAGTCGATTACGGCCAAAGGCTCATCCGAAGGAATTTGAACAGTCATGCCATTTGATTTCTCTCTCTTCTCAAATCAAGTAAATTCAATCTCTTTATCAAACCCTAAAACTGATACAATCAATTAAATGGATCTTTGTTCTTTTGGCTATCATAACTAAAACTCAATTAAGATCTCACCTCTTTAGCCTCAAATTTTTCTTAGCTTTTTGTTTTGAAAACCCACATGAAAAGTTGTAGAATTATATCCCATCTCCTCCAAACTAGGTAACATCTTTGTTCCTTTATCTAGGTGATACCTTTGGTTTTAATTTTTGTAATCTGTTATTTTTTGGGAGTGATTTTAAAATTAATTTATGAATTTGTACTTCAAGATTGAGACCTAATTTTGGGTTTCAATTAATTTGACAAAGGAAGTAGTATTAACAATTTTAGCTTTCGCAATATCCCCATCTTACCTTATGTTTACCATATGTTTTTTTTTTTTTTTTCTGTCCCCAGGGTTAGGGTTTCTCTAGGGTTCTAGAGTCCCAGCCGCAAGTGAGAGTCTCTTTCTTTCAGAGGCAAATCTTTTCCTCCTGTTGATTGGAGTTATGGTAGTTTAAAAGGAATTCTTGATGTTGGATTAATCACGGAAGACGATCTCTCTAAATTAAAGGCTTTCCGTTTAACAGAGGACGAGTCTGAAGTAGTTGTTTTGTCTGGGGCAGAGGTAGAACAAGGTTTGCGTCAAGGTGAGTCAGAGTTAGTAGGCAAGTTGCTCACTGCATGTCCCTTTAATGGTGAAGCTTTGATGCGTACGATGGGAACAGTTTGGAGGACGATTGATGGACTTGAGTCTAAGGTTCTCGTGGATAACCTTTTTCTTTTTCTCTTTAAATCCGAAAGGGATAGGGACTGGGTAATTCATAACGGACCATGGTCTTTCGATAAGCATCTTATGATTCTACCATATTACAATGGGTTATTGCAGCCATCTGAATTAAGCTTCCAGCATGTTCACCTTTGGCGTCGTTTTCACAACCTCCCCCTGGATGTATGTTGGCTGCAGTAGATAGGTTAATTGGGAACAATGTAGGGTTGGTGGAACAGGTGGAAACTGAGGAATCCGGCATGGGATGGGGGCGTTTTCTTCAGGTAAGGGTCTTCGTGGAGTTTGTGTGTTTTGCCAGGGCAAACACAGCATGTTTGGATTCCTATCACTTACGAAAGACTACATGATTTCTGTTATGGGTGTGGTTTTTTGGGGCATGTTGTGAAAGAGTGTCAACTAGTTGATGGAGGGCGAGCAAGTACAGGAGAATCGTTTCAATATGGTGAGTGGTTGCGAGCTTCTCAAGACCGAAGACGTCAACCTGTGAGAGTTGGTTCGGCTTCTCACCATCGCTCAAAGTAGTCTGATTTGAATGATGGCACTGCGAAGGTCTATGGAGGGGCAGTTCAGTTTTGAAAAATGAAGCACAGAAAGCTCACTCAACGACGCATATGGCCGATCTGGTTCAAGGTGGTGAAGAGGGATGGTCTTTGGCGGTGCCACCTGGGGTGAACATTGAGACAGTAGCAACTGCTACGGCGTCAGTTCAGATAATTTCTCAGGTTAATCCGAAGCTAGTAATTGATGCCAGCAGTCCAGCGATGGCTAGTGAAAAATCTTAGTGGTATGTGGTCGATGCTCCAATCAGCTTAATGAACTTGGCTGATGAAGCTAATTGGGGACCTGGGTTACGTAGGAAAAAAACTTGGAAACGGTTTTCTAAAAACAGTGCAAGTGTGATAATCAATAAGGAGAAGAAACGTGGAAAACATAAGGTTCTTGGAGGGGAAATTGCAAGTTTGAATGAAGAGACTGAATTGGATGGAGGATTGGTAGGGAAACGTTGAAAGGAAGAGGGTACATGGTGCATGGAGGGTCTTGAGTTTAATTAATCTAATGCGGAGTTGGCTGGACTGCTCCATGAGCCTCAATGAAAATTATGAGTTGGAATGTGCGGGGGCTCATGGACGGCGCTTGGTGAGGGGACCTGGGTTACGTAGGAAAAAAACTTGGAAACGGTTTTCCAAAAACAGTGCGAGTGTGATAATCAATAAGGAAAAGAAACGTGGAAAACGTAAGGTTCTTGAAGGGGAAATTGCAAGTTTGAATGAAGAGACTGAATTAGATGGAAGATTGGTAGGGAAACGTCGAAAGGAGGGTACATGGTGCATGGAGGGTCTTGAGTTTAATTCATCTAACACGAAGTTGGCTAGACCGCTCTGTGAGCCTCAATGAGAATTATGAGTTGGAATGTGGGGGCTCATGGACGGCGCTTGGTGATGTTCTCTAGTGCGAAACTCCCGATGTGATATTTTTTATGGAGACAAAATTATGAGTTAGTGAGATGGACCAGGTTAAACGTAAATTTGGTTTAGAGTGTGGTATTGTTGTGGGAGCTAGGGGTAGGAGTGGAGGTTTAGCGTTGTTTTGGAAAAGAGATGTTCAGTTGTCACTTGAATCTTATTCGGATTATCATATAGATGCTATAGTTACTAATCTTAATGGGAGTTGGCGTTTTGCAGTCTTTTATGGCAACCCGGTTGTTTCAGCTAGACCGAGTTCTTGGGAGTTATTATGACAACTAAGTAATCGGAGTGCTTTATCTTGGGTCTGTGGTGGTGACTTTAACGAGATCTTGCTATCTAAGGAGAAAGAAGGGATGCTAGTTCACAGGGAGGGTAAAATTCGGGATTTTAGACGTGGTTGATGACTGCGATTTTTCTGATCTAGGCTACCATGGCCCTTGGTTTACTTGGACAAATAACCGGGATCCTACCGTTCATGTTCGAGACCATCTAGATCATTTTTTGGCTACATCTGACTGGTGTGACATGAAACCCAATTACTTTGTATCTCATTCCTCTGCATGCTACTCAGACCATATACCTGTGGTGCTAGATGTTAACCGCCCTGACTCAAGGAAACTAAGGAGACGTAATATGATTTTTTGGTTCGAGAAAATATGGGTTAAATCGGATGATTGCAAGAAGATTATTTCCGAGTCTTGGAAGCCCCAGGGAAATCAGGCAGATGATATATGTTGTCGAATTCAACGCACAGGGTCTTCCTTGCTAGCATGGCACAATAGAAATTTTCGGGAGTCCAAAATGCTAGGTAATGTTAGAGCTTCAGGATCAGTTGGATAGAGTTTATTCAGGGTCTGTTACAGCTGAGTCTTCTATGGCAGAGAGAGTTATTTTTAGGCAGATGAATGATCAGTTAGTGGAGGATGAGATCGTTTAGAAACAGTGGTTCCAAATTCAGTGGTTGAAAAAGGGTGATAGAAACACTTATTTTTTTTTTCACAAACGAGCCTTGCATAGATTGAGGAAGATTTCCATCAGCCAGTTGAGGGATGCGAATGGCGATTGGCTGGACGATGAGACTCAGTTGGAGCAGCTTATTTGTGGGTATTTTCACCAGATCTTCACCTCCTTTAACCTTGGTTGGTTGTCAGAAGCTCTTGAGTCGATGGATACCCTAGTGATTGAGGAGATGAATTTATCCCTTTTATCTGAATTTACCCAAGATGAAGTTCGTGATGCTTTATTTCAGATTCATCCAACAAAATCTTCAGGACTTGATGTGTGCACTCTTTTATAAAAAATATTGGGATATTGTTGGGGAGGAGGTAATTAAAAAAGTTTTGCATTTTCTAAATGGGGGGATGATAGATCCAGTTGTTAATTTCACCCATAATTTTTCTATCCCGAAAACTCAAAATCCAGAGTTGGTTTCCTAATTCCGACCTATTAGCCTTTATAATGTATTATACAAAATTATTGCTAAAGTGTTAGCTAACAGGTTGAAATCAGTTCTTCCATCCATTATTGGCTTATGAGCTTTTGCATAAATTAAAGAATAAAAAGGATGGTAAAGAGGTTGATGGCGTTAAAACTTGATATGAGTAAAATATATGATCGGTGGAATGGTGTTCTTGGAAGGTATGGGTTTTAATAATGGTTGGATTCATCGTATTATGAGTTGTGTGACCACAACATCGCATTCAATCATGATTAACAGCGAACCAAAGGGGCCATCATACCCTCCCAAGGTCTTTGACAAGGTTACCCTTTATCCCCCTATTTGTTTTTATTATGTGTTGAAGTGTTATCTTCTTTGATCGGGTAAAAGGAGCAATTAGGGTTAATTCATGGAGTTAAAGCTAGTTGGAATGGACCGGCTATTTCCCACCTATTTTTTGCTGACGACAGTATTTTTTTTGTTGGGTTAAAACTGATGAATGCGCAGTATTTTCTGATGTTTTGGCTTTATATGAGGTTTTATATGAGGCTAGTTCTGGATAAGTTGTAAATTTTGATAATCCACCGTTTGCTTCAGTTCTAATTGTGATGAGGAGGTTGCTGAAAGTCTAGCTGATCATTTACAAGTTCAATGGGTGAGCTGTCATGAAAAGTACCTGGGTTTACCGACGATGGAATGATTGTTCCAAAAATACTGTCTTCAAAACTCTCAAAGACCAGGTTTGGAGTAAGATTTAAGGATGGAAAGAAAAGCTGTTATCTAGTTGTATCTGCTTGTTCGATGAGTTTTTTTCAAACTCCCCAAGAACTTTTGTGATGAGTTGGGAGCAATGATGAGCCAGTTTTGGTGGGGTTAATAGTCCAACAAGAGGAAAATCAATTGGATCAGCTGGTAATGTGTCGTCCTAAGTCGGAGGGTGGTATGGGCTTTTGAGATGTATTTATTTAATTGTGCCCTTCTCGCCAAGCTAGGGTGGAGATTGATTAATTATATGGAGTCCCTTTGCTTTGCAGTATTGAAGGCTAAATATTTTCCTCGTATTCATTTTCTTCATGCAGAGCTTGATAATAATCCTTCTTACATGTGGAGGAGTACTTGGGAGAGTCGAGCGATCTTGCTTAATGGGTTGCGGTGGCGGGTAGGCAATGGTGAGTCAATAAAGGTATGGAATGACCCCTGGGTCTCAGTCTCATGGAACGAATCGGCCATAGTAGAGAGGTTTGTCCCCAATGAAGTTGAAACCATATCCGCTATTCGGCTTAGTTGGGACCGTCCTCCAGATCAATTAATGCATATGGCATTATTCTCCTTGTGGCATATACTCGGTTAAAAGCGGGTATCAAGTAGCTCTGGCTGCCATAATTCAACAGGATGATCAGCTAGCAGCTTCCTTGTCTTCAGGAGGTAGACCTGGTCCGAAATGGGATAAACTTTGGCACTGTATTTGGTCTCCCCCTTGCCCCAATAAAATCAAAAAATTTGCTTGGCGTCTATGCCACCTGGCGTTACCATGCCGAGTTAATTTAGTTCGAAGGGGAGTTCGGATGCAGGAGGTGTGTGACTTATGTGCTTCAGAGAAGGAAGACGATTATCATGTCCTCTTTATGTGTCCCTGTGCTCGGGCAGTTTGGGACTATATTCTGGGTGATTCATATCGGGTAGAGGATTGTGTATCAAAGGGTGTTCAAGAATGGTTGTGCTTGGTGATGGAAGTATGGGAGAAAGGGAGGCTGGAAGTCTGTTTCGTTACTGCCTGGTTCATACGGTCAAATTGAAATACTGTCCACGCTGGTAAACCTGATATGTCTGCGGGTGACATTACTACTGCAGTGTTTCGTTATATAGAGGAATATAAAGTTGTGGTAAATGATGAGACGCTTGTAGGCGAGGATCGATCACTTCTGCAGTTCAGCGTTGGTTACCACCAGTTGAGAATGTGATTAAACTGAATTCTGATGGAGCTTTGTTTCCTCTTGAAAACCATGCAGGCAGTGGTGAACTTTTTTGTAACTCTTAGGCTGAATTCATTGCAGCTATGGCCATCAAATTCCCTCACATACAGGATCCTTTTCAGGCAAAGCTACCGACTGCTAGAGAAAGCTTGCAATTTGCTGTCAACCATGGTTGGATGAGGGTTGCGCTAGAGGTGGATTGTCTTCGTCTGGTAAAGGCTTTGGAGAACCAGAGTTCTTATATGTCCATCTGGGAAGGGCTGCTTCTTGATATAAGGGAGTTAGTTTCATCTTTTCTCTTTTGTTCAATTAAGTATGTCCCTAGGAAAGTGAATGGAGCTGCCCATTTGGTAGCTAGGCATGCACTGTTTGTATCAAACAGGAGAGTTGGGTTGGTCCTCCTCCCCTTTCCTCCAGGATCAACTTTCCTTTGATGCTGGTTAATTAATATATATATTTTTCCTTTCAAAATAAAAAATAAAAATAAACCTTACCTTATATCACAATTAATCGTAATCAAACTTAGTTTACTTGTAGTAATAATTAAATGAACTAACTCTTAAATCTAAAATTTGCACCAAAAAAGAAGTATAAAATCTTAACTTAGGAAGCAATAGAAATCAATGAAAAAAAATAATAAATAAAAAAGAACTATGATCAGCTGGATGTCTTCAGATCTGAAGAGATTTGCCTATCGAAACAGATTTAAAGGTGGCGGAGCTACAACCCCTTGGCTGTGGCGCTGCAAGAGAAACGTTGTTGCACCGTAAGGCACGGGCGGTCAACGACGATCCTGGTTCTAGTGTGTGTGATAAGGAGAGAGGTAGAGAGTGAGAGACAAAGCATTTGACTTGTTGACAAATTTTGACTCTAATTAGTTAAGAATTTTGACCATTTTATGAAAGGGCATCATTAGTCTTTGCACCAATTCGGTATATAAGAAATCAAATGGATCAAAGACGATTGATTAATAACTTTTCATATACTTATTTTTTTCCCTAATTATGTCATAATTTTTTCGTCTTTTTTTATAACTATGTCATCATAATTGATCTTTAAGAAAACATAAATTTATTGTTAATTTTTTATTTTTTAAAACGATAGAATGTCTTTTGTAATTTTATTTAGTAATTTTATTTATAGAAACCTCCTCAAGGTTGAAGGGATTTAACAATGATCACTATAAGTTTTATTATATAAAAAAAGGGAAAACCAAACTCTAACCAATAAGCTACTCATGCTTTGTGTTATCTATTTAAAATTTAGAATCTTAAATATTTTTATATTTTTCAGTTGTCATTTAGGTTCTTTAATGGAAAATAAAAATAACATATTACTAATTAGCAAAAACATGCATCAAACTTATGGCTTTTATTTATTTATTTGTAATTTTAAAATGTCATTGAATAAGTTGTATTTCTTATTCTTATCCAATAGGAAAAAATGATAACATGATTACAGCTATGATTAAATTGATTTTTTTTTTATCACAGCTTGAACTTAAAAAAAGTGAGTAAACCCGAAGCTAAATTGACTAAAATGACATGACTTAAAATTAAAAAAGAAAACAAAAATAACGAAAAATTGAATCACCTTAATTGGTGAACCTGAACTTGCTTGAAACCCAGAATTGATACTGCCCAAAATGTAAAATAACTCGAAGCTAATGTGATCCGATCTGAATTGATCGAAAATTCGAAAAGACCAGCACCCAAAACGATCTGACGGAAAATTGACCTGAAACAGATTTACCTTAGCCTATAATGAAGAAATGTTTGCTTTTGAATTCCAGCAAATTTGATAAATTTCTAAGAAAAATTCTTCTCGTAATTCTCCGTTTCAATGGTTGAAAATGAAATAAAAGTATTTCGTAAACATATATGTCATCTTGAGAAAAAATATGTGATTAAAAACTTCAAATTTTCAAAAGAAGATGAATTTTAACGGGCGTGGAGGAAAACCATAAAATCTTCAATTTGTAAACTAGAAAATAAATATATATTCTAAAAAAATAGTAAAAGCTGGAAAGGAATAACAGATAACCAAATAGATGATATACCGACCTTGAAATGTCACAAGTTAAAAAAATGGCAACAACGAAAGTAAAAATAATTTAAAAAAAGAAAGAAAGTAGAAGTAATTAAACATTGAAATAAGTGTATAGCAGAATCAATAACCAAAAAAGTTAATCATAACATGAGAAAAAAAGATAGTGAAGAGGAACCTGATATCTTGTGATGGATCCGAAAGCAAAAGCAGTTCTTACTTCTCAGAGACCGATCAGTTTCCTCTTTCATATATTTGTAGATGGGTCGAGCATCGATGCTTTATTTTTTATTAAAGATATCTTTTTTTTAATAAAAAAATAACACATTAACATTTGAAAAATATTTTAAATGTTTATATTTAACAGCATACTCAAATTTTTTTAAAATAAACTTTATATTAAACTCTTTCATATACTTGTAGATGTGGTCGAGCATCGATACTTTACCCCTTCTCAAAGATATCTCTTTTCTTTTTTTAACGAGAAAATAACATATTAACATTTGACATTTGAAAAATCTTTAAAATGTTTATATTTAACAGCATACTCTAAATTATTTAAAATAAACTTTATATTAAACTCGTTCATTTACTTGTAGATAGGGTCGAGCATAGACGCTTTACCCTTTCTCAAAGATATCTTTGTTTTTTTTTAACGAGAAAATAACATATTAACATTTGAAAAATCTTTTAAATGTTTATATTTAACAGCATACTCAAATTTTTTTAAAATAAACTTTATATTAAACTCTTTCATATACTTGTAGATGGAGTCGAGCATCGACGCTTTACCCCTTCTCAAAGATATATCTTTTTTTTTTAACGAGAAAATAATATATTAACATTTGAAAAATCTTTTAAATGTTTATATTTAACAACATACTCTAAATTATTTAAAATAAACTGTATATTAAACTTTTTCATTTACTTGTAGATGGAGTCAAGCATCGACGTTTTACCCCTTCTCAAAGACATCTCTTTTTTTTTTTTAACGAGAAAATAACATATTAACATTTGAAATTTTTTTTAAATGTTTATATTTAACAGCATACTCAAATTTTTTTTAAATAAACTTTATATTAAACTCTTTCATATACTTGTAGATGGGGTCGAGCATCGACGCTTTACCCCTTCTCAAAGATATCTCTCTCTTTTTTTTTTAACGAGAAAATAACATATTAACATTTGAAAAATCTTTTAAATGTTTATATTTAACAGTATACTCTAAATTATTTAAAATAAACTTTATATTAAACTCAACACGACCCGATATGCAATCCGAAGTGACACAATTGCCACCTCAAGTTCCAAAGTTATGATTGGTAAGGAAAAAAATGTTTGAGAAAAGAAAAACAAGAAGATAAAAAATGAAATGAAAAAAAAAATATTCATTTTTTACGTAACATGTTTGGGATTATGGAAAATTCAAAAGAAGGAATTAAAAAAACATAAAAAAATAACATATTTTAGCTTTCTCTCTTAATTTAAGATAATTGTTATTTGTACAAATGATAAGAAAATACCAATTCTCCTTATATTTTTTCCGACCAAACGACTATTCTCCATTTACTGTTCTTTCTTATATAGCAACATAAGATCATCAAAAGAACAATAAATTAAGTAAAGAGTGGTGTTACTGGTTATTTTTTTGTTTGTTTAATTAATAATAATGTTTGTAATTGAATTTAGATGTTTTTAAAAATATAAATTAATTAAGAGCATATTAGTATAAATTGAAGTATCAAAACAAAACATAAAAGTATTAATAATATAAAAGCAATGCTATGGTCAGTCGCTCTGACAATCGCCAGTTAACCTTCGCCTTATCAAAACACCACTTGTACTCTACTTAATTTTGAATTATAGGCAACGGATTGTTGTTTCTTTAAAGCAGTTAGAGTGTAAAGCATAAAGAAAAGATGAACTAAAGTACTTCCTCTCTCTCTCTCTCTCTCTCTCTCTCTAACTCCTTGCAAGAACTCACGAAATTCACGACTTCATGACCATTGAAAACCATATTTGGCATTATAAATTAATTTATTTTTTGCTGAATTTTTTATTTGAAAACAACTATAGAATTGAATAGGAAATCTTCAACCTCATGAAACTATCTTCCTCAGTTTCTCGTTCGACACACTCCAAAACATGGGTTTTCTTCAAAATTAAAGAAATACTCAAGTGTCTCATAATTCTTCCAGATCTGCGCTTCTGATAGAATGTCAGAAAATAATCATGGACTCAATGGGTGACTAATACACTCAGTTACCTTATAACCCATAGGAAATTTTCACTTTCAAGTCGAATCCTCTTATTCAATAAGATATCAAAAGAAAGAGGGTCTAAAGTGGGAAGAAAAGAATCGTTGATTGACAGATCTTCTAGAAACACCCAACTAAGATCTAGATCTAACTAGTTTCTGCAAGTGATGTGAAGATCTTTTAGATTGATTGGGGCTCAAGTAATGAATATGATTAAAAAAAAAAATTGATGAAGAATCAGAATCTTGAAATTATGATGGAAAGCATGCCGTGAAAAAGCAACTGGTTGAGCGTCGGTGGCTAGCCTCCTTCACAATATAATCCTTGAGTAAAACCTGAATGTCAGGAAAATTGAATAGGTATAATTCTTATTTCACTTTTACCTTAGGTTACCTTGAAAAGTAGCAAGTAAAAGTTCTGGAGGTAAAAAACTGTTTTATCGTGTCCGTGCTTCACATCAGTAAATAGACCATCCACTTGTATAATAATCTTATCTCTGAGCAGAGGCCATAAAAGTTCACCACAGAAGCATTTCCTCTTAGATTTTGAAACTATTCACTAGGAGTTAGTACCTTAGAACTATTGGCATGGCCCAAGAGGTTGGAAGGAATCAAGCTAATGGATCCATCCAAGGCCAAGATGAGAACCGTACCGAACTTTACAGCCAATTTCAAAAGTGGTTAGGGGAAGAAACTCAAAATCCTTCTACGCTTGCAAAGAAATCAGTCTGGAAGCGTTTGACCGGAGGGAAAACCAACCGTTCATCAAATAAGATGGAGGAGGAGGGGAAAAACAAAGAGCCTGCAGATTCAGAAGTTGCTTCAGATCAGAAAATTTCAGAAGATTACCGGGAAATTTCTGAGTCAGAACCTCCATCAAAGATCCATGGCTTCAAAAGGGAACTTTTGTCACTTGAAAAATTCCTTCTCAAACAAGGGAGTACTACTGATCAGTTGAAGGCGATTGCGATTGTTGGGGTGGCTGGTGTTGGGAAAACAACACTATGCCAGAAAATTTTCAACCATGAAAAAGTGAAGGACAACTTCCTCCCAAGGATTTGGGTATGCATGTTCAAAAAAGAGAAAGAACACAATGATCCAAAAGTAGCAATTGTTAAAAGAATCTTGGAGAGTCTTGGAGTTGAAGAAGAAATCATCAAGAATGATGAATTTGATAAACTATTGTATGCTCTTCACCTGCAGCTGTGGGGCAAGAGATATCTGATTGTGCTCGATGATGCCCGAGAGTCAGACGGGTGGTGTGAAAGGTTGGATTCTAATGTAAGTTATGGCAAAAACTGGGGAAAAGATCTTTCCTTCGGATTCCCCAAAGGATATGGAGGAAGAGTCATTTTCACAAGTAGGAATGAGGAATTAGCAAAGAAGTTGGTTGGGGAAGAAAACTTGCATCGCCTTCTTCCCCTTTCGGATCCAGCCAGCTGCTGGTCAATATACATGGACGCAATTAAGGAAGACCGACCAGATTTTGACTTTACCAGTTCGGACGCACAGAAAGCGGAACTTCAGAACAAGTGTGGTGGTCTTCCTTTAGCTGCAAAAATGATGGGGAAAATTAAGTCTGAAACAACTACAGATAGCCCGGCTGCACGTGCTGCATCTGCTGCATCCATCAGCAATCAAGAATAAACAACTTTACAGTTATCTTGCTTGATCCTTTTTTCTTCTCTTTCTAGCTAATTTGAAATTGTTATTTTCGAATTTTATTGATTTTCAGCTCTGTTTAGTGTTAGATACATCATTGTCTATTAATGTCCTCTTTGATAAGGACCAAATTCATTTGCATTATGGTCTCTATAGTGTTTGCATTTAAGTTTAACACTACTTATTTTGATCGGATCATGATCATCTCCATTTAAAAATTGAAATTAAGTCAAGTTAATGGTGAGATTTAATACCACATCATTAAATAAAGAATATTCAAATTCGAATTTATCAATATGACATTTAATTGCATTATGAACTTGATCACATTTCAATTCTTAAATAGAAAAGACCATGGTCTATTTTGATCGACCAACTATCAATCTTAATTCCTATTATTTATCCTAAAGACCTAAAATTGGCTTCCTTTGACTGCTACATACTCGACTTTCCTTAATTAGGTTAAGATAATTCTTTTAATTATTTGTTTGATCGAAAATAATTGCCTAGATCCGATACAAGCATTATTCATTTACACTAAACACATAATAACAGTTCAAATGTTTTTGTGCAAATGAATAATGCTTGTATCGGGTTTCTGTGCAAACAAGAATTTTTTAAATTTAACAAACATGAAAGGCCGCAATAAGATAAATAATTGAGGCATACCATAATATTTCAGGACATCATCATCAAAAACCTATTACGTTTTGTCCCGTATTTCAATCTCCTCGTACATTTTCAATTTGATCAATTTACATCTTGCATTATAAGATGTTATCCAATAAACCCTTATAGAGAGTATTCCGATCAATTTGGCACTGACCCACATGTGTAAGGCACACGTGACTTTTTACATGCGAAAAGACATTCTTGCCCATCTCTTATATCCCCCAAATCATCCCATCTCTCTCATTCCTTTCACATATAAAAATGAGTTAATATCAATTTTGGTCCCTAAATTTAAAGGTGAATAACAATATGGTTCCAACATAACAATTTGTACAATTAAACCCTTAACGTTTTCGTAACACAACAATCAAATTCCTATTTGCAACTCTGTTAAAAAAAATTAACGGAAATAGGTCACACAATAAATATATGACCTATAACTGGTAAATGAGCACGTGTGGGCACATGTGTAACTATTCCTTCTTATTTTTTTAATTGAATTTTGGATATTAGTCCCAAAACCTATCCTTGCATCCTAAAAATTTTATCCAAAATTTACATTAACTCTAGCCCTAACCTTTAAATAATAGAGATTTAATATATTCCTCGACAAAAGCCAAAGATAATAAAGGGATTTGGTGCAACTTCTTCATCACGTGGCTTTCTTTCATTAATTTTCTCTAAGAGAGTTGTAAATAAGATTCAATTGTTACTTTATGAAAATATTGAAGGTTTAATTGCAATAATTGATATGTTGGGTACCAAACTATTATTCACCCTTAATTAAGGACCAAATTTGATACAACCCCCAAACGCCCCTTCCAAAAAAAAAAAATCCCCAAATAACAGTACCCATTAAGAAGTACATCTAAATGGATGGACTTCAAGGAAATAGCAAAAAATGATGCTCACTTGCAGCAAAAACTCGAAACTTTAAATAAAAATGACCAAATGATTGCCAATTTGGCAATGGTTAGACATATAAGGGTTAACGTGATTACATGACCGAAAAATAGCATATGAGACAAACAAAAAGTTCCAAAGAAGAGGAGCCATAGAAATTGATTACAGAGCATAGGACCAGAGAGAGAAAAATAACAATTAAAAAAAAAAACATTGAGAAGAGACTTAATAAAGTATAACTAGTTTTTTGGTCCACGCGGCGAGGATCCTATTTTTTTTACTCTACTTGTTCTCTCTCCCTTCCAGTCATGCTCTCTCCCTTAAGTGTGTGCAATCCACTTTTCTTCCTTTAGTTTTAATTCTCCTTGTTTTCAACCACCCAAAACTCCATTTTCTCTTGTTATTAACACGTGGCGGTCTGCGAGTTTCCTATAAGGACAATCACGTCCCACCTTAATATTATGTACGTATTTGATTATAGAATACAAACAGATGAGCGAGAAAAATCAAATGACAATTTGAAAAAGAGACAAATAAAATACAATTAGTTTTCAGAGCCCATGCAATGCGTGGGTCTCATTTTTCTCTTTTACTTTTTCTTTGTTCTCCCTCACATGGAAGAAAACTCTCCTCCCTTAAATGCATGAGACCCACATTTTTTACTTTTAGTTTTTAGGATGAAATATATTTATTTATATTTAAGTTTGTTGAGATGATACTAATATATCTGTTATTTTTAAAATTCATGATTTATTAAAAAAAAATATCAATTTTCGTCATCAAACAGTCCTAAAATAAATTTTTGTGGAGAATCAAAATCTTTATTGGATATTACTTTTCATGATAACTAAAGTACTCTCAGTGTTAAAATATTTCTAAGTGATTATGATAAGTTTAATAATTATATTTATCAATTATTTATTTCAAAATTGTTTATAACATAAATTTTTAGGTTATTTGAATTTGTATTTTCTTAAAAAAAATAAAAATATGCAGTATCATTTTAATTTTTAAATAAAAAAAATTTCTTTGCTTTTTTATTTTTATAATGGTTTGTGATATTCATTTATTTGAGATGTTAAGTTATTTAATTTTATAAAAAAACATATTAACAAACTTTTCATTTAAAATATTTAATTTTATTTTATGATAGTATTTTATTTTCATTTATTTGAGAATGCGATAGGCAATGATATCATAATATTTTTTTTAAAATATAAAATATATAAAATAAAATTTATTTTATATCATATGATAGAATATAAATCCATTTAAAATATACTTTTAACAATTTTCGAAAAAAAACAATAATGATTTGTTTTTAAAAAACCCTAAAAATTCCTTATTAAATATATTTCATCCCTAATACTTATATTATTTTATAAAAAAATAACATTTTATGATACATAAGGATATTTTGATCATCATGAAAAAAAAATTTAATTAAAATTTTGATTATTTAAAAAAAATTATTTTAAAGTTATTTGATAATAAAAATTGATATTTTATGATAAATAGTTAATTTAAAAAAAATTGATATACTAATATTATTTCGACAAATTTGACGGGAATACTGTATAATTTTCCACCCAGAACTCCATCTTTCCTTGTTATTAACACGTGGCAGTGTGTGAGTTTACTACAGTGACAATTATAGAGTACAAATAGACGAGAGAGAAAAATCAAATGACAGTTTGAAAAAGAGATTAAGAAGAGACGAATAAAGTATACAGAGTTTTCTTGGCCTACGCAATGCATGGGTCCCATTTTTCTCCTTATTTCTTTTTTATTCTACATTACTTGTAGTCAAACTTTCCTCCTTTAAATGCGTGAAAAGCATTTTTTTTCCTTTAGTTTTTATCCTTCTTTTTAATCACCCAAACTCTTTATCTACACGTGGCAGTGTGTGAGTTTGCTACAGAAATACGTCCTGCTCAATATTATGTTCGTATTTGATTATAGAACAGACGAGAGAAAAATATCAAATGACAGTCTAAAAAGGAGATTGAGAAGAGAGAGAAAAAAAAAAAAGGTTTTTTTGAGCACGCGCAATCTGTGGATTCCATTTTGTCCTATACTTTTCTTTTATTCTCCCTCACTTGCAAGCAAACATAGCAATACTCGTCATACGGGTTTATTGGAAAACATCCCATAATACAAGAAGCAAATTTATCAAATTAAAAATATAAAAAAATATTGAAATATAAAGTGAAAATTTCTCTCCTCTCTTGTAGGTTTCTTCGAGCTCGTCACTGTCGCAATTTGTTGAAGAAAAAAAGAAAGAGACCCGGTTAGGTTAGAAAGTGAAAAGAAAAGAAATAAGGAGAGAAAAGATGAAGGCGTTGCAGAGAGAGGGAGAGCTCTGTGAAGAAGAATGTGAGGCTGCGAGAGAGAGAAGAGGTTTGTAAATTTGAAAAGTGAGAGTGAAAACTGAACACTGAATTCAGATCGAAAATGCCGTTTAGTAATGTTCAAAAATCAGTGTTTGAACAGCCGTTTTTACAAAACTCTGTTCAAACATTGTTTTGGAACACTGCTTGCCAAACAATTACGGCAGTGTTTGAACAGAGTTTTTAACATTCGAATACTGAAAAAGGTTTTTGAAAACCCTCCCCGAATAAGCCCTAAGAATTTCTAATGATAGTATCCCTAATATTCAGTATTGAAGACAATTTTGTAAGATTCCAAAGTTAGCTGGATTAAAAAAAAAAAAAAAAACATGAACAGAACAATTGTGGTCGGCAGCTATGAAGTTACCTTGCTTTGATAAACTCTTACTTTTAGGTTGTTTGTGGATAAATCCAAAATTTACTCAACAAAAAAAGAAAATGAGAAAATAAATCTAAATGCATAGGAATAATAACATAAAATATACATATAAATAGTAATATAAAAATCATATAAATTCAAAATATTTAAATTTAGTTATCATGTCTCTCCTCAAATTTCTATTTGATAAATTTCAATGATTTCTTCTCCTCATATATCACATCAATTTATTAACCAAAATTCGTCAAGAAATTTATTTATCACCATCATTATTAAATCAGCTCATTATTCTAATAATTTTTTTTTCACATAATAATTTTCCACATGTCTAATATTTATATCATACCTATCAATTAAATTTTATCTACCACCAAAGCATAAGCTAATAATTTATATTAATATTATCACTAGATATTTCATTTTTATTTAGATTACTTAAAGTAAATATAACTTACCACATAGCACTTAAAGCTACTCGTGGATCACCTTATTGTCTTTCCTATTCCTCTCAGCAATTTCTTTCGGTTGCTGATCGATAATACCTGACATAATATTTATATTAAATTTCTAATTTATGCTTCAATTCTCCATAAATCACACCCTTTGAAAATTCTAACTTTGAATTCCGAGAAATTTCATGTATGCTAAAAAATTCAAAAATAAACATTACGTTATTACTTTCTGTTTTTCTGATAGCTTCTTGTGTCTTTTTATAAAATTTTCCCGTAAACCCCTTCAAAATTTTGTTCTTTTAATATTTCTTTCGGTCCTAAAGTGTTTAAAGAAAACGCGTAAATTGAAGGAAAACTAAACGAATTTGGTATGTATAAATTAACGTTTACATGAAAGTGTATATATCAGTGTTTTCAGAGGCGATGGCATTGGGCGAGGTGTTTTGTCTCAATGAGGCGAGGCGTAAGTATTGAAGTGTTGGGGCGTAAGCCTTTTGAAACGTTGGGGCATTTTGAATAAAATAATATTAATTAAATTATAAAAATATTAAAAAATCAAAATAATATTAATAAATTTTACTAACTTAAGGCTATGAATGAATATTTATCCATATTTACAACTGCTTTTTTTTCATCCATTGCTACCAATCAACAGTCAATAAGCGAGAAAATCATTTTTTAAGCGAAATTGATAAAACACTCAAACAAGACTTGAACTGTGGTTTAAATTTTAAAAGAGAAAAACATTAAAAAAAGTCTATTTTTAACCGGGGTTTAAAAAAACTTTACTATAGTTGAGTGAAAAAAAAATCTAACTGAGGCTAAGTCCTAAGCAAAAGCGATAGGGTCATCTCCTCACTGACACAAGTCATGATTCAAACACAGACTCTATACCCATTTGTCCCTTTCTCTCTCTCTCTTGTACTGTCTCTTTATATTTTTTACCCATCCTTTCACGCTGCACGAAGGCAAAGAAAAGCTGTGAGTCTGTGACACCTCTTGCTGCAAGCAAAGGAAGCCATTTTCTTTCATGTTTTTTCATTTTGCTTTCTCTGTATCCAAACACCAGGAAAATCACAAAAAAAAACCCAGAAAAGTGGTCGTTTCTCTGAGGAATAGACGTTGTTGACTGTGAGGAAGAGATCGGCGTATCATCACCAAACAACACAGTTTCTAGTATAAACAGCAAGCGAAGCGAGAGGGACTGAGGCCTAGAGAACTTCTTACTCTTGTGGCGGCAACAGTGACGATAGAAACGGCGACGCATCGAGGAAGAAGCTTAGGCTATCAAAAAAAAAATAGTATTGGGCGTACGTCCAGACGCCCGGGGCGTCAAAGGTGTACGCCCCGAGTCTGGGCGTTTGCCCAGACCCGAAAAAAGAATGCCCAAGGACAGTCCCGTCCCAACTTTCACGCCTTGGAGCTTTTTTGCCCCAAGACGTGCCCGAGGCGCGCCCCAACAACGTTTTTTAAAACACTGGTATATATATAACTTTGCTGCCACCAAACTCTCCATGTTTTTGGCTACATGTTAACCACGTTTTTGCAATTTAACTTGGCAGCAATTCCCCCAAGGCCTCCACATTTTTGCAACTTGCAAGCCATGCACAATTCCAAATTAACTTGGCAGCAGGTGCTGCCACCTGCTGCCACGTTTTGCTTTTTTTTTTCTTTTACTAGACATCCCAAATTTTTTTAATTGTTTTATAAAAATTCGACTTTTCGCATTTAAATATATATTATTTTAACTCTATGTCATATTTATTAAATTACTTTTTTACCCTTACTTTACAAATACGAGTATTACAATTCTACCTACCTTACAAAAATTTCATCCCCGAAATTTCCTTACCTAATTCAAGAAAAAGCTGAGAGTAATACTTCCTCATTCTTGCTTCATGCTCCCACATGACTTCTTCGACATCTTTATTTTGCCATAATACTTGAATAAAAGGAATGACTTTTTTGTGCAAGACTTGTTCCTTTCTGTCTAAGATTCTGACCGGTACTTGTATAAAAGTCAAATCTTCTTGAAATTCTATTGCCTGATTCGAGATACTATGTGATTCATTGTGTAAGTACTTTTTCAACAGTGACACATGAAACACATTATGTAATTACTTTAATTCTGGAGGTAAATCCAAATGATATGCTACTGGTCCAATTCTCTCGATCACCTCATAAGGCCCCACAAATCTCGGGCTCAACTTTCCCTTCAAAAATACCCAATCACCAACTTGGAACTTGAGAGATGATTTATCAACATATCTCTTATGTCAGTTGGGGGCTGCTCTAAGGTTCTCCGTAACCAGTTTGATCCTCTCCGTAGTCAAGTCTATCATTTCTGGGCCATTTATTTTTCTCTCTCCAACTTCTTCCCAGAATACTGGAGTTCTATACCTTCTACCATATAAAGCCTCGAAGAGTGCCATCCCAATACTAGTTTGATACTGATTATTGTATGCAAACTCGATCAAAGGCAAATAAGCATCTCAGTTCACTAAGAAACTCAATACACTTGCCCTCAACATATCTTCTAGTATTATGATGATTCTCTCAATCTGCCCATCAGTTAGTGGATGAAAAGTTGTACTAAATTGCAATTGTGTACCCATAGTTTCTTGGAAACCCCTCCAAAATCTAAAGGTAAATCTAGAATCTCTATCTGATATGATACTCAAGGGTACTCTATGTAATTTTTTATCTTTGCTACATACAACTCAACCAAAATTTGCGGACTCCAGGTAGTTTTAATAGGAAGAAAATGTGAAGACTTAGAAAGTCTATCCACTATAACCCACATAGCATCATGTCCCTTCTGGGTACGGAAAAACCAGAGACAAAATCCATATTCACGTTTTCCCATGGCCACTCAGGTACTGTAAAAGGTTGTAATAAACCTGTTGGATGTCTATTCTCAGACTTCACCTGCTGATAAGTCAAACATCTAGAAATCTATTCTGCTACATCCTTCTTCATCCCTGACCACCAATAATTCTGTCTCAACCCCCTGTACATCTTATTATTCCCTGGGTGCATAGAATACACAAAATCATGAGCCTCCATTAGTATTTCCTTTCGCATCTCCACATCATTGGGAACACAAACTCTATGCTCCAATACCACCATACCATCTTCTCTAATTCTGAACTCGATTGGTTTCCCACTTAACACTTCCTACCTGATCTTCTCTATCCCCTCATCTCTACCCTATATCTGTAATAGACGATCAATAATAGAAGATTGTATCACCATATTTTCCATCAATATTCCTCTATCATCGACTCTCAGCTGCATCCTCATGCTTCTTAATTCTATCAACAAACTAGTATTATGACTCCCAATAGCAGCTAATCTTCCTGTAGCTTTTCTGCTCAATGCATCAGCTACAACATTAGCCTTTCCTGGATGATAATGAATTGTGCAGTCATAATCACAAATCAACTCCATCCACCTCATTTGCCTCAAATTCAACTCCTTCTGGGTCGGTAAATGTGTCAAGCTTTTATGATTAGTAAAAATTCACAATTAACTCCATATAGATGATGTCTCAAAATCTTCAAAGCAAAAACTATGGTAGCCAATTCTAAATCATGCGTCGGGTAATTTCTTTCATGATTTTTCAGTTGCCTAGATGCATAAGCTATAACTCTACAATGTTGCATCAACACACATCCCAACCCCTGATATGATACATCACTATAAACCACAAATCCTTCATCACCATAAGGAAGCACTAATACCAGGACAATAGTTAGTTTCTCTTTCAATAGTTGGAAACTTCTATCAGATTCCTCTAACCACATAAACTTCACATCCTTCCTAGTCAATTTAGTCAAAGGTCCAGCAATCATAAATTTTTTTTTGGATAAATCTCCTATAATAACCAGCCAACTCCAAAAAGCTTCTGATTTCAGTTACACTCGTGGGTCTTTCCCAATTCAACACTGCTTCTACTTTTTGTGGGTCAACTACTATCCCCTCTCTCGACACAACATGCCCCTAGAAAGATATTTCGCTCAACCAAAACTCACACTTAGAGAACTTCGCATATAATTTCTCTCTCCTTAAAATCTCCAACACTATCTCCAAATGTTGCCTATGCTCCTATTCAATAAATGCAATCATAAATCAGTCCAAGAATGGTTTAAACACCTGATTCATAAGGTCCATAAATATTATAGGAGCATTAGTCAACCCAAATGGCATCAGTAGGAACTTATGATGGCCATAACGTGTCTTAAAAGTAGTCTTAGGCATATCCCCCTCCTTTATCCTCAATTGGTGATAACCCGATCTCAGGTCTATATTAGAAAACACTCTAGCTCCCTATAACTGCTGGAATAAATCATCTATCTTGGGCAAAAGATATCTATTCTTGATGGTGATCTTATTCAACTATCTATAATCAATACACAACCTCATTATCCCATCATTCTTCTTAACAAACGACATAGGGGATCCCCAGGGTGACATACTAGGTCGGATAAACTGTTTATCTAGCAACTCCTGAAACTGAACTTTCAACTATCTCAATTCAGCCGGTGTCATTCTATAGGGTGCTATGGATATGGGTGCTGATCCTGGAATCACCTCAATAGAAAACTCAATCTCTCTATTGGGAAGCAACCCAGTCAACTCTTCAGGAAAAACATCAGAAAAATCTTTTACTGCTAAAATTTCTTCTAACTTTCTACTTTCTTTACTAGAATCCACCACATATGCCAAATACCCCTTACAACCCTTCCTCAACCATTTACTAGTAGTTAAGGCAAAAATAAAACAATTAACAACTATCTTATGTTCTCCCTGAAAATTAAACTTCTCCTGTCCAGGTATCTTGTTCCTAAAACAATCTACCTAAGCATGATATGCAGATAACCAATTCATCCCCAGAATTAAATCAAAATATGTCATATCTAAAGGCAATAAATCAACTTCAAATTCTCTATTGACAATGTTAATCATACAACCTCGATAGATTGTCCTGATAATAACCTTATCTCTAGTAAAAACCTCAACAATAATCGCATGCATCAAAAGGCTAGCACTAGCATCAATAGATTTCATATAACTACTAGATGCAAAAGAATGGGTTGCACCAGGAACAATCAATAATCTAGCAGGCCTACCAAGGATATATATCATACCCATAACAACATCAGGAGTAGCTTGTACATCCTATTGGGTCAATGCATAGACTTTGCTATCTTTGGATTGAAACTGACTGCCACGTCCTCGCTATGCTATTGATCCTTGACCTATACCCTGCACACTCCATGATCCACTACCTCTTTCCACCGATCTTCTCCCAATACTTCCAACGCTTACATCAGAAGATTTCTCCGCTAGACAATCTGCAGCAACATGTCATTTTCCCACCACATACAAAGCATATCTGTATAGGGTAATTTCGAGCCAAATGCCTCGTCTGATTATATCTAAAGCAAACTTTTACCTCTTGAACATACATCATATTACCACTTCCCCTTGGTGGTATACTTACACATCTACCATAACTCCCAAATCTAAGGGTCCCACTGGTATTGTTTTGAATTACAGAAACAACAGATCCTGTTTGCCTCTGACTCTGCTCTACAGTTCCTTATGATAAAGAATGTCTCATCTGAGGTGGTCTCCCACCCTGTATACCCATACTGCTATCACCTCTCGATCCCTCAAATCTAAACCTCTTCAGCCAATCCCTTATACCTCTCAACTCCATCAAATTCTTCTCAATCTGAAATGTTTTATCTACCAATACAGCATAATTTCCTATGCTCATATAAGAGAGTTTAGTCTGAATGTCATAATGTAATCCATCTAAAAATCTCTTACATTTTTTCTCCTCAGTATTCACTAATTCAAGTAAAAACCTTGACAAGGTTATGAATCTACTATCATATTCAGCCACCAATAAATTTCTCTGCCTTAGATGAATAAAATTTCTTTCTTGTTGTGCTCGAAAGGTATCTGGGAAATACTTCGCAAAGAACTCATCCTTAAACTTACTCCAAGTTAAAGGTTGTTCTACCCGTGTGCTTACTCTGGGTAAAATATCCTCCCACCATTGAGAAGTCTCAACCTCCAGCATAAATGAAACGAAAGCAACCTTCTGTCTATCTATCACTAGTAAGATCTCAAAATATTTTTCGACATGTCTGATCCACTACTCAGCTTCTACAGGGTTTACAGATCCTTTAAAAGACTGAGCTTTAAACTTAAGAAATCTCACAAAATAATCACATTGCATCTCATGTGCAAACACACATTCTCTCTCATAAACCTCTTGCCTTAACACATCAGGTTCTCTTCTACCTCTTTCCTCTAATCTTCTCTACAGATTATCAACCCTTTTTTCAGCTACATTCATCCTCTCTATAGCACGATTAAGAGCTTCTCTCAATTCATCCTTCTTAACCTCAGATTCTCTCCCAGCTTTACTAGTACCAGCTGCACAATCAACATGTTCCCTCGCGGGAACCACATACTCAACTTCCTCTTCTACTTCAGTTCTCCTAAAAATTGGAGGTCTACCACATCTCATCTGATTTAAAACTCTACTTCTACCTCTAGTACGACCATGTGTCATCCTCAGATTCTGCATTTAAAATATAGTTTATTTAGATCTTCTACTTTTAAGTTCTCATGCAGTCTACAAAATCTTAAAACCCAATGCTCTGATACTAAAATTGTAACGACCTATCTTGGGTTGGCCACCCCCAAGATGGTGTTATCACATTTTGAGAATCTCAGCACGACACATATATGTAACAATAAAAAAATATTACTAACAAAATTTTTTAATTTAATCCTCAACTCTCAACAAGGGAGGTACCTCATTCTGACATTAATTTAAACATAATATACAATGTAAAATGCATGAATATTTACAAATAATTTTTTTTATATTTCATTTTCTCATTTGTCTGAGGATGCTGACACGTACGTGGCTTAAAAAAAATGATTTTGTCCACCCACCAACCAATTTGTCATGTTTGCTACCTGAAATCATTGTACAGTGAGGGATGAGCTTGACAAGCTCAGTGAATAAAATTTACCAGAAGTATTCAATTTGCATAAATAACCCTTTAATAGTTAAACATTTATCTCTCATATAACTGGATAGTAGCATAATGTCTAACATTTAAATAATTTCTATCATATCATATTTTTATGTCTTTTTCTCACTGTAACTGTCTCTCTGTGTGAGACTCATTTATCTACAAATACATGCGTAACATCAACAACATTCAGTAAAAATATCAAAATGTAAAACAGATGCAATACATGAATTATTATTATGGGAATATCTTCCCATATGTCGACATGTTTTTATTATCTAAGACCGGTCCCCTCCGGATTCTTTTATTTCTAGCATATACAGGCAGTCATGGTGTCCCTTTTATTTCCAGCATATACCAACTGTCACGGTTTTTCAATTAGACCGGCCCTCTCCCGGTTCTTTTGGTTCTTTTATTTAATGCATATGCATATGAACAATAATATGAAATATGTATATGAAGAGTAATATAAAAACCATATGAATTCAAAATATTTAAATTTAGCTATCTTGCCTCTCCTCAAATTTCTGCTTGATAAATTTCAATGATTTCTTCTCCTCATATATCACATCAATTTATTAACCAAAGTTCGTCAATAATTTTATTTATCACCATCATTATTAAATCAACTTATTATTCTAATAATATTTCTTTTCACATAATAATTTTTCACATGTATAATATTTATATCATACCTATCAATTAAATTTTATCTACCACCAAAGCATAAGCTAGTAATTTATATTAATATTATCACTAGATATTTCATTTTTATTTAGATTATTTAAAGTAAATCTAACTCACCACGTAACACTTAAAGCTACCCATGGATCACCTCCTTACCTTTCTCGTTACTCTCAGCAATTTCTCCCAGTTGTTGATGGACAACACCTGGCATAATATTTATATTAAATTTCTAATTTATGCTTCAATTCTCCATAAATCACACATTTTGAAAATTTTCACTTTGAATTTCGAGAAATTTCATGTATGTTAAAAAATTCAAAAATAAACTTTACATTATTACCTTATGTTTTTTTGATAGCTTCTAGTGACTCTCTATAAAATTCCCCCGTAATCCCCTTCAAAATTTTGTTCTTTCTTTCGGTCTCCAAGTATTTAAAGAAAACGCGTAAATTGAAGGAAAACTAAACGAATTTGGTATGTATAAATTAATGTTTACATGAAAGTGTGTATATATATATAACTTTACTGCCACCAAACTCTCCACGTTTTTGGCTGCAAGTTAACCACTTTTTTTGCTACATGTTTAACATGCAGCCTTCACAATTTAACTTGGTAGCACTTCCCCCAAGGCCTCCACATTTTTGCAACTTGTAAGCCATGCACAATTCCAAATTACCTCCTGCCACATTTTGCTCTTTTTTTTTTTCCTTTTGCTGGATGTCCCGAAATTTTTTTTAATTGTTTTAATAAAAAATTTACTTTTTGTATTTAAATATATATTATTTTAACTCTATGTCATATTTATTAAAGTACTTTTTTACCCTTACTTTACAAATACGGGTATTACAATGTGTGACTTTGCTATAGGGACAACCATGTCTCGCTTAATATTATGAATGTATTTGATTACAGAGCACAAACAAGCGAGAGAAAAATCAAACGACAATTTGAAAAAGAGATTGAGAAGAGACAAATAAAGTATAACTAGTTTTTTGGGTCCATACAATGCATGGGTTCCGTTTTTCTCCTTTACTTCTTTTTTATTCCCCCTCACTTGAAATCAAACTCTTCTTCCTCCTTTAAATGCTCGAGACACTTTTTTTATTTAGTTTTTATTCTCCCTTAGTGAATCACCCAAAACTTCCTCTTCCAATGTTATTAGCACATGGCAGTGTGTGAGTTTGCTACAGGGACAACCGTGTCTCACTTAATATTATGTAGGGGTGAGCATGGGTTGGTTTGGGTCGGGCTATCCTAAAATTTCAACCCAACCATTCATACCGGGTTGAAAAATATCAACCCAACCCAACCTATTAACCCATCCAACCTCAACTCAACCCAATCCATTGTAATTGGTTTGGGTCGGTTTGGGTCAATGGGTTGATATTTTTACTAAATAATTAAACCATACATATTACATAAAAAAAAAAGTATTCTATTAAATCCAAAACTAAATCCATTCATATTACAAGTAAAATATGTGTGCTTGAGAGCACAAAGAATATTTGATAACATAGAAAAGAGAACAATTATCTCATGGACTACAATGGTTGTATGCTACGTTAAATTTAGATTTTTGGATACTACTAAGAAGTTTTTTGATGACATGCAAGAGAATGATGTTGTGCCATAGAATGCCATAATTGGAGGCTACGTTGAAGCCAAACTTGGTATGGATGTTTTGGTATTGTTTCATGAAATGCAAGCGAGTAATATAAAGCCTGATGAAGTGACCATGGTCAATTGCTGATTTGCATGCTCACAACCTGGAGCCCTTGATGTTAGCATATGGATTCATTGTTATATTGAAAAACATAATCTTCATCTGAATGTTGCACCAGGAACTACTTTAGTTGACATGAATTTAACTTACTTTAGAAGACTGTTTAATTACGAAGGAAATCTGGATTTCTGCACAGTTGCTTATAATATATTTTAGTAACTCAACATTTGTTGGTCGTGCTAGTGCTTTCTCACTAATCAGTCTAATTTTTGGACTATGCTTTAATGCACTTGGAAGCGACACGATGACTCTTAAAATGTCACAGAGAGGCAAATTGAATGGTTCAATAATGTTTGCATGAAAGGCTTCCAGCAAGTTGGTATTACTAAGCTTTATCATACCTTCAGCATTTCTTCCATCAACATTATGGTACATCTTTTTGAAATATAAGTTTATCTGCATGCATTGATCCCGACTGGAATCTTGTAGGTTAGAATGTTAATTTTTATGTTTATTTTATAGTTACAACGGTACAAGAAATCAAAATTTTATTAGCATAAGTTAATTGTGCATCAATTTATTCTGATTGAGGTTATGCTTAAGAATAATTATGAAAACTATTTCATAACTCGAAATCAGTATTTGTTTCTAATGTAAATATTTGAAACTAAAATCTAGGTAATTGGAAAGTAAGATATTTGTTTGGACATTAGAGTATCTACTACATATAATTTTACATACTATTAATAATTAGAATGGACATTTTATGATTATATATTTTACAATTATATTATAATTATTTATGCACTATTTTATATTTAATAAATATAAAAAATATAATTATATATTTGACCAGGTTATCGGTTTGGGTCGGGTTGAAAATTTTGAATCCATGACCCAACCCAACCCACTAGGTTCAAAATATTTTTAACCCAACCCAATCTCTAAAAAGACACAATCCAACCCAACCCATTATATCGATTTGGGTCGGATTCACGAGTCAACCGAGTTCCATGTTTACCCTTAATATTATGTATGTATTTGATTACAGAGCACAAACAAACAAGAGAGAAAAATCAAATGACAATTTGAGAAAGGGACAAATAAAGTATAACTAGTTTTTTGGGCCCATATAATGCGTGGATTCCATTTTTCTCCTTTACTTCTTTTTTTATTCTCCCTCACTTGCAATCAAACTCTCATCCCTCCCTTAATGCATGAGATCTACTTTTTTTTTTTTTTTAATTTTTAAGAATTGAGTAATCTGATGTAAAAACTGTACTGTAAAACATGTAATACATTATATTTAGATATAAATTTAGACTCTTTAATTTTTAAAATTTGATAAAAATCACATTATATTCAAAATTTATGTATATTACAAATGTTACTTAATAATTTTTTACTATAGAAGAGCTTATATGTAATTTTTATTCTTCTTGTTTTTCAACCACCCAAAACTCTCTTTTTTTTTCCTTGTTATTGACACGTGGCAGTGTGTGAGTTTTCTACACGAACAACCACTTTCCACTTAATATTATTTATGTATTTGATTATAAAGCACAAATAGACAAGAGAGAAAATTCAATTGACAACTTGAAAAAGAGATTGAGAAGAGACAAATAAAGTATAATTAGTTATCTGGGCCATGCAATGCATAGGTCCCATTTTTCTCCTTTACTTTTTTTTTTTCCCTCACTTGCGAGTAAATTATCCCTTAAATGTGTGAGATTCACTTTTTTTGCTTTAGTTTTTATTCCCCCTTTTTCAACAACCCAAAGCTCTCTCTTCCCTTGTTATTGCCATGTGGCAGTGTTTGAGTTTGCTACAGAGGCAACCACATCCCGTTTAATATTATACATTTATATGTATTTGATACCAGATCAATATTTTAAAAATTAAAAATAACAAAAACTTACAGTGTACAAGTTGGGTTTTTAATGAGCCTGTTCGATTTGAATTTGGTGAAATTTTGAACACACCTTCCCAATAATTCATAGAAGTGAGATAAATTCTATAGTCTCTTAAATTCTTAAAAGGAAAAAATGAAAAAGTAGGAAAGTTAGAAATATCAATTCTTAAATCCCTTATTTTGCAGATTTGGGGATTTTGTTTGATGAGATTTTTTTTTTTGAATGAATGAAAGAGATAAGATGATTTGAGGATGCCAGAGAGTGATTGACAAGAATGTCCTTTTGCATGTAAACAAATCGCTCGTATGTCTCGGTGTCAAATTGATAAAAATACTCACCATGAAGGTGTATTGGATAATATCTTACGAACATTAAAATACAAAGCAAAACACAATATTTTTTAATATTATAGGTTTCAAATACTTTGTATTTGATTGGAATACATATATGCTACTGCTAAGACCAAGTATGGGAAAAATAAATAACGAACAAAACAGAAATTCACATAATAGCACAAAATTTGAATAGTAAAGATTCTGGAAAACATGAAGCAACAAAGGGAACTCGTTGTGTCATCTCTTGCTGTGACTACCATTCTGCTGTTTGCTCCACACGCCAATCCCATCGCAAGGGCAGAAGCTGATCTTTGGGCATCTGAATTTCTCTAAGTACATCAATTTTGGAAATAATGCCAGCAATTCCATCCAGTTCACCTTTAACTCACTCAAGTACTTCAAACGTAAAAAATGAACACTGCAGTTGTTTTTCTCCTTCGGATTTTCACCCAAGCTACGGAGTTTTCCTCCTCTGATACAGAGTTTCTGTAGGGAAAGATTTTCGGGCATCAACCAACTGGGAGGTTCTGTCTCTGGAAAACAATGGAGGTCCAATTTCTGTAATTTGGAAGGAAGTTTTGCTGGTTCATCTTTTAAATGCTCAGATGAAGCTGATCTTCTCAAGTTTGGTAACATGGAGGTTTGTCTTGCCGGTCGAGCTGCACCACTTTTTGACTTTTTGTTATCTCCTGTATTCTCCTGGTTTGAGGCCTTTAATCTTGCTTCATCACTGTCCTGGTTCTTGATAATTCCTTCTTTGTCCGGGTTAAGGAACTTTGGTTCTTGAGAAAATTCCACCTTTTTCTTATCCCGAATTGGAGATAGTGGTGTCGCTGCACGACTCTCCTCCTTCTCCTGGTTTGATTTTTCTTCCCTGGAACTCCTCTGTTCAATCTTGTTGACTGATTTGGATGTTGAGAATCCCCCTCCCCATGCTACTTTCAGGCTCTGAAGCTCTTTAAAATTTTGGACAGCACTTATCAAATCTTCTAAACTGAAAACCTCTTGGTTTATGTTGATGCTCAGCTTTCTCAGATTTTTCAAAGGCGATAACTCATCTAGTGTACAAGTGCTTCCTTTCTCTGCATCACTAATCACAAACCCCTTTAGAACTTGGAGTTTCAACAGTGAGGACAGCTTCTTGGGCATGCGATCTAGCAGGTAGCACTCAGATATATCCAAATGGGTCAGATTCTTGAGGGAGTCTATCTTGTCTGGAAGCTTCTCCAGATTGTAACAGGCTCTAAGATCCAAGATGGTCAAATTGGAAAGCTTGCAAATGGAACTGTGGAGCTCTTCAAGTCTTGAGATTCCTTGAAAACTTAGAAGCCTAAGTTGTTTCATGCTCCTCAAATCTTTCAGAAATTCAGTGCTTTCAACTTCAATGTGGCGTTCGGCTGTGCTTTCCCACCTTCCCAGACAAAGAACCTTGAGCTCTTTCATCTTTAAAAACCACTTGAATGTGAAATCAGGAAATTGCTCACTAACGTTAAACAATGTTTGCAGCTTTTCTATATTCTCTGGTTCCTGCCGTGAAGCTTCTTTCCCTCCCCCTAAACATCTTCTGTTCCAAAATGATGTTTCCGTGGTTGGGATCCTGCAATCGTCATAATCAAAGAACTTTTCATCCTTCGTGAGGCAAATTGCTGCAGAACGCACAAGTGGAGCCATCATAAAGCTATTTGGCTCTGGTGTGCGCTTTTTGTTAACAGGATAGATAAGCCCTTTCTCTGTAAATTCCTTGAGAATTTCCTTCACATTCTCTTCCACCGTCTTCTTTTCTCCAGTCTCCTTTTCTCCAGTAAGAGGAAGGCGAACGAAGCCCTCTCCAATCCACCAGTACATCAATAGCCTCTTCTTAACTTGTGCATTCTCTGGGAACACAGCAAAACATAACAAGCATAACTTCCGATTGATTACAAGTTTGGAAAATATCTCCTTAATTTCTGTGAAAGCGGAGCTTTTGTGAAATATTGGATTCATGTGTAGGTTGGGCAATTCAAGGTTCCGATTGGCATCAACGTCGATCACATTGATGCTTTGATGATATCGAGAAGCATCTGAACTAGTGGAAGACAGTTTATGGGGCAATGGAATCTGGCACTTCAAGTTGAAAACTGCTTTGATGATCTCCCGAGGCTCGGATCTGATCGAGGCTGGGTCTCGTTTCATGTTTTCGACGATGACTTTGAGGCTACGATCAAGAAACCGCGTTTGTTTGCCAAGCTCGTTCTCGAATTCTTTTAGTTTGATGAAACTACGTTTCATGTAATTGAGGTCACTGAGTAACTTTTCAAATGGATTGCTGGGAGGAGAACGGCCTGTACTGATACTCTCGCCGTTACTGCCATGTATGCTGCTGCTCGCAGCGTTGCTGCTACTGGTTCTGCTGCCACCGTTGCTGCTGCTACTGGTCCTGGAATGATAATAATCACTGGGGAGCTCTGCTTTAGAGAGAAAATCATACAAACGGGTTATGATGTCGATGATATCCTTGACAGTGAAAATATCACCATGATTTGGTTGCGGTGGGGGATTTGATGAATCCATGATTGAAGAGATTGAAACCAAAGAGGATGAATAGATAGACCACAGCAGTGAGTATCACAAATAATGGATAATTATCTATAGGCCACCAGAGCTCTAAAGAATCATTTCATACACCTACACTCCCCTGTGTATTATCAGTCTTTAAGAGTTTGATGAACACCCTCTTTATTCCTTGCTTCCAGATGAGAGAATAATAAAAACAAAAAGGACAAGAATAAGATGATTTACACTCTACATCAGGGAAGACGTTTCTTTTCTTTCTTTTAAGACCAATGTTGACGTGTAGTATCGTTAAACTTAGATTTTGTTTGAGGTAGGTGATATACTTAGATTTTGTTTAAGGTAGGTGATGTGACAACTGGGCCATCGGTTGAGTAACCAAAATGAAAAGGATCTTAATCCTAATAGTAAAATGATACATTTTAATATCATTTGATGATAAAATGATATCATTTCAACAAATATTCAAGTATCATTTCTAAGTTTCATACCAGATCACCTAACGTAGGCACATAATTTCACCGATTTTAGTATGTGATTTTTTTTTTTAGATAATGTGAAACCTATTTTTTGAAATAAAAATTAAATTCTTGATGGATAATTTCAATTCTTGATGCGAATATTCACCTAATTTGTATGAAATAAAAATTTAACATTTATCATTTTCTAAGAATTTCATTATTAATAACTAAACACTACGAATAGGTTTCCTTTCAGGTACTTCGGGCCCAACTATCACCGGACCGACCTGAATCAGTATACAACTAAGTAAACTAATCCGAACCTAACTCCAGTAACCGACCCGACAAGACTCAAGCAAGACCTAACCTATTTCCGACATGAATAGAATTGGCGTCGTCTATGAGAAACGAGAGCAAATCTTATCTCTGTTGAAAATGTTGCCCAAGAAAAATCAAACACAAAATAATACCCAAACGACCTCTGAAGTCAACCCACCCGAGCTACCACTGCCTCTACCCATGATGAAAGGGTAGAACCCTCATCATGCCTCGAGAAGTAACAATCAAATTGAGGAAAACGAAGAGTGGATCTCAACCAACAGTCTGGTTCGCACTCGAACCAAGTAGTCTGACGAGAAGCCCATGAGACAGATCCTAATGCCCCTGTTAGCAAAGCCGAGTACATTGCTCTTCAACATTGACTCGAAGAATTGGTCGCACATGTCGAACGACCCGAACCAAGCAGAACCCAAAATCATCGGTCCACAGTTTGAACCGCCTACACCACACGGAGAACTACCAAGGTAGTTTCTTGGAACCAGAACACTCGACCCGAGGAGGCAAGTTTAGATAGAAGACATCAACCCCAAGTATGGGACAAAAGCCGAGGGAATCCTTAAGACAGGGAAGAACCGAGTTGACGTAGTCCCCGGCGAAGTCGTCAACATTCGATCTGAGACAAATAGTCTGTCTCGAATTCGCATCCATCCAAGAACCAACAATAACAGGATAAATCTGAGGTGAGCAATCAACTAAAAGAAATGAATGAATGCATCGGACTTGCCATCAAGGCCACATGAGGAAACATCCTTGCCAAGATCAGACCTGCAGGCAACCCTTTCTTCTAGAAGCTCAGGGAGGAGAAATGCCTCCAAATTTCAAAATGCCTTACATGGAGCCATACATGGGGAAGACATGTCCTATAGACCACTTGGAGACTTTTAAGTCTCTGATGTTCCTCTACGGTCACTCAGAGGTAGTAATGTGATGTATATTCCCAATAACCCTTCGAGAAACAGCAAGAACATGGTTATCCAAGCTGTCTTCAGAGTCAATAAAATCGTTTGATGAGCTCAATGAGATGTTAGCTACACACTTCTTTAGCAGTCGAGGTCCTAAAATAACTCCTGAAAGCTTGTTGAAAATAACTTAACATGTGGAGGAGACCCTTCATGACTACATTTCACAGTTTATCTTGGCCATGGTATAATTAAGGGACTTGGATCAAAAGGTAGCAGTCATGGCTTTCATTAATGGCCTCAAAGCTTCTGATTTCAGTCATTACCTCTCTAAGAACCTGTTACAAACCATGTCGGCCCTCTGGCCAAAGTAGACGAATTTGTGATCACTGAGGAAGACCAAACCTTTCGCAAAAGGAAAGAAGACACTTTGACTAGTAAGAAAAGAAAGAACCTGAAGAGCACAAGCTAGGGGGCGATCAGAGGAAGGGAGGTCAAAATGATGTTTGAAGAAATGAAAAATCAGGAGTTCCTCAAGGGTACGAAACTTACACTCCCTTCAATACCTCGAGGACTAACTTCTTGATGAAGATAACAAATCAAGACATCACTAAGTGGCCTCCCAAGATCAAGACTCCAGCTAGGAAGAGATATATGATTCGTTTCTGTTGCTTCCACAAGGACCACAAATATGACACAAATGAATTTAGACATCTAAAGGAAAAAATTGAAAGCTTGAAACATAAAGGGTACTTGAAGAAGTTTGTCGAGATAGAATCAAGGAGGATTCCGGGCGAAGAAAAATTTGGACCACAGAGAAAGGAATAGACCAAGACAGAGCTCGAATCAAATAGAAAACAATAGGAGATGTCGAACCTCGGAGAAGAAGTTGGAGAATGCCTTAATAGTAGGCGTCATCCGAAGTATCGTTAGAGGGACAACGTCTAGAGGAGAATCCTCAAACTCGCGAAGGGTATAAGCCTGCTTCATTGGATCAGTCGAGGGACCCATAAAGAAAATACAAGTTAATCAAGCCATCAACTTCTCGAATGAGAAACTTGAAGGAGTAAAGTTCCCCTACGACAATGTAGTTATTGTAACCTTGGTCATTTCAAACTTTAAAGTGGAAAGAATCTTATTAGATAACTAATCGTCCCAAGATATATTTTACTTTGATGCCTTCAAAAAGAATGAACTTTCAGAAATACCGTCTAAAGCCAGCAAACTATGCTTTATACAGGTTAATCCAATGTACCAAAAAGGAAGTATAGAGTTACCAGTGACGGCGGGAACCTCACCTTGTAAAATAACCATCCTAAACAACTTCTTGGTCATAGATTTTCCCTCCTCGTACAACGCGATTCTTGGATGACTAGGGATGAACGCTATGAGAGCAATGGTCTCAACATACCACTTGAAGATGAAGTTCCCAATAGAGAATTGTAAACCGAGGTTCAAACCGAACAGGGGGTGAATTGGGTTTTTAAAAACTTTTGCTAATTACTATGCAAGTTTCTAAAAACAGTTAAATGCACAAAGAGTACAAACAAGTAATGTGCTTGAAAGTAAAAGAGTTTAAGGAAGAGAAAGTGCAAACTCAGTTTATAGTGGTTTGGCAATATCGGATTTCTTCTGACCCTACATCCACTCTCTTCAATGAACTTGCTTGAAGTAATCTGCCAAAACTTTACTCGTACAACTTCACAGGTGTTGCACAAACCTTACAACCAATCTTTTCCTCACGGAAGCTAATCCCTTCCTCACGAAAGTTACAAACAAGTGTTTAATCCTAAACACTCTAAAAGTTATTACAGCTCTTTTCCTTTACAATAAATGAAGTTTGCTGTAAAGAAAGAAGTCGAGAGTTAACCACAAGTGCTTTTACAAATGAGCAATATCTCTCTTTCAATAATAAGCTTAAAGAATAGCTCAACAATAAAATTTTCAAAGCTTTTGAGAATTAATGAGCAATCTTATGAATTGAATGTGTTCTCTTGTTGTTTTAAATGCTCATTGAAGTGGGTTTATATAGCCTTGAATTAATATGGCCGTTTGATACTGACTTGGTAGGTTTGATGCATTAAATGCTCAAGTTCCGCGTCTCAAACGGTCATATTTTCGAATTACCAGTCGACTGGGTCAAGTGAGAACTTCACTTTTTAGGCTATGGGGGAGTACCAGTCGACTAAGTCCTATGCACCAGTCGACTGGGAGCTTTCTGTCCCAGTTGCTAGTCGACTGGGTCCTTGACACGAGTCAACTAGGAACCTTTTGTCCCATATCCCAATCGACTGGTATATTGAGCCAGTCGACTGGGTTGTCCTTCAACCCAGTTTTTCATGTTTCAAAACTGTTTTTGACTTAGAAACATCTGTATGAATAGTTTTGTCAAAGTCTTTTGTAAAATGAGCCACAGATCAAGCTAAATATTTGAACATGAGCATTACCTTAATGTCTATTCTAGATCTTTTGTCTTGCCTTGATGTTTGAATCGAGTTGAGTTCTTGCATCTTTGTTTTTATATTGAATTTTTTTGCCGCTTAAACACTTAGATAAAACTATTAGTGCAATCAGAGTAGTATTTTTTCATTATTAAAATTAAATACGGGTCAACAAGAATGTTGTGGGAGAGGTCAAGGGTAACCAAGTTGAAGGCCAAACCTATTACCTAACCTCCCTAAAAGGAAAAAGCAAGGCGGGTCTCCATCAAATAGAAGACTTGAGGGATGACTCTAAGACTCAAATAGGAAGACCCATCAAGGAATTGGTACCAATACCCCTCGCGGAAGAGGAACCAGAGAGAGTAGTAACTTCACTCTTCTACCTCTATCCCCACGATCTCTCATCTTCCACTTTATTTTTTCAGCAACAGAGTGTTTACACTCTCTCTTTTTCTCTTCTTTTCTCCTCTCGTGGTATTTAGGCTTTAGATGTTGATGAAAATCTTAATTCGGGAACTTAGCCCATCTAATTTTCATTAAGTAACTCAACTTTAGGAGGAGTTGCCTCCCAGAACCATTTTATTTTCGGATGGAAGTTTTGTTTTCAGGATGTTGATTCTATAAAAAGAGTTGTGGCTAAGGCCACTGCCATCTTGGAAGTTTTTGTTTATTGAATTGAGAGAGCTTTATTATATTCACACTTAATTAATCTTCTGGTTAAATTAGTTACCCTATGACGTTGGAAACAGAATGTTTTCAATGTTCTCCCTGTGCGATTCCGGTGCCACTTTTCCAACGAAGAAACGGAGATACAAGACGAGAAAAAGGGGCACGGAGAGGAGAAAGAGGGAACATCGGGTTCACCTAAAGAAGCTTGTTTGGTTATTTTAATTAGAAAGAAGATGAAAATGAAATAATTAATTTTCCCTTTTATTTTTTATTTATTAGACTAAATTTGTAAGTGTATTCTTGTCCACTTAAATTTGGACATAATGCTTAATTGTGTTTGAAATATGGCATGGTGACATTCTCATATATTTATTCAATAATTGAAGAATACACCCAGTAATCTAAACACTAGAAAGTACAAAAAAAAAAAAATTAAAAAAAAACAAAGGGAAACGATGATATATGGCAAAACCACTCAGCACTCTCACAACAACATTAAAAAAAAAAAAAAAAAAGGGAGAACCCAAATAGTATGAGATTTGGATGCTAAATAATATAAAATAATAGTAGTAATTTAATTAACTATTGACCACGGCACAATGCTTCCTAATCTGACCCTCTGATCCAGTCTTAACATTGATCCTACCCATTTTCTCCATTGACTTTGCAAATTCAGCATAGAAATTCTGAAGCGATCCCTCAACCAGTTGGTTGATGAGAGACAATGTAATGGGTTTGGTTGTCAAAGCAGAATCCGACTCGAAAAGACCTCGTCTCTCAAGCACAAGTTTGTAGTAGCTGAGATCAAATGTGTTGCGACTTCCAGGGTCCATCTCAATTGTTGTTGTGTTATCAGTAGGAGTTGTGCACTTTTTAGCCTTGAGATTTGCAGCATATTCGGTGTCTAGAGATGGATCTTGATCGCCCACCCCTGTGAAATTGTATAGCCGGTTTGAGAATGACGTACAATGAGAGATACCAATGGTGTGAGCACCTGATAAATTAAAAATGGTAGTTAGATGTTACTGTGATCAAGTATTGTTGCATAAGAGAATTTGAAGCTTACCTGAGAGCAAGACTAAGTCTTTCAAATCAAGTCCCTGGTTGGCGAAAAGTGTCTGAAGAGTGGTTAAATTATCAAAAGGAGCTGGCATGTTGGCTAAGGCTTCTGCAGTTCTAGAAATGATCCCATCTCTACGTCCAGTTGGAACTCTCCAAAATGGTCCTCCCTGTTGATCGCCACCAAAGAGAATTAATAAAACATAAATTAGTACTTAGCAATTAATAATGTCCATTGGTTGATCCTTACAATGGCTACAATGGCGTCTCTTGTAACCAAAGCAATGGTGTCTGCACAAGAGACAATGCCAGGGCACTCTTCTTCCAATAAGCTCTTTACTCTGTCAATAAAATCAAACCCTCTAACGGTCAAATTTGGAGGTGATGCCTTTTCAGCTTGATTGCTTGAAGTTGAGTTTAGCAGAAGAGATGCATCGCAACCCTGATATCAATATCATTAAATATATAAACATTAGAGTAGAAAAAAAACTAGCCAAAATGTTTATCAAAAGGTTTAAAAAAAAAAAGAGTAAGAAAAATAGTGGCAAGCAAAATTACAGACCCTGACAAAGCAATCATGGAAATGCATTCTAATGAGAGCAGCAGCCAAGGATGGTGCATTGTAAATGTGGTTGTGAACGAATTCTTGCACAATCTTCTCTGCTTTCGGGCAGCTCTTAGCATAAAAACCTGTCTTCAGTTGAGCTTCAGCTGAGGATAGAAGACCAATCCCTATTATGAATCCAACATACTGAAACCATGCCATTTTTGCCATGACCAAATTAAAACTTAATTCTCTGATGTCAGTATCTTTAAGTAAATGATATTTGCTGATTGAAGATTTAATTTATAGACCTTCTCCATGATTTAATTTAGGCTACCACATAATTAAGAATAATAAGAGTACCCAAAATACAGTCCAACTAGCTAACTAACCTCATCTGTCTTGTACTACTTTAACATGTATTATTATTCTCAGACAAACTTTACCACCCTTTTTAAAAAATAAAAATGTCTCTTCTGTCTCTGTCTTCTTCAAACTTTAGCTCTACTCTTTGTTATATTATAGGCTTACTTTAATGAAACAGCTAATAAAACGGAGTAACAGACAACTGAAGACAATCATATTCTACCAAATATGGGAAGATATATATATTCCAATTTTCTTTTCGCTTTTTTCTTTCTTTTCTTCAAAAATATTTAAGATGATTGGTGCGTAACCTTAATAAGGGAAATATATCTGGAATATATAGACTAAAAGCCTTATCTTGTGAGCATATATAAATTCCTTGACCCCAAGAAGAAAAGAGAAAAAGTGGGATTTTAGAGAATACAACTTCTAAAATTAACGTGTCTCATGGTAATATTCATAGGCAATTCTTATTTACGCACAAGCAGCATGTACAATAACAACATAGCTAGCTTTTGTGAAGTAAATGATAATATTCATTAGATGCTCACTCTGATCTGATGCAGGAGGATCCGAGTCAGATGATGCTGAGCTGTCAGATGGCAAGTGGACTACCTAAGCTGGTTTACATCGTTTAGCGGGCCACAGGTTTGGATTGGACCCCGAAGACCTTAGTCTGATTGGAAACGAGCTTTCGGGAAAAACTTCGTATTTTATACTAAATCTTATCGTTTTTAAGCCAAAAAACGAAGTTTAGACCTTCAAATTGGTAGTTTTTAGTTTTTAGAAAACCTTTTATTTTATTTTATTTAAATCCAGCCTTAATTTAATTTTCCTATTTTAGCTTCGACCTTATAAATAAGGTCTTAGAGTTTCGTAATATTATTATTGTATTTTTGGAATAAATTAAAATAAAGCATCAGAGTAGTTTCTCTGTATTGTTTTAGGGTTTTTCTTGTGTTACTCCCTATGAACTATCTGTTAGACTAGCCTACAGAATAATCGCTATTCTGCCCGGCGTCAGTTAGTATCAGAGCTTCAGCGTTTTCCTAGGGCAAGATTTCATCAGTTCCATGGCTGGTGGTCGTGGTCGTGGTCGCCGCGGGCAGGTTCCGAATGACGAAGCCCCACGCCGTGATCGTAACGTTCAGGATGCGATGATTGAGGATTTACAGCGGCAGGTTGCAAAGTTGATCCAACGTCTAACGGCGCAGAATTTCAGTGATTGTGAGATGAAAGATCATGATTCCGATCCCAGTTTCGAAAACCCATATTACAATCCTGCTCGATTCGGGGAACACCGTGGTCGGGAGGATCGTTATGGAGATCTCGATTTCAGAGTGGATTTGCCGCTGTTAGCAAAGTTTTCTGACCTGATACCAGAGGATCTTCCTCCTGGGTTGTCGTCTGAGGTCTTTAATGTGAAACACTTGAGTCCTTGTTTTGGGGATTCCGATGTGGCTATTGTGAACTCGAGGACGAGTTCTTTCCAACCCGAGGCGACTGATGCAGGAGGATCCGAGTCAGATGATGCTGAGCTGTCAGATGGCAAGTGGACTACCTAAGCTGGTTTACATCGTTTAGCGGGCCACAGGTTTGGATTGGACCCCGAAGACCTTAGTCTGATTGGAAACGAGCTTTCGGGAAAAACTTCGTATTTTATACTAAATCTTATCGTTTTTAAGCCAAAAAACGAAGTTTAGACCTTCAAATTGGTAGTTTTTAGTTTTTAGAAAACCTTTTATTTTATTTTATTTAAATCCAGCCTTAATTTAATTTTCCTATTTTAGCTTCGACCTTATAAATAAGGTCTTAGAGTTTCGTAATATTATTATTGTATTTTTGGAATAAATTAAAATAAAGCATCAGAGTAGTTTCTCTGTATTGTTTTAGGGTTTTTCTTGTGTTACTCCCTATGAACTATCTGTTAGACTAGCCTACAGAATAATCGCTATTCTGCCCGGCGTCAGTTAGTATCAGAGCTTCAGCGTTTTCCTAGGGCAAGATTTCATCAGTTCCATGGCTGGTGGTCGTGGTCGTGGTCGCCGCGGGCAGGTTCCGAATGACGAAGCCCCACGCCGTGATCGTAACGTTCAGGATGCGATGATTGAGGATTTACAGCGGCAGGTTGCAAAGTTGATCCAACGTCTAACGGCGCAGAATTTCAGTGATTGTGAGATGAAAGATCATGATTCCGATCCCAGTTTCGAAAACCCATATTACAATCCTGCTCGATTCGGGGAACACCGTGGTCGGGAGGATCGTTATGGAGATCTCGATTTCAGAGTGGATTTGCCGCTGTTAGCAAAGTTTTCTGACCTGATACCAGAGGATCTTCCTCCTGGGTTGTCGTCTGAGGTCTTTAATGTGAAACACTTGAGTCCTTGTTTTGGGGATTCCGATGTGGCTATTGTGAACTCGAGGACGAGTTCTTTCCAACCCGAGGCGACTGATGCAGGAGGATCCGAGTCAGATGATGCTGAGTTGTCAGATGACAAGTGGGCTACCTAAGCCGGTTTACATCGTTTAGCGGGCCACAGGTTCGGATTGAGCCCCGAAGATCATAATCTGATTGGAAACGAGCTTTCGGGAAAAACTTAGTATATGATACTAAGCCTTATAGTTTTTAAGCCAAAAAACGAAGTTTAGACCTTCAAATTGGCAGTTTTTAGGAAACCTTTTATTTTATTTTATTTAAATTCGGCCTTAATTTAATTTTCTTATTTTAGCTTCGACCTTATAAATAAGGTCTTAGGGTTTCGTAATATTATTATTGTATTTTTGGAATAAATTAAAATAAAGCATCAGAGTAGTTTCTCTGTATTGTTTTAGGGTTTTTCTTGTGTTACTCCCTGTGAACTATCTGTTCGACTAGCCTGCAGAATATTCTCTATTCTGCCCGGCGTAAGTTGGACTGATGCAGGAGGATCCGAGTCAGATAATGCTGAGTTGTCAGATGGCAAGTGGGCTACCTAAGCCGGTTTACATCGTTTAGCGGGCCATAGGTTCGGATTGGGCCTCGAAGACCCTAATCTGATTGGAAACAAGCTTTCGGGAAAAAATTAATATGTTATACTAAGCCTTATCGTTTTTAAGCCAAAAAACGAAGTTTAGACCTTCAAATTGGCAGTTTTTAGTTTTTAGGAAACCTTTTATTTTATTTTATTTAAATTCGGCCTTAATTTAATTTTCTTATTTTAGCTTCGACCTTATAAATAAGGTCTTAGGGTTTCGTAATATTATTATTGTATTTTTGGAATAAATTAAAATAAAGCATCAGAGTAGTTTCTCTGTATTATTTTAAGGTTTTTCTTTTGTTACTCCCTGTGAACTATCTGTTCGACTAGCCTGCAAAATAATCGCTATTCTGCCCGGCATCAGTTGGTATCAGAGCTTCAACATCTTCATAGGGTACGATTTCATCAGTTTCCATGGCTGGTGATCGTGGTAGTGGTCGTCGCGGGCAGGTTCTGAACGAGGAAGCCCCACGCCGTGATCGTAACGTTCAGGATGTGATGATTGAGGATTTATAGAGGCAGGTTGCAAAGTTAACCCAGCGTCTAACGGCGCAGTATTTCGGTGATTGTGAGATGAAAGATCATGATTCCGATTCCAGTTTCGAAAACCCGTATTACAATCCTACTCGATTCGGGGAACATCGTGGTCAGGAGGATCATTATGGAGATCTCGATTTCAGAGTGGATTTGCCGCTGTTAGCAAAGTTTTCTGACCTGATACCAGAGGATATTCCTCCTGGGTTGCCGTCTGAGGTCTTTAATGTGAAACACTTGAGTCTTTGTTTTGGGGATTCCGATGTGGCTATTGTGAACTCGAGGACGAGTTCTTTCCAACCCGGGGCGACTGATGCAGGAGGATCCGAGTCAGATGATGCTGAGTTGTCAGATGGCAAGTGGGCTACCTAAGCCGGTTTACATCGTTTAGCGGGCCACAGGTTCGGATTGGGCCCTGAAGACCCTAATCTGATTGGAAACGAGCTTTCGGGAAAAATTTAGTATATAATACTAAGCCTTATCGTTTTTAAGCCAAAAAACGAAGTTTAGACCTTCAAATTGGTAGTTTTTAGTTTTTAGGAAACTTTTTATTTTATTTAATTTAAATTCGGCCTTAATTTAATTTTCCTATTTTAGCTTCGACCTTATAAATAAGGTCTTAGGGTTTCGTAATATTATTATTGTATTTTTTGAATAAATTAAAATAAAGCATCAGAGTAGTTTCTCTGTATTGTTTTAGGGTTTTTCTTGTGTTACTCCCTGTGAACTATCTGTTCGACTAGCCTGCAAAATAATCGCTATTCTGTCCGGTGTCATGATCTCTCACAACTTGCTTCCTATACTTGTGAGCTGTCTACTTATAGATCAATTACTTGAATAAGTTACCTGCTCCCATAATTGGTAGCCGCCTCACAAATTAAAAATGAAAATCTGTGGCAATGTGATGAAAGAAATTAAGAGAGGACAATGCATTTTACAAAATCAAGTGGTTCGTTTAATCCAAAAACTTTGATTCATATTCGACATGCCCTTACAAAGAGAAGATCCCAAAACGATAAATTATTTACTTTCAATTTCTACGTTTGTCTATCTCCCCATATGAGTTGTGACTTTTTTTCAAATCAGTATATCTTTAGGTTTATTGTTATTTAAAAAGAAGAATCATGAAACATTCCTGAGGATGAGATGAGCAATAAAAGATGGAGCCTTCTTCATTTAAATACACATCTCAAAAATGTTCCTAACATGTCCACATAACTCATGAGCCATAGAGTTAATAACCATGCAAACGCACCCACAACGAACACAAGTCAAAATAATGACATAGGGGTATAAATCTCTAACCTTGTAAAAAAAATTGATTTGTACAATGGATTAAAGTTTATTGGTATAGAAAAATTTTAAATTTCCGCTGCGTATATGTTGACCCCTAACTTGATTTTAATGATGAAAAAACAACATCAAATTGTGCTAACCAATTTATCTAAATGTTTAAAGCTACAAAGATGTTTGTACAAAGACAACCAATACTTGATAAGCTAAGTACTAAACCTTGGAACAAGTTTGAAGATAAAAAATAGAAGCTTCAAAGGTTGTTGACATTATTGTAAATTTCTCTATCAATTTCCTAACTTTATGTATGGCTCAATTTGTTTACAAAAACATTTTAGACAAATTCACTTTGACTGAGTTTTGTTTTTTAAAACAAAATGAAAACCAAAAACTCTGTTTCAGGTGATCTAAACTGAATGAAAGGAAGAATTTATTTACCTTTGATCCAATCTACTGAAGGATCTATTTAGTCGATTAAATCTGATCCAATCAACAGAATGGATCATTCAGTTGACTGAATGCTTCTTACCTGAAGCTGAATTACTTGATTCAGTCAACTGAATGATGATCTCGTCGACTAAATGTTTGAAAAATAACTTCAATATTTTGAAAAGTAAGGCGCCGTTCAGAGCATTTAATGCTTCAAACTGTCATTTCTTTGTGTTTAACGGTCATATGAGGCTTGGGCTATATAAAACCCCTTCTTAAATGAGCTGAATAACTAACTAAGAACATTCAATTCATTATTGAGCTCATTTATTATTTATCAAAGCTTTCAAAAATATTCTTGAACCAATCTTAAAGATTTGTTCTTGAAATAGAGATAATATTCGTTTGTAATGCATTAATTGCTATCTCTCTTGTACTTCTACAAACTTCAATTTCAATTATTGTAAGAGAAAGAGTTGGTGTAACTCCTAGAAGTGTTTAGGTGTTAAACACTTTCTTATATACTTCCTTTGGAAGAGACCTTTATAACAGTTTGAACGACACTCGTAAAGTTGTTTGTTTAGTGGAACACTTCAAGGAACCTCCTTGAAAAGAGTAGACGTAGGGTTGAAAAGTTTTCGATATTGTCGAACCACTATAAACAGAGTTTGCACTTTCTCTTCTTTTACTTCTTTAATTTCCAGCAATTTAATTGTTATATTTGCTTGAGTTAATTAAGTGCTTAAAACTTCTTGTTTGCAAAATGTTTTAAAACTCAATTCACCTCTCTTGGGTTGCACCTTGGTTTCAATATCCATACTAAGAAACTTACAAATTTATCCTTATCCTGGTAGAAATTAAGGAATAGGATAACAATTTAGTATTCTGATAGAAATGAATGTGAGCTAAATGAGATGGAATAGGGTGAAGAATATGATTTTGAATAGGAGAATGGACAACCCAGATATCATTACAAAAATCAATCGAGTTCCTAGAAACTTTCTAAATCATTAAGAAGCATCCAATAACGTTTCATTTGAAGATATATATTCAGAAGAGATAATTTTCGAACTCCAAAGCCTTCCTATGATTTAGGAAAAGTCATAGGCCATGTTTGGATATAGATTTAATCCAGCTTAAATTCAACTTCTTAAATATCTTCAAGGCAAAAATTAAAGAGAAAATATTTAAAAGCTGGATTAAAACCATACCCAAACATAACTATAGTCACTACAAGATAAATGGCTATCACCGGCGCTTTTTTTTGTATATTTCGGTGCTTAAAAGCGCCGCAATATGAATTTTCGGCACTCGGATCAAGCACCAGAATGTGTGGTGTCGAAATGCAAATACCAGTGCTTTGAAAAAGCGCCGCAATATGCATATTTTTTCGGTGTTTTGAAGCGCCGGTATATAGCGGGGCTTAGAAGCGCCGGTATATAGCGGCAATTAGAAGCCCCAGTATATAGCGGGGCTTCAAAGCGCCGGTATATAGCGAGGCTTCTAAGCGCTGGTATATAGCGGCACTTAGAAGCGCCGGTATATAAGCGCCGCGAAAGTACAGTTTCTAAACCCCTGTTTATACAAAACATTTTATGCATATTACAGCCCTTTAAAACACCGCTAAAAATACAGTTTTAAGTGCGTTTTTACATTATTTTGACTTAAATATCAACATTCACCCTTCAATAAATAAAATATACTATAAAATATAAAAAATTTCAAATGTTCTTCGATATATAAAATGCATCAAACATCCATAAAAATTTCTTCAGTCAACATAAACGTCTTATTTACACCAAAAAACAATCACAGTTCATATATAAAATACATACAAAAACAAGAGAGTTATGTAGTATGAGAAATTATTTTAGCATCGTGAAATCAATCATGAGGTCCTTTATTAGCCAAATGTTGTAGTAAAGACTTCAGCTCATCCATTTGGGATTGCATATTATTTATTTGATCATCGTGTCTCATTGTTATTTGTTGAATTTGTTGCGCATGTTGTTGATTGTTTTCTTCTATTTGTGCTCTCAGACTATTTATCTCTTCAGCATAGGCCCCATGGTATCCCATATCATTCCTCATTTGAGCTGAAAGTCCAAACACAGCAGAGGGTGTAACTCCAAAACCCTGACCTCGGACACGACCGGAACTCTCTTCACCCATAAGTTCGGTGAAGACTTCATTTTGTATTGCTAAATTATTGCTAGCATCAGAGGATCTTGAAGCTGCAACAAGTTCAGCAACATGAGCTTCAGCTGTCACCTACAATTAAGAAACAATAAAGATTAAACTCCTCCAAATATTTAGTAGCTAATTGCAGCGAAATATACATAAAACAAAATGTGCTTATCATATTTTATAGAAAAACGGGCAGAGTTTTCCCTATTTTTTCATAAAACCTCCTACAAAAGAAAAATAAATATACAATCCAAGCAATGTAGCTAATTCACAACTTAACAAGGAAACAACAAAAAAGAAACAGAGGATAAAACAAATTCATCTAAGAGAAAAGACTATCTCTAACTTTCACAAAGATCTCTGTGACCATAGCCAGAATATCAATTAAAAAAATGTTGTCTCACTGCTACCATATATCTCATTGTAACCTTGCTTTACCAATAAATTTATATCTATACATAAAATAAAATTGGTGCAAAATCTATAGAGTACTAAAACTAATTTAGACAAAATGTGCGAAGCAACATAGTATCATCTATGCTCGTCGGTGCTCACCACCATACAAAATCATCCCACTTTTATCAGCACAACTCCAAAAGTGTAACTAGGATACCATTTTTACCTTCAAAGCATAAAATCTTCACCATACATTCAACTTCCTTTGTTTAGTACATAAAATCGTCACCATACATAAAATTTGTTTAGTACAAATCTAGTTCGAAAAAAAATAAAAAGCATGATCAAGTTCCCAACCTCACCTGCTGCCAATCAAACACATTTACTGATCTAAGATTCAGATCTATATCTAATCAGTAATTAAAGAAAAAACTATTGATCATTAAGGCTATGCAGAAAACGGATCATATTTCAAACACAGCTCTAATATATACACCAAGATCACATTGCCAAAGAGATTAATCCTAAAGGCACCAGAACCAGAAAGATGTATTCCAAAGGCACCAAAGGAGTACTATATGTGTACAGAACAAAAGAACTATTTACAAAAACAAGAGAGTGTCAATGAAGTCTATGAAGTCATCCTTATTTAAAAAATATAATAACATCAAACTTTTGGGTCAAAAATATTTTATCACCCTTCCTTGATGAAAGCTATAGATTTCTTTACTTAATTGAAGGCTCTCTTATTTCTTTCATTCCACATCAATTGAAAACAGGAAGGAATAAAAAAAATTAGGTTTTTTTCCTATTTCTAAAGATGTTCAACTTACCATAAATTGTCGTGATGCATCATCAATAAAAGTCTCATCCTTGTGTTTATGAGTTTCAACAAAAAACTCTACGCGTCCGGACTCATTCCCATGTGTCATATCCTACCATGTATGGAAAGAGTTCAAATTGTGACTCAATACACTACATCTTAAATGAAAGATTGGATTAATGAAGCAAATTAACTCACATATTCATCCTGTCGTCTAGCAAAACTCTTTGAACCAGACGTGTGAGGACATTGTTGTCTTTCATGTGCCGCTGTCCCTAGAGTCGAATATTTCTACACTAATAATAAACCAATTGAATAATCAGTCATTATTAGAAAAATGGAAACAATAAGAATTCAAATGAACATTATTATCTTAAAACAACCTCACTCTGGTCAGAGAACCAGTAGTTCACCAGTTGCTTCCACTGGTCTTGATCTACGCCTTTTGGAACATCATTGCTCAAAACTTGTTGTTTTTGTTTTGTTCCTCGCGTAGTCCTTTTTCAGCACATATCGGTAGTCCCTCCATTTTTTCCCTATCATCCTCAACAAAATGTTGTCTATCGCCTCTATCGTAAGGTAATGGAACTTCCTCTACCACACATAAAGGAAATCGATGTCAAATAAGCATTATTGGTGTTAGGGATTATGCATGTACAACACCATGAATAAACAAAAAACAAAAAGAGAGATTGGAGGCAATCAATGGTTATTAAGTTGTTACTTACCCGAATCAATATAACAAAGTCCTTTTTCTAGCTACAAGGGACCTTCTTCCAATCCGTGTAATTAAGCGGACAAAGGTTCCCTCTCTTCGCTACATTTCCCAACCAGCTACTTAACATTTGGCCACCTTTCTTAATAAGTTGATGACGTGCATTGAAGTGGACCACAATTTTTTCCCCACGTTCAAGGGACCACACTTGTGAGGTTCTCAGGACATGTGTCTGCTTCCTCACCCTCCCTTCAGAATCTATACATTGAAAACATAAATTATATAATTAGTATAACAATGTGGTATCAAACTAGTTATACAGAGAATGTATTCTAATACAAAAATTACCAATTATCTCGTATTGTTCACTATCATTGTGCTCACTTCCCGATGTTATTGGATTGGTCTCAGAATCATTTTGCGTGTCATGATCATCATCAAGGTGATACTCATGCTCATGGTGAATAACTTCTTGATGGTGTGAAGACTCAGCTGCATACTGGTTTGACATGTTATCTCTAACTGATGGAGGGATATTTTTTTACCTATACATCTTGCAATCTGTAGAGATAAAAACATTCAAATGATTATATCTCACGCTATCAAAAATGCATAAAAAGTTAACAAGAATTAGAAGAACCACACCTAAAAGATAGGAATGGTCAAGGGGTCGCAGCAAATGCAGCAATCAATAACTTCTGAGTACCTGAGAAGTTATGAACAAATAAGTGATTCAAATAGGATTTAAAGAACAAGCAATAATCAATGATACAACCAAAACAGAAATTTACGACATTCTAAAGTAGCATTCCACAAACTGTACGCAAAAAAGTTCAGAACTCTTGTTAAGTGTGATATAAAGCAACAGTAACCCGATAGATTACAATAAAACCTTACAAAACTCGTTGACACACATGTCCATCACATAAATGCACATAAAACTAGTTGGTATCTTCGTCAATGTCTATCGTAGCCCAAATTAAGATACAATCTAATTGATCATCTACCACTACATTAGAAGGCATGCACTGATTGTAAGTGTCATCATCCTCTTCCTGCCTTTTTTCCCCCATTTCATATAGGTCCCTTGGCTTTGTGATCACAACATGATACCATTCCTTGATTGTTGGGTCTTGCACATAAAACACTTGCTTTACTTGATATGAAAGTACGAACGAGTTATCTTTCAATAACTGACCAGTGTGTATTAACCTATTCAAGTTCACGAGAATGCAACCACTTGCATCTTTCTTTAAACCCCTGGGTGAATTAATATCCACCCAATCACAACGGAACAACACAATCTTAAACGACCCATAGTAATCCAACTCGATGATATCGTTGAGCACATCATAATACATCTTATCATCCGCTTCAACCATAACTCCCGAATTTTGAGATCGTCTACACCTCTCACGTTCCTTTGTGTGGAATTTAAAGCCGTTGATGTTGAATCCATTGAATCTCCTAACAACATTATTCGAACCTCGAGCAAAGGCAATTAGTTCATCTGAATAATTGTTATCCACCATCTATGGCACCTAAACATTTTCCAACAATTAGTATGAGACATCAACATTCAATGTTTTATTTATAACACTTATAAAAATCAAAGACTCTTGTTATTATACCTAACCTGCCTCATAAGCCATGAGGGAAATTTCTCAACCAACCACTTTTGTTCGAGAATTTGTATTAGTCGATTGGAACGGTTGGTTTGCCTTTGAGCAGCCAAAAATTCGCTGCAATAATTGATGTTTTTATGTAACTGTTAGCCATCACAGTGATAACAACAGGTAATAAAAACTCAATTTAAACACATGATTACTAATTAAGTTCCTTTATTGATACTAACCTACGAAGGTCAGAAAGTTTATCATTATGGAGCAATACATAACGATGTACTTGAGCCAATGACATGTCATCTAGCTCAACACTCACAATCTTTCCCATTATCCGCCCACCAAAGGAAAACATGTATTCATCCAGAAAATTTACAGTATTATTGTTCATTTGGGGGCGGTTGAATCTTGTCTCTACACCTTTGAAGTATTGGGAGCAATATGTTAGACACTATTTCCCATTGTACCCTTCAGCAATTGACCCCTCGGGTTGACTTCTATTACGTACGTAAGATTTCAAGCGCACTAAAAACCTTGCAAAGCCAAAAAAATAAAGATAAATTAAGTATCCAATATATAACAACAAAAAAAAACAAAGTGCACAAAATAGCTTTGAACATCTAACCTCTCAACAGGATACATCCACCTGTAGTGTACGAGACCCCCAAGTCTAGCCTCGGAGGCTAAGTAAATGATAAGATGAACCATAATGGTAAAGAAACCCGGAGGGAATATTTTCTCCAAATGGCAGAGTGTCAAAGCAACACGCGACTCCAATAAGTCAAGCTTATGGGGATCAAGGGCTTTAGAGCATAAAGCTTTGAAAAATGATGATAACTCAGACACAACTGCTAGAACATGTCTAGGCAAAGATACTCTTAAGGCAATCAGAAGGATTTCTTGCATCAATATGTGACCGTCATGACTCTTCAAGTTTAACAGCTTACGATCCTTTAGGTTGACACATCTCCAGATGTTTGATGCATACCCATCAGGAACTTTAAGATTTGCCAAAACTGTCAAGAAATTTTGCTTCTCTTTCGTGGACATAGTGTAGCATGATGGAGGCGAGTGATATTTTCCATTAGTAAGAACAACTAAATGGAGGTCTTTCCTAATATCAATTTCCTCGAGATCGCGGCATGCCTTCTTATAAGTCTTACCATCTATATTCGATATTGTTCCAATCAAATTGTCACATACATTCTTCTCTATATGCATCACATCTAAATTATGACGCAATAGATTGTCTTTCCAATATGGTAACTCAAAAAATGCTTCTTTTTTTCCACACCGTATCTACAACTCCCTCATCCATGGGAATATCCTCATTATCAACATTTTCAAGGAAATCGTCCATACCCTCAAAAAGGTTATCAACTTCATCCACTAGCACTTGCCCTGTAAAGGTACCAACATCCTCTCTTGCCCTCTTCTTAGAAGACTTCAAGGTTTTACCATAGCTATAGTTTCCACCCTCAAGTTGTCTTAAAACATTGTGCCCAGACGGTGGAACAGGAGCAGATCCCAACTCTATGGTGCCATCAAACTGATCCTTTTGAAAACGAAACTCATGGTTTTCTGCTAACCATCAACAAAACTTTCCCCCGTGCTTTAACCATACAGAATGCGTAGATTCCCCACAACATGGACAAGCAACCCGCCCCTTGGTACTCTAACCAGATAAGTTTGCATAGGCTAGAAAATCATTAATGGTCCAAAGAAGATAAGCGCGAAGCTTAAAGCTTTGATTGGTGGACGCATCAAACGCATCAACACCATCCCATAATTGTTTCAACTCTTCAATTAGAGGCTGTAAAAAGATATCAATATCATTACCGGGGCTTCTCTCACCAGGAATCACCATTGAAAGGATGAAGGATGTTTGTTTCATGAAAGCCACGGTGGTAAGTTGTATAGGACCAAAAGAACGGGCCATATGCTATAAGTTGAACTCATTGTTCGAAAGGGATTGAACCCGTCACTAGCTAAGCCAAGCCTAACACTCCGAGGATCAGCTGCAAAATCGGGATACAATCTATCTAATTCATTCCAGGCTAATCCATCCGCAGGGTGTCTTGAAATCCCATCATTTGTCCGATCTTTGTCATGCCATCTCATCAACGAAGCCGTTTTAGATGACATATATATCCTTTTCAATCTCGGTATTAGTGGAAAATAACGCAATACCTTAGCTGGCTTTTTCTTTTTCGATTGACCATCCATCTCATTCAACGGATCCTCATCATCAACTGTGTTTTTGACCCACCGTGCCCCGCCACACGCATGACAAAATTCATCATTCAAATGCTCACCCCAATACAGTGTGCAGTCATTAGGACAAACATGAATCTTCTCATACCCAAGACCCAATCCTTTGATAATCTTCATGGCTTCATAATAATTTGATGGCAATGGTGCACACATCGAAAATGCCATGTTGATAAACTCAAGCAACATAGTCAAAGATTTTCCAGACCACCTATTCAAACATTTGAGGTGTAGTAAATATAACATGAAACTTAACTTTGTGAAATTCTGACAACCCAGATAAAGTTCAGTATCGTAATCTTTCATTAAATTGCGATACTGAGTCGTCTCATCAATAGCAGAACGAACTGGATGTTTGATGTCTGAAATATCACCACAATTATTGAACTCAAACCCACCATGAGCCTGTTGCTCTTCACCATGCTCATTTGAAGATCCCACTTCGATTCCTAAACTTAACGGTTCATTGTTTGAGTTTTCACAAGTAACCTGGAAGGCACCTCGGAGCAAACCCAACACGTCATCTCGTCCCATGAAGCCACCTGGAACACTAGTGGGTTGTGAACTAGTGTGAGTGTGGCCTATACGATAGACTTTCTCCCCATGAAAAACCCACTCGGTGTAACCGGGACTAAACCCATTATACAATAGATGCTCCTGAACAATTTCTGGTTGAATAACAATTACCACATCTCCTACATGGACAAACAATACTACCACGACCACAAGCTTTCTAACACGCAAATATAATGAAGTTTGCAACACCATCCATATAAGCTTTACTCGACCTCGGTTTATCTATCCAACTTTTATCCATTTTAAGATGACGCCAATAGACTTTCCTAAAACAATGTTAAGAAACTTAGAATTGAAATATTTTTGGCAAAAGAAGGCATAATCACAAACTTAGATTTGATTGGTAAGTGGATAAACTGAAATTGATAACAACAAATTGAGTTAAAACTATATTTAATATTATATACAGAGTATCCCAATAAAAAAACAAACTATTCATGTAACTACATTACTTGAACACATTATTAGTTCTCTTTTTTTTAAAAAAAAAACTATTCATTGTATATTTAATATTATATACAAAGTATCCCAATAAAAAAAAACTATTCCCAATAAAAAATTCTTTTAAAAAAAACATTATTTATTTTCCATAACATTACAATATACTAGTAACATGTATGAAACATGCAGAGTATACACACACAAAGAGGCATATGGCAATGCAGAGAGATAGATTTTATTTTGGGTGGTTCGTTTTTCACGAGCGATATATTTTTTTTCTTCAAAGAATTTATCATGAAAACAGATTAATCTACTGTAAAAATAAACCCGCTTTCCTTTTTCTTTTGAAGTCATTGACTTCATTTCACATTAATGGAACAAATGTGAAATCACATAATTTGGATGTCAAAAATTTGTTTTATGTTTCGGAAATCAGGAAACTATTTCCAAAAAATACTATTAAACATGTAAGTGTATCCACTCTTATGGCATTAGGCACGCCTATAACCTTCATGCAGCCATCGACAAAAAAACTGATTATACATATATTGCCAGGAAACCTAAATAGAACTTCTTTTAAAATCAACTAAAAAGTTTTATTGACTCTCATGCTTATCTCAGAAAAATTGAGCTGCCAGTTTTATTGATATATAACTTTGCCCAATTTTTCTAGAAAGTTCAAATGACAATAATGTACTCAAATATCAGCAACCAACATTGTAGCATATAATGAATTTTAAAAAGAATACTCTCAAAGAAACCCAAAAACTTCTCCTAGATTGAAACACGCCTTTATCAAAATAACATGCAGACATATATCAAAAAATTTATCAGATGAATATGCAAGCCCAGAAAACAGAATAACTTATGAAGCATTTAACATGGGCATTTGTCATTGAAACGGATGAAAAGAAATTCCATGCATGCGCTTGCTCTCCTTATAGTTTTGTTCATTTAGGTTGTGAATAATGAAGTACATTGTCAAACACTCAGTATTGGTGAAAATAACTAGAGAAATAGCACAAACAGTCAATTTCTTAATCAGAAGCTGAAGAGCTTTTCATATGTATGTATCTGCATTCATATGCATGCATGTATTATTATAAATGATAAAATTAGAGTAGATATTAATGGGAAGTGATCTACTTTGTCAACTAAATGTTTCAGGGGCAGGTCCTTATTGGTTGCAGGTTGTGAAGTGAAAGGAACATAAATTTTCAGGGAGGAGATGTGAATGCTACTCAGGTTGCTGACTGATCTAGATATATGTCTATTTTTTGTTTGTTTAATTTTTTTTCTAGCTACCACTTTAGTCCTGGTTAAAGAGTGCAAACCTTTGAAGAAAGAAACAACTAGGAAAGAAAATCACAAATCAAATTGGAACAGTGGTGGGCATAGTTCTAGCATTAATCAGTTACCACATAAAAAGACAAAACAAATGTGCAAGCATATTAATTAACAATTTTTTTTTGCGTTTTTCCTATCTAGGTTAATACACCACATTAACTCAAGGTTATTGCATTAATCAGTTACCATATAGAAAGCCAAAACAAATATGCAGGGCTTGTTAATTTACGGGCATTATTCTTTTTCTTCTTCCAAAAATGGAGCCTTATTCAAGTTGCACTTCTGTTAAGCCATTAATAATTCTTGATTGAGCCGGAAAAAAAAATGACCAATGAAGAGTATTTTTGACATGACCCCAATACTTAGAAGACTAAATCCAAGAACAATTATTTATCAAGTTTGTCTTTGTGTTCTATTGATATTGTTGTTGTTGATAAACTAATATTTTTTTTCACTTTGCTTTTGTGGAAACTACTATTAAAATCTACTATATCTCTAGAAAGCAAATACTAGTAAGAACACTTAAAAATTTAAAAAATTAAATGCTAAACAAATCAAAAGTTCATTGTTACAGTTCAAACCATGAGGGTTACCCAATGGTATCATTTTTTTTAATATCAATATACAAAGAAACACACGCAAAATTAAAGAGAATGAACAAGAAATTCACGGTGCGTAGTAAATGGAGTTTGGGATTTTCAATATTAGTCCTTCAAAAATCATATATATATACACACACACACACACATATACCTTTTTTTCAATTTACATTCTACTTAGAAATCCAACAAAAGAAATATATTTAAATGTGTATAAATAGGGAGTTAACACTTGAGAGGTACATAAGAATTTACCAAAAAATTGAGGAGGAAACAGTGGTGGCTGATAAAGGACTCTTCCTTCACGCCAACAATGAGAAAAATAGAACTAAATTTTCCAAGAGAGAGAGGGGGAAGCGAGATAGTGAAACCGAGAGAGAATAGAGGGGGAGGAAATCGGAGAGAGAGATTGGTTTTCTGGAAGCTTTTTAGGGAGAACGACGCGGGCAGCAGAAAAATTTTGGAGGAAAATTTTGGCGCTATATAATATATAGTGGAAATTACCGGCACTTAAAAGTGCCGGAATATGCCAATTCCCATATTTCGACGCTTTTAAGCGCCAATATATGCAGATTACCAAATCCCGGCGCTTCAAAGCGCCGGAATATGAAATGGGTTTGGAGCATATACCGGCGCTTCCTATACCGGCGCTTTAAAGCACCGTTATATGTTCTTTGTATATTGCGGTGCTTCCTTGAAGTACCACAAAACAAGCGCCGGCGGTAGTTATATTGTGGCGGTTTTTGGAAGCGCCGGAATTGAAGCGCCGGCATATATCAATTCTGTTGTAGTGAGTATCCCAATCAACCAGATGGAGTTTCGTCTAATTAGGAGCTCCAGACCAAAGAAAAGAACTTAAAATTTGATCAATATTGTTATTAAGTCTTAGGAAGAGAGAAAGCAAACATGGTATAAATCAATAGAGAAGATAACACTGAATGAATTTTAAAAATATATTATATCAACTGAGTAAGGAAGAAATTATACCAACATTGAATCCTTTGATGAACTTCCTAAATATGTAAGAAAATTAAATGTAGGAGGAGGAAAGTTTTCCTTCAATAACAGGAACTTTAAGTATTATGTTATCAACAAAAAAAAAAAAATTGATGTGGTAATGATGTGGCAAAAAAAATATTAGAACATAGGAAATAAGTTTTAAAATACTATAATTCGAGCAATAAGATTTCAAAATACAAGTGTTTGGTTAAAAACAACCTCCTCAACTATATTTAAACCTCTCACCTTAATCATATTTAAACCTCCATCTATCTTAAAATAATTGTGTTAGAAAGAGAGAGAAGCCAAATGAGATTTTAGAGAAATTTAATCTTAAATATAGTTGAGGTAACTATCAAGTGGATTTCCGTCTCTTTTTCTTAATGGAGTTAGCCAAGATGTCCAAAACTAACAATGGAATAAAATATTAAATCTTAAAATTAGAGTTTTTAATGGTTTGGGACCAAATTGAAACCAATACAATCATTGATGATTAAATGAGTAATACAGCCAATATTTAAGCAAAGTTTAACATGTCTTCGAGACACCATCCTCATAAGAAAACAAAGATATATGAGTTGAAACCTTGAAATAATTAAGCAAATAAAAAGATGTTACATTTGGCCAATTTTAGTACAGCTAAGCATTTTGTTTTCTGGTAAAGAGGGGCCAAAACCATCGGTGAACCTGAGTGGAATGACACTCATGTACTTTCATTCTCCACCAAAGAAGCATCACAGTTTTTAAGAACCATTCACTATCAAAATCACTTTCTTAAATGGTTTTTTCTGTATCCACAAATTAATTTCATATGTTATAGAAATACTATTCTTTGTTTAAATTAAATATTTTGAATTCCAGTTGTTTGATGTGGTACAAACTTGTTTTTTAGAATCCTTGGACATTTCACTTTTTAACTTGCAGAAGACTCATGGAATATACTAGGAATAGTAGAACTAGGTAATTTAATCTAAGTATTCGGAGATATTTTAATTATGGAGATAATTATGTTATTGATAATATTAAGGATATTTAGAATTTATTTAAGTTTAGTATTTAATTTTTTTATTTAAAGTTTCCTTGGAGTACGACTCAGAATTATTATCTTAGTTAATTTTTTTATTGGAGTAGGACTAAGATTATTATCTTAGATAGTTTCCTTTGGAGTAGAACTAGAATTCCTATAATCTCTCTATCCTATGTCAATTTTCAAGAGCTGATGAATGAATAAACAAATCAAATTATCTAATTCCAACACTCTACGATTGAGTTGTTAATGTGTCCATTTGTTTTGGACTGTTGTCTTATGTGATTTTGGATTTGATTCATGTGATTTGGATCAGTTTTTATCTTTTTTTAATTCCTTATTATTATTTCTTTGCTACTGTTCAGTATCAAAGTGATATCAAAGCACAGAATTTATTCCCCCGTGAGATTGAAAAAACAAAACACCATCAGAAACCATCCCGTACAATAGTAATGCCTGTAGCCACCTTATTTATGGTAGTCCTACCGCGATCGTTCACCGCATGCCATCATCCTAGAAGCTCGCACCACCACCAAACGGTGCGGAATTATCGGGCGACTAAAACCCGAGATCCCAGCCCATTTTGTTGTCGTTTCAGTCCCCAAAACCTCCATGACCCACTTCGATCTTTCGCGGCCTAATCCGCTGCCATCAGCCATCGTCCATCTCGGCCAACACCACCATTGTGATAGGCATCACATTTCTGACCGAACCCCAAAAGCCTGACCCGATATACCAAGGAACTACACTGCCCGGATCTGACCCGAAACAGATCCAGCAAAACATCTCCCAAGTTGAGCTAAGCTGAGCCACCAAAAAATAGAAATTGCTGTCTATGGCATGCCATTTGCAGTAATGTTTCCTTTGTACTTTGATTTTTTTTTTTTAAAAATCAAATAAAAAAGATAAAAAAAAAAAATAAGACAAAAAATAGAAAAGGAAAAAGAGAACAAAAAAAGAGGAAAAAACATATAGATATAAGTTACTACTTTGAGAGGTATGTTTTTTGTTTTATGTGTATGATCATGCTTAGTGTGTATTTTTATTGCTTTATATGTATGAGTATGCTTAGTTTTTTGTGTTTTTACTATGTCTTATCATACTTGGGCACATATTCAAAGTGTGCAAGCTAAACTCTCAAGCTAAACTCTCAAGTGACTACTCTCATTTGGATGACTTGAAATCCAAGGGATCAAGTATGGCTGACGTTATCTTCTCCGGAGCATGAATGAGGAATATGAAGAACCTAAATATTGGGTTTGTCTTGATGAGAGATGACTTGAAGAATTAAAGAACCAATGAGTATGAGTGTAGTTCTCAATATATGGTTTGAATGATAATGATGATTATGTTTATAATGATGAAGGAGTTGCTTATAGAAATTTTTATTATGCTCCTAAAGATGTTTACCATGATTGTGTTGGGTATGATTGTGCTTACAGAAGTTATAATAGGTATGGTACATACGATGAACTTGTGGTAGAACAAAAGTCTAAACCAATAGCTTCATCTAAAGTGTTAGATAAGATAATTCGATTGCTGAAAGAATGTAAAGAGTTGTGCATAGCCATTGGATGTTGTGACTGTGAAAGATAATCTCGAACTTGATAACTCAAAACTTACTGATGATAGGGAAGACTCCAATGAGCAACAAAAGAATATTTTGGAATATGATTCAATTCCAAGCCAATATAAAGTCAACGAGAATGAAAATATTCAAGTGGAGGTTGCACCTGTTGAGCCAGTTCTTTGTGCAACTGATTTGTTCAACAAGATTTTATGGAGCATGTTGAGGATGTTGAAAAGATTCAAAACAAACAAGAAGACAACCTTGATTGTAAGACTGATGCTCGAGTTGATACACATATCCTTGGTATTAAGTTTATCATACTTACTTTGTTTCAAGCACCTCGACAACAAGTATTTCCAGTACAGTTTTTTCACCTCCTTACAACTTCGGCTTCAATGAGTTTCATGACTATGCTTTATTTCTTCACACATTTGAACTTTTGATCCTTCAACATCTTTCAGCTCGAGGTCGAGTTCTTTCGAAGTGGTGGAGAATGATGGAACACATGATAAGTAGAATTAGGAAATTTAATCCAAGTACTAGGGATATTTTAATTATGAGATAATTATGTAATTGACAATATTATGGGTATTTATAGTTTATTTAAGCTTAGTATTTAATTTTTTTATTAAAAGTTTTCTTATTAGAGTAGGATTAAGAATTATTATCTTAGTTTCTTTGTTGAAGTAAGACTAAAATTCCTAAAACCTCTATATAAAGGAGATCATATGTTTTTTCAAAAGCTGATGAATGAATAAACAACTCAAATTATCAAATTCTAACACTCTGTGATTGAGTTGTTAATTTGTTTATATAATTTGAACTGTTATCTTATGTCATTTGAGATTGATTTATGTGATTTAGATCAGTTTTTATCCTTTTTAATTCTCTGTTACTATTTCTTTGCTCTGAATATCACTTGCCAATGTACTCCAATGAAGATGTTTTGTTGTAGCCCAAATGCCCAATAACTAAGGTTACTCAAATACTAAATAATAAATAAATAAAAAGATTAAAAATTGAAGTAAAAGAAAATGAGAATGATAAAAAGAGAAACCAGAGATCATAAACCATCGTGCATCGCACGGGAGGCAAACGGGTCCACCCGTTTACTGTCCAACACCATCCGTGCATTGCATGTATAAAGTGTGTGTGAAGCCCAACTACACGTCATTTTTGAACGGAAAATGTTGGACAGTAACGATTTAGTGTCTGTCAATAAAAACATCATGAGACAAAATAGGGGAAGCAGAATATCAAACCCTCAAACTAGCATCTAGAAGGGAAATAGCGAGAACAAAGGGTGAAAAGAGAACAAGGCCCTTCAATAATTTTATTCATTAAATTTTTCACCACACAAAGGCTGTTTTTCTTTGTTTCAGTTTCTTTTTTACATTCATCCAGAAGGTCAAGAGAACCAGTGAAGCTGGTTAACAGCTTTCCTCAGTAACATACACATCCAGAGATTCAATTCCTTTTTCCTTTTCATTTCTTTGTTTTTTATTCATAGAAGAAATGACACCAAGCGAAGAAAAAAGGGTTTATCCGAATCCCAAAAAGGGTAAAAAAATTAAGAACTTACGAGTTTCCTTACAAATGTGCTCATAAATAGGAACACCAACAAAACCAAAAGCTTAAGTGAATTATATCCAATTGATCACTTATTAATTTTCTGTGGGAAGAAATAAAACAACAAGAAGAAGACACCAAACAATCTGAAATAATAAGACATGCAAAACTATGAGACATGTTGATACCTCTCATGCAACAACCAGCCAAGATCATCAAACACACCAATCAAAAGAAGACAACGTTGAAATACACATCAAAAAACTTCCAGAAACTCTCATAAATTTTAAAAATTAAAACAAAAACATGCATGCTCACAATTTTAAATCTTAGGAGAAAGATTAAAGAAGGAGAGATGATAAGGTAATTAGAATAAAGGACCTGCTTCCCCAACCTGACAACAATATAAGGATTCTCTACAGCAAACGCCGCAATTAGCAATCGCAAGATTCACGTCACATTTGACACTGATCCTGAGAAGTCCCAAGAGGTTCTCCATGAGTGACTCACTGAGTGCTGCTTGGTGTTTTTGGGGAATCCGTCATTTTTTTTATCTCCCTCCCTCCTCCCTTTTAATAATTCACACCAACAATTCCACTCGTCTTCTCTTTATTGCTGTACAAAGTGTTCCCTTAATTTTCATTTCTAAATTGAAGAATACAGTACTTTGATACAACCTTGAGCTCTTGTTGCTAACATACATCACAGGATGGAAAAACCAAATATTACTTTTGTTGCAATGACTACATAAAAAATGAAAAGGAAAAAATAAAGAAAAGAAAAATGAGTATAGTTTCAGAATGCTTACAATCCTCAAAATTTTTTTTTTTTGATAAGTGACAAACCTCAAAATATGTAGGCGGCAAGGCATCTCCGTGATGTTAATCTTTTAAACCTGCGAGAAAGTGATACACGTCACACGTCACTAATCTACCGAAAATTCTACTCAAGTGGGACACCCAAAATGAAAGAAGAATAAACATTTACTAAGAGTAATGACGTCCTTTAATCTCATGATAAGAAGCCTTTTATTGACAATTCACACTGCAATGACAAATAATGCAGCCTCTGATTACCGTAGGAATATTCATTGGCCCTTAATTGTAAACATATCATAGAATATCACAGTTCAGCCACACAAAAGTTAATGATAGTGTTCCCTGATTCTAGGTTTCACAACACCACTGTAAGTGGAAATTGTTTCATATGTACTCGTGTCCCAATTTATGTCACCGTTCCCATGCACAAATTTCAAGTAAATAAAAATTCAAGCATGCCACATCAATACTCTTAACATTATTTTCCAAACTTATCCTTGTGGTCATGTCTTCTCTCGAAGCAACGCACACTCACTAGTCAATCTTGAAAGAGAGATTGAAATTCTGCATCATCCAATTCTCTCATACTTCCAGGATTCTTCTACTTGTCTTCATTTCCTGCTTTGGCTCTTGATTTTGTGATTCTTTCTCCAGTTTTCGTTAAATATTTTAAAGGTAAACTACACTTTCCTGTTTTCTGAATTCATCTTTGTTAGAAGGAAATTACTTTCAAGATGTTTACTTGGGCCTCTCATGACAGGATCTGTGAGGTCATCTTTGCTAGAAAAGAAATTCATTTCAATACAAGTCAAAAAAGAAAACCACTAAAAATAGACGCTCTTTGCTTTTCAACCGCTAGTTGAAAGGGAAAATAAAGAAAATTTGTAGCACACAAAAAAGCAAACTTGGTAGTGAATTCTGTCTAAAAGCTTGATGAATCTAAGCCACATCTTAATGCCGTGACAAGAGCAAAACGGATTTGTTAGCCTATTAAAAGAATTGACAAAGGAAGCGACGAGAGAAATAGAGAGGACTAAGAGAAGAGATGGTGTCAGGTTGATGATAGAGAGAAGACATAAAAAGAGGCGTGATAAAATGGAGGTAAAGTAGATTTTTTAGGAGCTTTTTATCTGTGTAAAGCGAGGGTAATATGGGAAAGTCGTGAATCTAGTTCTTTGACTTTGATATGGTGACATTTATTTTGGGACATCCCATAAGATGGGACGGAGTGAGTAATTCATAATAATAAAATCATGCTAGTGTTAGTGCACGTGATGACTCAGATAGCACTAGCTCGAATGGCACCACAGCAGCATTTAAAGATAAAAAATACACTTATGTTAATATTTTTTTATTAGGATTTCACATGTATGAAAAGCAGATCATGGCAGGTCAGAATAAAATTCTGTAGCTGTTGCTTGCCGAACATGACCTACAAGAGGAAGGAGCCTACGTGTCACCGCAACTGCAATATCCACCCAAAAGAGGGAAATATGGAAAATATCCAGACAAGGATAACAAATGAACAGTTGGGGATAAGAATTATTTGAGCCACAGTAATCTAGTGAGCAGCACCAATCCGAGTTTTAAATATAACAAGCAAAGAACCTACAATGCAAGTTCCATTTCTAGCATACCTTTGTGAGGGCGGAAACAGTGACCACCAAATCTTCCAAAACCTTCCCAAATATACCTCAACTTATTCTTCACGTCAACTAAATCAACACCTTTGTCCAAGAAAGCCTTTTGCTTAAAGCAAGAAAATTTTCCAGACGTATCTCTTTGCAAGGCAGAGATGCAAGGCAGGATATTATTCCACTCATCCCCTCCCACATTTTTTGAGAAAAGAAGACTGTTGGATCGAGCAAACAACTCCAATGCACCACTTTTTGTTGCCATAACAGCTGAAAAAGGAATGCATACAACAAATTTGTCCAGTCAAGACACCAACATTAAATTTGCAAGGATACTAGCGCATTCACATGACACAAGCATTGACGAAAAACTGTAAACCTCAAGCTAAGTCAAACGTGAAACTGTTTGAGGTGTGCAGAATGTAATCAACTTCATGGGCCATGCAACAGATTCAATAAGAAGTCCAAACGAAATACTTAAATTCCAAAGCAAGAGAAGTGTACCATTGTAAGGAAACGCAAAAAGACAATTTGTAGGAAGACCGATGCCAAAACCAGCCAGTGTAATTCCCACACTAAATCCAACACCACAGCCTGCTCCAACGTAACCAATCACCTCAGGGCCAAACCCCGGACCCCATCCAACACCACATCCGATGCCTATTCCCATGCCCCAAAAGGCTCCATAAGTTGGGTGAACAGGGTTCCATCTTTCATATCTCCTACATAACCCTTTTATGATCATTAGGACCTGAAACCAAAGATGATTAAGGACTTATAATCATGTAGAAAGATAAATTTATATAGGAACTTTATAGTAATCGAGTGAATCAAGTGTTATTTAAAAGTTTGGTTAATGTGTCACAGAGAGTGAAGCAAAGAATCTGCATGCTTTCAGTTTCCACTCACTTGAAGTTCATCCATAACTAAGACTGGATGGATTAACTAGAAATCTCTTTCTAGAGAATCTTACAATACAAGAAATCCACCCAGTTAATAACATTAGACAAGAAAATCTGCATGCTCCTTCTAGAGAATCTTACAATAAACACAAATCCACTTGGTTAATAACATTGCAAAATTTGATCCAACCCGAAAATCTGACCCAACCCACCCGAAACCTGACCTACTCGAACACGAAAATATAGCAATATATTATGACCCGAGACCCAAACAATCCGAAACCGAAACAACTCATGGTCCGATTGACCTGAGACACAATAGACCCGAAACCCGAATGACCCGAAACCCGAATGACTCGAACCCAAGATCCGAGCTGACCCGATTTTTCTGAAAGAAAAAAATAATTGTTTGTTATTTGTCAACATAGTTACAAATTAATGGTATCAAGCATAAATCCACAACTCATCTATAAAGCCATAAAGTAATTATCTTATATTAATCATTAATAAATAAAATTTTAGATTTATTTATAATAAATATCCTATTTAAGCATTTTCTACACCGAGTGCCACAAGAACATGAAATATGACTTGATATATTATTAATTATCCAATATTTCTATCTTAATAAAAATCATGATTAATTTTGAATATTTTATAATAACATGATAACTTTTAGAAGATAAAGTTTTATTTATCTAATTAAATTTATGCTTTTTTAAAAAGAAAATACTCCATGCCCAATTTTACTTTTATACGGTTATACCCCTTAGGTTAGAGATATATGTAAGGTAATAGATTCAATCCAGGTTGGGCTTGACTCGGTTCGTAAGTTCTAATGGGTATGGGATTTTAAACCATAATGAGTTTGGCTTTTAATCATTTAAGTATGAATGGGTTGGGTTGTTCTAATGGGTTTGGGATTTTTAAACCATAATGGGCTTGATTTTTGGTCATTTAGGTAAGAATGAGTTGAGTTGAGTTGGGTTAGGCTGGGTTGGGAGTTTTAAATATAAGTTACACTTGTATTAAAAAATATAATAAAAAATTATATTTACCCACCCATAGTATGGCCTAACCTACAGATGAGGACACGTAGTCTCAAAACCTACAAATACCCCTGGATTAGGTTTAAGTGTTAAGTTTTGATTGAGAAAAGTAAAAGACAAAATTGCCTCATATATATTATAACAGGCAGATGACAAGTCAACACATCTCTCTCACGCCAGTTCATCTATGAAATTGAGAGCACAAAGACAAGCACCAAGGCTAAAACATACATGCCACTGCTTGTACCAGGAAAACCATCAAGCATTACCAAAGTGTTTTTTTTTCCAGAAGAAGGTCATGTGCATCATCATCTTGGGGCAGTGCATCGACATCCCTGCTCCACTCCCACTATTCATAGTTGGTGGTGATGACATGGCCCCATATCATGATGATGACCATCCATGCCATCCATCTCTCTCTCTCCCTCTCTGTGTATTTGGGATTTTTGAGGAAGGTTCTGTTGTGTAATTTAGTTGTGTCTATAAAGGACCAAGGCTAAAACATTTCGCACCACCCAAAACAGAGAGCACAAAGACAATCACTTCAAAACTCCCAAAATTAACAAATTTGAGAGACAAAAAGACAATTTCCCCTTCTTAATTGATTTTTTTTCTTTTTTCTTCATTTCACACTTCCAATATGTCTTTTCGTTCTTTTTCCTTTACTTTATGTTTTCTCCAACCTTTACTAGCTTTTTCTCTCTATTGAGCCTGTGGTGAATTTAAGTCCCAGTCTGGGTTAGCATGAGTTCTAAGCCATACTAGCTCAATTGATTTTGCTAAAAAATGTCACCAATATATATACCTTTATCGAGAACAGTAAATGATTTTGTTCAGAACACTTTTTCTTTAGATTTTGGTCAAAATCACACCCAAGAAGAAGAAATAGAGGAGTCCCGTGTAGATTTAGCAAGAAGAAGAAGAAAAAAAGCTTTATGGGTGACTGGGTGAAGAACAAAAGATTTATTGGTAAAGAACAATGACTGTTTGGGGGGAAATGAAGGTCAATGTTAATTTAAAACAAGTATAAAGTATTAAAATCCCTAAAGGGTATTATCGGATTATTTCCAAATAAATGTTGATGTGGAGTGATTGTTGACCAAAATTAACAGATTTGACCAACCAGGATTTAATGGTGGGAGCTATTTGTCATCTTAAATCAAAGTACGAATACGACACGGGAGTATATGTAGGTTTTGAAACTACATGTCTTTATCTGTAGGTTAGGCCATACTATAGGTGAGTAAATGTAATTTTCCCTAAAAAATATATACATATATCAATAAATATAATTATTTAAAATAAGTACAATAAATGTAATTATTTAAAATAAGTACAATAAATATACCAATTTTATGATAAAACCAAATTGGCTTATGATTAACAATTTTTAATATTAACTTCACATATTTAATTATTTATAATTTTCTTGTTCATAGAGAAATATATAATAATAGAGTTCAAAACTTTACATTAGTGAAGGATGTATTTATGAAATTAACTTGATATATTTTTAACTATTCAATATTTCTATATTAGTAAAATTCATGATTAATTTTGAATATTTTATAACAACTTGATAAGCTTTTTAAAGATAAAGGTTTATTTATATAATTAAATTTATACCTTTTTTTAGAAGAAAATATTATACTCAATTTTATTGAAGAAAACGCAAATCAGCCACAAAAGCCGAGAATACAAAATCAGGTGGTTGGCTTTTGATGCTCCCAACACAAGGAGACAAAGAAAATTTTGCAAGAGCATGATTGTATGATCCACAAAATTACAGGACTTGAGGAGAAAAGACTAATCGAACCAAACCTCGAACTGAGCTCGAGCTCAATTTTCTTAGCTTGAACTTGACTTGATTTTTAAACTTAAAATTTAAATTATTTTAATTTTCTAAGCTCAAACTTGACTCTATTTTATATGTGATCGTATTTTTATATTGAACTTTTGGTAAATAATGTACCTTGAGTTGGTCCAACAGGTATTGAGTTGGATCAAAATTAATTGAGGCCATTTAATTTTAATGGGTTTTAGAGGATTGATAAGTGATTGGGTCTAAATCAAACCCATTAAAATTTCTTAGTAAACCCAAACTAAAGCTACAGACATAAATTTAGTCAAGTGGGCTAAAACCTCATTAAGTTAATCTAATGGGAGCAAAGCTTAGGCATGGACCGTATGTGTGATCAATTCCCATTGGTTGACAAAAAAAATCAAGAAAAAAATGCCCACTCGACTGAAAACCTCATCATGTTGGTCCAATGGGAGCAAGGCTTAAGCATGGATAGTGGGTCTGATCAATTCCCATTGGTTGACAACAAAAATAAGAGAAACGGGGCCAACCACTAAATAGATGCAATTGTTTATTTTTGAAATTTTAGTTATTAACAATTAAAGAAATTTCTCCATAGAAATTAACTCTCACGTCAAATCCGATAAAATCGCAAATTTTTTCCAATCCAAAGGACACTTAGCATATAACTTTAAAATTAATATTTTTTTTTTCTATTTGATACGTAATCGTATAAATTTTTGTATTTTACTTTTAAAAAATACTATACCTTGAACAATATCCTTAAACTAAATTGATTTCTTTTAAATCGTTACTTAGGAGTAACTTAAATAGAAAACTAGCATGAAAGGAATATCAAACAAAACTTATTTATATTAGATTATTTATTATCATTGACTTGCATGAGTTTCATTTAATTAAATTAAAATTGGTTCCCCACCGCTAGGAGGGCATGGTCTCTTATTATTATAAAAAAAAAATTAAATTGAAATTGAAATTAAAAAAATTCATAAAATTAAGTTAAATTCTCAATATAGGTGGCCATATACTAAAGTCAAACCACTCAAATTGAACCTAATTTGTACCTAAATCAAAGTTAAAATGATAAAACAGATTTTAGTATGATTCTTTTTTTCGAAAAAAAAAAAAAAAAAGATAATGAGTTGACGCGTACATGATGGGTCAATCCAAATCCGCTTGAAACCAGAGTTGACCCGATCCAAACTGACTTAAGACCGGCATAACCTAAAACCCAAGCGACCCGTGACCTGATTGACCCGAGACCCACATAACCCGAAACCTAAACAACCCATGACCCGAACGACCCGAACAATCTGCGACTTGAACGGCCCATGACCGAAACTACCCAAACCCAACTCGCCCGTTTGCCACCTCTAAATACATGACAAACAGAATTGAAAATTTGCAACTAATATTTGTTGCTCAAAAGAGAATGTCAAATAAATTTGTGTGAAGAATCACATAAGTAGGCCTGCCATTGATTCGAATCCGATCTGTATCTGTTGATACCCCGCCCTCAGTGGTTTTGAAAAAACATTTTTATTTTTTAAGTTAATTGAAAATCCTTTTTATCTTTTGGAAATTCATTTTTTGAAAACTTGTTTTTCTTTCGTAGGATTTTGATGATATTATCAACTTTAAGTGAAAATGAGGAATCGCCACCAATCTATTTAAGATGGTTGATTTGACACCTTTTAGTGAATTAATATTTTATATTAATTCAGGGAATCACTCTAATAATTCTTGTCATAGACGGTTACCATCATGCATTATCCTTTATTAAAAATAAAAGCTCACATCATTTACTCACACATATTTAACTTCATTTACATATTTCTCAGACGACCAGAAAAAGAAGGAAACATTTATTCATTATGGCATAGGCATAGCATCATTTTATTTTATAAAGCATAGGATCGATTTAATTAACATTTAATCATAGAGATTGCTTTGGAGTAATTTCCTTTTTATCAATTAATCCAATCTCTAACACGCTCCCTAGCACATTCATTCATGTACAAAAGATAGGCCGAGAAAGTATACCTTGGCTGGCCCATGTTGAGCGAGCTAAAATTTAAATTAGACCAAAGAGACATTAGTGCATGGAGGAGCCCACAAGCCGAAATATTACAAGATTAAACTTTCATGGTGAATAATTAAATGACTTAGCGCACTTATTAGTAACCATGAAATGGGCCTTTTGGACCCTTTCAAGCAAAAGAACAATTACTGTCCAACCCTAAATTGCAGGGGCACGATCGATAATAAAATCTCCTAACCCCAACTTTTCATTCCTCTTCTTTTACTCTCAGTGTTCTTTTTTATTTTATTTTTACATTCTCCTACTAAAGTAAAGACGAGATTTAGATTCCTCAACAATGATTAATAAGCACACAAAAGACCCTAACTTCCTGATTTACATTCTCCTACTAAAGTACAACTTCCTGATTTCTACACCGAGAAAGAAAGAAAGAACTGAAACGAACCAGAGCAATGTTTAACTCTAACTTATCTATCCAGCTCAATGTGCATGCTCAAACTCCAAATTAATCAAACCACCTAGCCAACAGATTTTATGAAGAAATATTTACACCAAGCATTACTGAGTTTATAATGTTATTCCGGGATTTAATCAAACCTATAATACCTCCAATCGTTGATGATCATTATCGAAATTAAATTCAAATATTTATAGAAATCTATGATTGAATCTGAGTTCAGTCAAACAACAAAACCTTTAACGAAAACACATCGCATCAAGGGATTAAAACAAGAAATTTACCTGTGAACTGATGAGCAGCAGAAGAGGGCCGTAGTTCTGCAATTTGATTTGGACTAAAGCTCGATGAGAATAACTCTGATTATCGTGACAGTGGCTCTTTAACGAGGACTCGGCGACGGTACGGTACAGTGGTTCTTGCGATGGCATGAGCCCTTGATTAACTCCGGAGAAATCGACAACTCTTGATATATTTCTTACTTTAGTGTGAGTCGAGTAGAGGAAAAGGATGAATGTGAGGGTTTTCTGGATTTTCCTAGAGAGAGAAAAAATTTCGGATAGTGAGAAAACGAAAGGGAAAATATCCCCTATCTGTGCTTGTACAAGAACGAACCAGAGCCTAGTAGGAAAAAATTTCTGTGGTATTCTTGTGATTTCAATACTGGATACTGAAGAGAAAAAAAAAGTGCTCGGTTGGTAGGAAAATATTCAAGTCTCGATTTTTGTCAGGAAGATGAGAGGGTTTGGATGAGGAAGTTTGTATAACTCCTTCGTTTCTTCTAGGATTTAACGAGGAATAAGGGCAGGAGTTAAGGCGTTTGGATGGTGAGAAAGTGAGGGGAGCAGCCTGGAATTTTCCTTCCCTCTCGCTTTTGGAACAGACAAGATAAAAGATGATTTTTCTTCTTGTGAAAACGATGCCGCTTCATCTATTTTCATAATAGACTCATTTAATTTTAATTTTGTAATGAGTTTTTGGCCCAGGAACTGTCCTTAGGTTTAATTAGGTCCAAATGGCTTAGGGTTTAGCCCAACTGGAGTTTTAATTCACACATTAAGCCTAAAACTGTAAGTTAGATTTTACCCAATCTTCTCTTCTTATTTGATTTTCTTCCCATTTTCTCTTATTTCTTTTCCTTTTAAATATTTTCTTATTTTGTGGTCATTATTTGAATTCCGAAAATGGGCAATTACCTAGATAGTTTTCAAAATCACTTGATTTTTGAAGGAGGATTTTAATCCCGAAGGTAAGTAATTAAGTAACATTTTTCTAATTAAAGAAAAAAAAATTAATTGTGTCTTTTGACTTAGGCTTAAATCAATTTTCTTAATGTTTTTCTTTTTCTTTCTTTTTTGGTTTTAAAATTTTAAAATAATATATATACATATACATATATACATATTTATATACACACACATATATATTTTGCCCAAACAAAATTAGCATATGACAATAACACATCCATATAGTCAGATATGGATAGATGTTTTTATCCACTAATCTGATATTGATTTAAATTCGTTAATCCATTTTACAGACAAATCAAATTTGAATTTGATTTTTATATTAGTATATTGTATGTATTATTCTTTGTATTATATATGTGTTTTGTTTTTATACATAGAAATATGGAACAAGATCAAAGGGAATTAAAAAAGTAATACCTTAATCATATATTTAGTTTATAAGATTTTTGGATTAGGACTAAAATGTGATAAGAAGTCTAACTAACAAAATACCCTAGCACTATTCATTATCCTTAACAATCTCCAATTTCTTCCCAAACCTTCAAACTTAGCTATTATTATAATTAATATTTTAATAATAAATAATTATTATTATTATAATTATCATTACCACTATCATTATAATATTATTATAACGAATAATTATTATTATCATTATTCTTAGAATTATTATTCATATTATTTTTATAATTATTATTATAAGAATTTATTATAATAAAATGATAATTATATTATAAAATACTATTATTATAATTATGAAAAATATTATTATCATTATTATTATATTTATTATAATAATTATTTGTTATTGTTATCATATTATTATAATAATTATTACAATAATTATTACTTTTATTATGGTTATTGTTATTCAAGGGTAAAAAGGGCAAAAAAATTAGTCCTAAATGGGTATGATAGATTTTATCCCATTGGGAGGTGGGACAAAAAATGTGGGATTAGGACTAACTTTATCCTACCTTAATCCTACATGAATAGTAAATCTCTCAAACTAAATGAATGATAATTATTCATGTAATATTAAATAGTCCAGTCCAACTTTAATCCACCCAACCAAACGGGCCTTTAAAGTGAACTAAGTGTGCTATATAACTTATATAAAATACATGTATCTTTAAAAAGATTAAATATTTAAAAAAGTGTAATTTGTTTAATTTTATTGATATATTTTAAGCATCTTATAATATAATAACTTTTAAAATACTCTTTAAGTGATATGATGATTCGATTATAACCCCATTGCTAAAAGATCTAAATATAGAATTAGTTTTAAAATATCCAATAAATAATCGATCCAAATCTGATCCGGTGAATTTTTAACAAAAATTAAGCAAATAATAAAGAAAAGTTTAACATATCTTCAAAACACCAACCCTAGTAAGAAAACAGAGATATCTTAGATGAAAAATTAAAATATCATCTATTGATTTTTGGAATTTTCTACTACAAAAAATTTCCAAATAAATTATCAAGATGAAAGCGCATTTTTTAATTCTCCTCAGTTGGCCCAGTCAATTTTCGTAAAATAAGATCCTGCTCACACATGAAATTTCATTAATTGACATTTTAATGAAAGGAGTGGATTGTCACGTAGACAAGAGAACCATCGTTCTAACTAAAATTAACATTAAGGAAATATGAATTCCAAATTACTCCTTTGTTCAACACCCAATGACTATTATGGATCACAACCTATTTTGCACATGAACCATGAAAGAGTAATGTTTGGTGAACACTTATTTTTTTATACCCACTAACAACACCCTATCAGTTAATGAGTAACCATGTGTGTTTCTGTAGGAGCCTGACTAGTAAATGAAAATTTTACCTCCTTTTTTTTTTAACTATAGCAAGTGAATGTGCAGGGCTTGATGGGTTTTCTACATGGGTGATAGTCTTGGGTGGCATCTTAGGATGTATACCTAGCAGCACTTACCTTGAAAACATTTACTCACCACCTGTAGCCCCAAGTTCTATTACAGCCATCACCACGGCCATGTCATCTCATCGGTTGTATTTCCAAAAACTCCACCATAATATAGGTGAGCATTTTGTTTTCTAGTAAAAAGGGCCAAAACCAATGATAAATCTAAGCAAAATAGCACTCATATACTTTCACACTCCACCAAACAAGCATCACAGTTTTTAAGAAACATTCGCGATCAAAATCACTTTCTTAAATGAAGCTTTTTTGTGTATCTAAAAAATTATTTAATGTTTTAAAATATTTTTTATGTATTTTTTAACTAAATATTTTGAATACCAGTTGTTTGATGTTATAGAAACCTGTTATTTGAAAATCCATGTAGTTCAATTTTTAACATGCAGAAGACTCTAAACATCAATTGCCAATGTACTCTATCGAAGATGTTTTGATGTAGCCCAACCCAAATCGGTGCAACGGGTCAAGTTGGGTTGGTTTTTTTACGTTGATTTGTGCTTAGGTTGAGATAGCATAGAACCTGACAATTTGCATTGGGTCACAGTTTCAAATTTTCGTAATCGAACCCAAATTGGTAACCTAATGAGTATATATTCTATAATTTATATGTAGTTTTAATATAAAATTTATGGAATATTTATAGATTGTTGTGAATTATGTTGAAGCCTTAAAGACTTTTATTCAACAAACATATCTAAATTTTATTGTTTACCTTTTGTATGGTTTGTGTTGATAATTTAAGGAACTTTGTGAGTAGTGAATTTGAAAGATTTACTGAATTTCTTGTACGGATTTATATTGGAAGTTGTTGACCTCATTGATTTTGATAATGACAAAGCTAATTAAAATGATCTAACTATATGTTATCTAAGTGTTTTAGCTTTGATCAAATGATGTAATTTCTATTTTTCATGTATTATGTGAGATTCATAAATTTATGTATTATGTGGGATCCATATATATATATATATATATATGGTTGAGATTATGTCATTTTCTCAAATGATGAAAAAGGTAAAGAATGAAAGCTTAACTCTATATATGTAGGGAGAAGATCCTCTCCAATAACTTAGGGAAAATTTTTCCCAATTGTACTATTGGAGAAATGCCACATCATCTATAATGTTGACATGGCATTCATCCAATAGTGTACTTGAGAAAATTTTTTTCCAAGTTACTAGAGATGATCCTAATTCTTTAATTAACAACAGGACTTAGTCGACTACACGACTCCAGAATTCTTTAATTATGGTAGCATCACACAAAAGGGAAATGTGTGGAGCTATGGTGTGTTCCTATGGGATAAAATTAATTATTGGAAAATGAGCATTTGAAAGATTGACCATTTGCAAGAGACTATAAGTCTGCTCATGATATGGCAGTCATAACTAAAAGGTGCTTAGTAACAGATCCACAAAAGCGCACTAAAATGAACAAGCTTCTTTTAATGATAAATAGAATTCAAGAGCTAGATGAATGTGACCTTAACTCGAACAAGATTTAGTATCCTAAAAAGAAAAATAACAATGTGACTTGGAAATTTAAGTTGTTGTCAAAATTTTTTTTCATTTGGATCAAGAAGCATTACTTGTATATTGTGTGAATACATTTTCAGTGCTTTAATTATTTGAAGTTGATTATTTATTGTAGAATAAATGTTTTATTGCACAAGTATTTAAGTTAGGGATGACCAGTGTTTTCAGAGACAGTCTCAGGGGCGCGCCTTACCTCGGGGCAGAAGTAAAATGCCTATGGACGTGAAAATAAAAGCATTCATTCCAAAAGACATTCGTTTTTTACTCCGGGACGTATGTTCCTCGGAGCATATGTTTTTGCGCCCAAAAGGTCGCGGCATATGCCCTTTAAAGTCTTGTTGATTGATATCCTGTGCCACAAAATCTTTCTTGCCAACATCAAGTTCCCCTTAACATACCTATTTATCCAATATAACCCATGAAATTTTAAGATTAAAAAATGAATTAAAATCTAAATTAAATTCAGGTCATTGATGATTTACACAACCCAACTAATTAGAGCCAAATACTTGAAATCTACATGTTTAATTTACACAAAATTGGAAATTGAGTTTCCATTGAAACTTACCCAAACAAACTAGAAGCTTGATGTTGATTGTGGATGACTAACGATGGAAAATGCAAATTCGTTTTTACTTCCAATTTCTCCTCCCGATGGCAAATGAAGTCACCATAATCCAATAGTTGGTGGCCGAATTTCATGGCTAATGGTGACTCCCATTTAACTCAGTTTTGATGATACAATACCCAAAACTGGGTAGTTCGCATGGGTTTTTTTTTTCTTTTTCTCATTATTGCCGAAATTTAGAGGGAGAAGAGAAAGAGAAAGGAAAAAGAAAAATGGCGAGAAAGAGGGAGTGTTGAGAGAGAGAAAGGAAGAACACGTTAGAATAAAAAACAAACAAATTTCTCTAATTCTGCAAAAGGTAAGAAAGAATGAAGACAAGAAATTCTCAAGAGCTCTAGAGACTTGGAGAAAGTCTCTTTTTATTTCAGAACAACATCACTCTTCCCTTTTTTTATAAATTGACCCGACCTCAAGCTTAAGACCCATTTGAGATTTTTAATCCAGCGTACTTAGGCTTTTTCCAAGTTAAAATGGTTCTAGTTTGTGACAGTGAAAGATGGGTGAAAATGGAGAAAGGAATTTTTCAATAGTCTTACATCTTTACTAATGGTATAATATGCAAAGTTTTTAAATTGTGATAAATGTTCATTTTCGAGCTTAAATTATTAAAGTTAATTGATGATTAATTATTAAATTTATTTAAATTTTAAATAACATTTTTATATAAAAAATTATATCATTATTTATTTAATTATTATTATTTTATTTGAAAAACTTCAACATAAAAAAAGCTTATGCCTCAATGATTCGGGACTTACACCTCATCTCATTGAGGCAAAACGTCTTGCTCAATGTCATTGCTTTTGAAAACATTGGGGATGACAATAACGGGTGGATCATCCGAAATTTTGATCTATTAAATTTAGTTGAACTTTTTTTTGTCCCAAGTGGTGGGTGGATCCGGATACGAAAATCATCAACCACAGTGGGAGTGAGTGGATTGTGAATCCAAAGTCTTACTTACTCGCACCCCACCCATCCCTGTAAAATCTAATTATATCCCTAATTAATTTGTATATTTACAATCTACCAACCCCATATAAAAGGTTCTCTAAAAAAAAATAGTGTTTTGCATTCACTCACTGTCACGATCACTCACTGCCTCTACTCTCTCTCTCTCTTCCCAAAATTTTAGGGTTGGTTTGTAAATCTTATTTAAAATATTTGATAATATATTGTTAAAAAAAGGTTTGTGTTGTTAAAAAAAAGCACAAAACATTTTTTTTCTTCATTATGACATGATTATATGCAAGTTTTAAGGAAAAAAATATGTGGGTGTAAGCAGCTGAGTGCTTTTCTCTTAAAGAGGATTTTTATTTCAATAATGAGATTGGCCTTGGTCATGACCATTTTGGCTATGGAAATAGTTTCTCAATTAAACTCATGTATTGAGTTGCATTCAAATTTAAAAATTTAGAAAACTACAAATACTAAGTTGAAATACTTGGATTCTGTTTATTTGGCATCAATTAAATGAAATTTTTAATGACTTAAAAAAATTAATGAGAGATGAAGCTCCATTTGTTGGGATAAAGGTTTTTAGCATTTTTATTTATAATTATGAACAATTTCTTTTACTTCATTACCAATTTACCATCAATTTAACAAGTATTTTTTATAAAATAAAATAATGCGTTTCGAGTCCATTGGATTCAGTCCTTTTCGAGTTCAGACTTGGTCGGGTTTGCGGGTTGGGTAAGAATTTTCCACCTGCGTTCACAGTACATGCACCCCACTGTCAGAGTCGGACATACCTTATCCAATTCTCCTTACTCCAACGTTTTTCCATCTCTAAACGAAATGCGTTTTTGTTGAGAAACGGAGATCCAGAATCCTCTCTATCTATCTCTATACCTAAGGGTTTCGTTTTCCAAGATCCAAGAGCACTTGAGAGGACCAACAAAAGTTAATGGCTGTTATAGCCTGTCCGTACAAGCTCTCTCAAGCTCCGTCTTCCTCCAAGGTATCATTTCGATCTCTTCCTGTATATCGATATGTGGGTTTCAAGTTTTTATCGATTTTTGTAGATTAAATTATGAATATTTCTCTTTTCATGTTGTTTCCTGTTATTGCAGAGATTATATGAAAAATTGTGGTTTCTGGTTCCCCCCCTCCCCTATGTTTTCTTGACGAAATCAATTCCAGTTGAACCAAAAGGTGTTTGGCTTTGGCACTCTCTGAATGCATTTTTTTAGATAGAAAATCCATTAGGATTTCTATCACTAATAAATTACTAATTTTGTTCACGGAGAAACAACCATCATCAAAACAAGTAAAGAGGGAGTCGAAAACACAGCATACTCTTTAAGCACAAAGGATTTTTTTAGGCGTTGAAACAATTACTTTAAATTCTTTTTAAGTGATAGGATTATTCCACTCCAAGGAATTTAATGATAAAACTCAAAAGCCCACATTGAGGTGGTTGTTTTTTGACAATTGATTTTCTTCAATTCAATGGTTAAAAGCCATTTTTTTCCTGCCAGAGTCACTTATGTCTGGTGCAAGCTTACACTATATTATTTCCTTTTTCATTTGCCTTTTCAATATCATGTTTAATTTTTATAGGAATGGCTATATTATGATGTCAATTTGTTCCTCCAAACTAAAATTGCTTTGGAAAAAAAAAACTTACTACAACTGCATAGATGCTAGTCAGAAGAAGTTAATAGACTGCAATCAAGTATTAATCATAGGGAATGTTTGGTGCGCCGGATGAAAAACCAGATTGGGGCGTTTGGTTTATCGGATGATGAGCAGATAGGATTATTAGTCGGATTCTTTTCCATTGATGGCCAGATAAGAGCTTAATGCCTAAGCTGAAACTTTATCAAACTGAGAGGACTTGATATTCCATTAATGTCTGCATAACGCATTGTTCTGTAAGAAAATAAATCATGTGATGGAAAACTTTCACAATTAATTGTTTCTCAATGGATAATTTATTTTGGCATAATTAGCATTCACAATCTATTATAAGAGCTCAGGTTAGCTATATTAGATTTGTTATTATGGCACTTTGTCTTGGTGATATTGTCTATAATACAATCAGTAAACTTTAACCTGCTTTTGTTATTGTAGATTGATTATAGTTATGGACAATCAAATTTAGTTCAGAAGCTCTGGACCTTCCCTATCACCGACCGTCTAGAAAGATATGGAAAGATAAACAAACACCAAAGAAAGGAGAAAATCATGGAATCCTCTTCACTTGCAAGAACACTGTCCTCAACATCTGCATCTTCCCCCACCCCTACCAATCAAATATTCCGATTCCCAATTTCCAGAACAAACATGTTCCACAATCACACTCATTCGTCACACGCAGAACCTTTATGTGCAACTTTGAATAGCCCGAAAGGCTTTGGACCTCCCCCAAAGAAAACCAAAAAGACCAGAAAATCAAAGCCTAGCAACAACGACGAAGATGATGATGATGATGATGAGGATGATGAGGGAGATTCAGAGGCTGGTGTAATTCCAGAAATAGTAACCAACAGAATGATTAGCAGGATGGGATTTTCAGTTGGGGTTCCTCTGTTTATAGGGCTTTTGTTCTTCCCATTCTTTTACTATCTCAAGGTGGGTTTGAAGATTGATGTACCTACATGGGTTCCCTTCATTGTTTCATTCTTCTTCTTTGGGAGTGCTCTCTTGGGGGTGAGTTATGGTATTGTTTCCTCAAGTTGGGATCCATTGAGGGAAGGCTCACTCTTGGGTTGGAATGAGGCTCAAAAGAACTGGCCTGTTTTTTGGCAATCTCTTTGGGGTAGATCTGGGCCATCTGGCAAGAAGTAAGGACTTATCCTTTTCTTTGTAATCTAATTATGTCACCAGATTTTTGCCTTGTGAATTTTTTTGTTCGTGCCTGATCACTTATAATTTGTTGTATCCAAATGATAAAAGTAATTTTCTTTTATGAATTTGATGGAATTTGAACTTGAGATCTCGTTTCAACGGAAGATTTACCCAGCAGTGGGTTATAATCCTTGGCCTAAATGATGAAGCAAATGTCGATAAACCTCAACTTGTAAATTAAGGTAGGTAGCACCTCTAAATCCTAACCAAACTTGTAAAGAGGGCAAGTTGATAGTGAAATACTGAAGGAGTCTTGAAGAGTGATGTAGGCTCGACATTGAAATCAAATCACTATTAAAATTGTTTGCAAGATTTATAATAGTCTGTTTTTAGCTTCCTTTTCTTTGATAATTTTCTACCCTAATATCTTGTTTATCTTGCTCGCACCATATTGCTCACACTTGGACCGATTAGCTAAAAAGATATCGGTTTATAGCTAGGACAACAGGTATGATAACTGTAATCTGGCAAAACCCTAAACACAGCTAAATGTCAAACATTTGGCAGGCAGACAACCCTTCACTTAACTAGGAACGGCCAAGGGAACCACAGAAGTCTAATGACAGAACTTCAGCTGTTCCCTTTGGTCACATCACTTACATATATAAGCAAGTTTTATGCAATGATTCGTTATTATATATGTAATTAGAGTTTAAACTTGTGCCAATTGGTCCGTAATTGTTAAAACCAGTCCAGGGGTGCCAGTGCGGAGCCTAGGGATATGGAACTGTATAAATAATAAGATTTTATATTTTTCTCTATTCAATTTGTTATAGTTAAGATTGGATGTACTCGAGATTAAAGTTTTGAGAGTTTTATCTCCTCAATTTTGTACTCCATTTGATTAAAAAAAATATATCTTTCGTTTTTATTTGGATGTTAGAGTTTTATCTCTAAATTATATAAATTTTGTATTTTGTTTCTTTATATTTTATGTGCTATTCTTAATGGTGATGATAACCTTTTGTGGAAATCATAATAAGAATATTTAATATATGTGGATCTCAATTATTAAAATTAAAAAATGTTAACTTTTGTTGAGTCAAGTTAAATATTTTCAAGATGTATTTTTTAAAAAGAAAAATTATTAAATTTATAGACTACACAATGTGAGGTAACTCTTTCTAGAGGTAGATTCGAGTTCGATAACAAATGAATCTATTCGAATTCTAATATAAGTTTTGAAATGTCCATTTGAGCTCGAAACTGAACTATAATTTTAATAAACAAAAATATTTAATAAATATTAGTTCGAGCTCGGTTCGATTCAAGCTCGATAATACCTTATCGAACTATTCGAGAGTCTTTCGAATCGAACTTTAAGGTATTTGAACTCGGCTCGATAAGCTATTCAAACTTAAATTTCAAGTTCAAGTTCAAGTTCGAGCTCCAATAATTTGATAAAAGTTCGGTTCAATTCCAGTCTTAACTATTCAAACAATTTATTGTTAAAACTAAAGTGAAAAATTTTGGGATTCAACCTGTGAAAAAAAGGGGAGAAAGTACGGAAAAAGAGCCGTTGAAGATTAAGAGAGCTTTGAAATTCAATTCGTTTTAACCTTTTTTTCCCTCCATCCAAACAAATTTAAGCTTTACTTCAAGTTTCCTCTTTAATGGGCCATATGGGTATGGGCTTGGAATCAACGTAAGCATAACAAATGATTCTTTGTGTTGGAATTTCCCCACCATGGAGATCATAAATGCTTTTCTTTTTTCCTTCTATTTATTTATTCTTTTTTCCTTTTTTATGTACGACATGAATTGGTACATGATAATTAGAAATTCGAAGAAGCAAGTACCTTATTCTATATGTAAAACATAAATCAGGGTGTACGGTTATGTTCAAAAAGTTTGTATGCCGTTTAAAATAGTGCATTTGGTCTCTTCTTTTAACATGGTAAGTACTGGGTAGCAAGTAGTAAGTAATGTTTTTATCTGAAACAAGAAATCAAAAAAGAAACATTGAATCAAAGTAATATATATCAAACATTGGAAATAGGGAAAGACTTGGGGATTGAGATACAGATTACAGAGATCTACTTTGGAAGAGATCGCTGAGTAGCTTTATAATCACTTTTCAAACTAGAATCAATAATTATTAGGGTTAAAAGTGTCCCTCAATATTGTTTTATGTATCAATTTGATCTTTGATAGTTCAATTGAATCAAATTGGTCCTTGATTATTGCCTAGTGTATCAATGTTGTTAGTTTCGACGTTTCTATTAGTGAGGGTAAACGTCTGTTAACACGTGCATGTCATATGGGCGTTATTAACAAGAATCTAAATTTAAAATCCCAAAAAGTTTGATCAAAACCCCTCTTCTGTTTTGGTCCCATCATCAATATCTCCATTTCAAACCGTAACCCCCATTCAAACCCTTACGCAAATCGAGAGGAGATACAAAGACAAAAATGGTAAACCCGAACTTCTGTGATTGTAGAGCTAGAGTTAGATTGGTACGTCGTGGAGTGATGCGAACCTGAGTCGTCGATTTCTCGCATGCAGATTCAATGGTGTAAGCTCTAATCTAATGATGTTGATGATTTTTTTTTTTAAATGTGTTTCTAAAATGGATTTATCTCATGAAGCAACCCAATGCTTACAATCACCTTGCTTGGTTTAACCCACCCATGTACCAACGAGCTCAACAACTAATTCTGGGTCTTCTACGGAAGATCGCGAAGCTTAAGAAGTCTAAGGTTGAAGATATGTGCTATTAAAGCTCATCGTACCTAAGGTTGAAGATGCTGTACCATGAAGCTTGAGAAGATGCAGAAACACGGTGGTTGTTTGTGTTGGAGCTACCTTACACTCATTTGGGTTGTTGTTTTGATAACAACACTTTTATTCTTGATTATCAATTAGTGAATGCATGCGTTAACGATGAATGAATTATGCTTGTCTGTGTTGTTTTATCTGGGTTATAATGGTAGTTAGTGAATGTATGCATTTTGATTGTAATATGTAATGATTAACATAAAAAAAAAAATGAATGAATAGTCTTGATTCATGTTCATTTCATCATGCTTCCGATTCTTCTATTAACAATCCATATAAACAACCAAACCAACAATTTTCATACAGAGACCATCCATAGAAACAACCAAACCAACAAACCTTAGAGACCATCCAATCATCCATTGAAACAAAAACTAAGAAACCAACAAAGCAACACACACAGAGATGAATCAACCATTCAAAAGCATTTCATTCCATCAAAATAGCCCATATAATCTGTTTTCCAAACCATTCAAAAACAATGATGGCAATAACAAAGTGAACCAAAAACCCTACACCAACGATGGGTTAAAGTCTTAACAACAATTTCCATAGCAAATCCAATAACAAAATATCACAAAAGTCACAATATTTTTCATCAATTCCCAACAATTCCCATTAGTTCAATCTTGACCATTGTCTACCATTTTGATTTCCAACACCAAACCTAGCTTTTGGCCTAGTCTTTGGTGCTTTGAAAATTCTAGTAGTCCTCAGTGGCACAAAAAGTGGGTTAATGTAACGACCCATCTTGGGTTGGCCAACCCCAAGACGGTATCATTATATTTTGAAAATCCCAGCACGACACATATACAACAATAAAAATAATACTAACAAAAATTCTTTTACATCAATCGTCAACTCTCGTCAGGGGAGTTACATCAATCTGATCTTTAAATATTAGATACAAAGTAAAATGCATGAATATTTACAAATAAATTTTTATTTTCTTTTCCCATTAGTCTGAGGATGTTGACACGTACGTGACTTACAAAAAATGATTTCTTCTGAACCTCAACTCACAAAACTGTTTGTCAAGCCTGCCACCTGAAATCATTGCACAATGAGGAGTGAGCTTCACAAGTTTAGTGAATTAAATTTACTAGAAGTACTCATTTGTATGAACGTTTTTTTAATATTTAAATCAATATATATCTCATACACTTGATACTAGCACTCTACTATCACTACACATGTCATCATATCCATTCTTTATCGATCTCTTTCTTTTATTTATTGGATCACTTTAAGACCATCAATTATCTCATAATTACCTCGTAATGAGGTTTACATCAAAATCTCTATCATTTAGATGGTTTTTATCACCATAACTGCCTTTCTGTGAAACTCATCCATCTACAAATAAATTCACAATCACACACCACACCTCAACATTTCAATAATCTTATCACCATAATTGTCTCTCTCTGTGAGACTCATTCATCTATGATTTAATTCACAATGATACACCACCTCAGCATTTCAATAATGTAAGCAATAATTAAAACATATGAAATGCATGAATGATTATGATGAGAACGTCTTCCCACCTGTCGACAGGTTATTATTGTCTTAGACTGGCCCCTTCTCGGTTCTTTACAGCTTATCCCAGCTGTCACGGAATTTATTTCCAGCATATACCGGCTGTCACGGTGTCCCTTTTATTTCCAGCATATACCAACTGTCACGGTTGTTCCATTAGACCGGCCCCTTCCCGGTTCTTTCGATTATATTATTAAATGCATATGCACATGAACAATAATATGAAAATATGCATATGAACAGTAATATAAAAGTCACATGAACTCAAATATCTTAATTGACTATCCTGATTTTTCTCAAATTATATAAAAATTCCACTAACATCATCTTCTCCCAAATCACATTAAATCATCCATTAAAACTTATCAAGATCCACTAAATTTCATCACAAATCTCATCAAATCATCCATCAAAGTTTGTTAAGATTCACTAAAATTTATCTCCTCAAAATTTGTATCAAAACATAACTCATAGCTCATCACGAATTTCACTTATCGCTATTATTATTAAATCAACCCATTATTCTAATAATATTTTTTCTTACATAATAATTTTTCTACGATCCAATATTCACATCATATCTATCAACCAAATATTTATTTATCGTCAAAACCTAAAGTAATAATTTATCTTAATATTATCACTAGACATTTGATTTTTATTTAGACTACTTAAAGTAAATCCAACTCACCACGTAGTTCTTAAAGCTACCCGTGGATCACTTCTTTGTCTTTCCTGTTTCTCGCAAAAATTCCTCTGGTTGTAGATCGTCAACACCTGACATAATATTTGTATTTAATTTCTAATTATTTCTTCATTTGTTCATAAACCACACCCTTCGAAAATTCTCACTTTAAATTCGGGAAAATTTTAGAAATGCTAAAAATTCAAAAATAAACACTATATTATTACCTTCTGCTTTTCTGATAGCTATTTATGACTCTCTATGAAATTCCGCAGTAAACCCCTTTAAAATTTTTCTCTTCCAATTTTTCTTTAAATTCCCAAGTGTCCAAGGAAAACGAGTAATTTAAAAGAACTATGAAATCAGTTAAGAATTTTTACAATTGCAATATATATATATATATATATATATATATATATATATATATATATACACAAACCAAATTTGCCTTTTTAAAAAAAAATCTACAACCCCTCTATCCAAAGTCTTCTACGTTTTGAGGTGCTGGAAGGCACTTGTAAGTTTGACATCAAATTGGGCAGTCGGTGCTGCCACCTGCTGCCAGCATGTGTACAATTGTTTTTTCCTTCTTTCTTTTGGGACGTTCGCGTCCCAGATTTTTATTTTTATTTTTATTATTATTTTTTAACTTTTTATTTCATTTTTTTCTTCTTTTTTCTTTTACTGCTCTTTGAACGTTATGGATTTTTTTTTTGTCTTTTTCTATTTGGGACATAAATGTCTTTTTTCTCATTTAAAATACATGTAGTATTTGAACTATATGCCTTATTTATTAAATTAATTTTTTACCCTTATTGTACAACTACGGGTATTACAATTCTATCCACCTTATAAAAATTTCGTCCCCGAAATTTCCTTACTAAAATCAAAAAAAGAGTTAAGGGAAATCCTTTCTCATTCTTGCTTCATGCTCCTACGTGACTTCTTCGACATCTCTATTTCACCATAATACTTGAATCAAGGGAATGACTTTATTGCGCAAGACTTGATCCTTTCTATCTAGGATTTTGACTAGTACTTGCATAAAAGTCAAATCTTCCTGAATTTCTATCGCCTGATTCGAGATACTATGAGATTCATCGTGTAAGTACTTTCTCAGCAGTGACACGTGAAATACATTATGTAGTTGCTTTAATTTCGGAGGCAAATCCAAACGGTATGCTACGGGCCCAATTCTCTCAATCACCTCATATGGCCCCATGAATCTCAGGTTCAGCTTTCCCTTCTTTTTAAATCTCAATATACCTTTTCGTTGAGATATTTTTCAATGCACTCAATCACCTACTTGAAACTCGATAGACCTTCTCTTAGTATCAGTATAGCTATTCGGTCTACACTGTGCCGCTTTACGGTTCTCTCTAACCAATTTGATACTCTTAGTTGTTAACTCAATAATTGATGGACCAAATATTTTTCTCTTCCCAATATATAAGAGTTCTACACCTCCTACCTTACAATGTCTCAATCGGTGCCATCCAATACGAATTTGATACTATGCTTAATGGTGCTCCATACAACCTCACAATCTCAGCTACATCATTCTTCAATCCTGACCACTAGAATTTCTGTCTCAATCCTCTATATATCTTATTGTTACTTGAGTGCATCGAATATATATCATCATGTACCTTTCTCAATATCTTATTTCTCAACTTCCTCTCATTGGGAATACAAATCCTATTTTCCAATACCAAAATACCCTTATTTAAAAATTTTGAACTCAAAATGCTTTTTATTAAGCATTCAAAGCTTAATTTTTTTTTTTTTCATCTCTAACTTGATTTCTAAAACATTTTGCTATGGATGACTATACACCCATATTCATTTACCATGCTCCTCTATCACTGATATTCAACTTTATCCATCATCAATTTCACCTCAGGGCTCCCCATAGCAGTTAAACTTCTTGTAGACTTTCTACTCAACGCATCAGCTATTACCTTCTCATTTTCTAGATGATAGTGAATTGTACAATCGTCGTTATCAATCAACTCCATCTACCATCTTTGCCTCAAATTCAACTCTCTCTGGGTAAGTAAATATGTCAAACTTTATAACCCATAAAAATCTCACAAGTGGCTCCATACTGATGATGTCTCCAATCTTTAAAGTAAACACTATAACAGTAAATTCTAAGTCATGAGTGTGGAAACTTCTATCATGAATCCTCAATTTCTTAGAAATATGGGCCACAGCTTTTCTATGCTACACATATCCCAATCATTGATGTGACATATCACTAAACACCACAAATCCTTCATCATCAGAAAGAAAACACCAATACTGGAGCTATAGTCAATATCTCCTCTTTAGTAAATGATTTTTTTTTCTCACACTTCCCTCACCATAAAAATCTCACTTTTTCCCTGATCAATCTATTCAACCGTATTTTAATAATAAAAATTTTCTGAAAGGATCTTCTATACTGACTAGCTAACCCCAAGATGTTCTAATCTTAGTCACATTAGTTGGTCTCTCCCAACTTAACATTGTCTCTAACTTTTGTAAATCAACTGCTATCCATTTCTCGATATTACATTTCTAAGAAAGTTATTTCATTCAATCAACATTCACACTTAGAGAACTTATATCATACAATCTATTCCTCCTCAAAATCTCCAACACAATTTCTAAATGTTTTACTTGCTCTTCCTTAGTCTTAAAATACATCAAAATGTTATCGATGAACACAACCACAAGATTATCAAGAAATGATTCAAACATTTTATTTATCTAGTCCATGAATGTTTCTGGAACACTATTCAATCCAATTGTTATCACAAGAAACTTATGACTATAGTGTGTCTTAAAAAAACAATCTTAGGCATGTCTTCATTCTCTGTCTTCAATTGGTGATAAATTGATCTCAGGTTTATCTTAGAAAACGCTTTCACTCCTTACACTGCTCAAACCCTTTATTTATCATGGGAAATTATATTTATTCTTATTCAACTATCTGTAGTCTATACACACTCTTATCGTTCCATATTCCTTCTTCAATAACAACACCTGACTCCCCAAATACATTAGGTCAGATAAATTGTTTATCCATAAATTCTTAAAATGATACGTTCAACTTTATCAATTTAGCTGATGTCATTCTGTAGGGTACTATGAAATATATGTGATGATCCTGGTATCACATCAATAGAAAATTTAATCTCCCTACTTGGATGCAACCTAGGCAACTCATCAAGAAATTATATTAGAATAATCTTTCACCACTAAGATTTATTCTAACTTCCTATCTTCCTTTCTAGGATCCATTATATATGCTAAATACTTCTCACAACCTTTCTTCAATCATCTCCTAGTGCTCAGAGAAAAATAGGATAGTTCGAGAGTATTTTATGTTCTCTCTGAAAGTTAAACTTCTTATGTCCATATTTTGAACACTATCTTCTTTTTGGAACAATCAATCCAAGCGTAATATGTTGACAATCAATTCATTCTCAACATTAAATGAAATTATATATTCAAAGATAATAAATCTGTTTCAGCTTTTTCTATCACTGATACGAATCAAACAACTTTTGTAAGCATTTATGATTATCATTCTATCTTTAGTGGAAACTTCAATAGAAATATTTTGCATCAAAGGACTAATACATACTTCAATAGACTTCATATGAATACTGGATGCAAAAGAATGGGTTGCACCAAGATCAACCAACATTGATATATCCACAAAACACCTCAAATTAGAGCAATTATGGGATAAATATCTTATTGGATTACATCTATAACAAATTTATGTCTCTTAATCATTCATCAGATTACCACTTCCCCTTGGTGGTATACTTACTTCCTCTGCCATGACTCTCAATTCCTATAACATGTCTCCTAAATCTAAGGGTCCCACCGATAGTATTCTAAGCTACAAAAGTAACAGATCTTGCTTACCTCTGATTCTGTACTTTAGTTCCTTGTAATAAGGAATGCCTCATCTGGGTGGTCTCCCACCCTGCACACTCATACTGGTGCCACCTCTGGGTTCCTTAAATCTAGACATCTTCTGTCGATTCCTCCTACCTCTAGTTTCCATCACATCCATCTCAATCTAGAGTGTTATATTTACCACATAACATAATTCATATGCCTCATGTAAGATGGTTTTGATCAAATCTTAAAACATAGTTCATCTATGAACCTCTTACACTTCTTCTCCTCTGGGTATACCATTTTCGGTTCAAACCTCGACAAAGCCACAAATCTCCTATCATACTGAGCCACAGTCAACTCATTTGCCTCAAATAAATAAAATCTCTCTTTTATTAGGCTCTAGAGGTATACTTTCATCATTCTAAAGCTTCTCCTTCTAACTCAAACGAAGCAAAGGCACCCATCTGCCTGTCAGTTACTGGTACAAATACCAATTAATCTCTCTATATGTATCTCTCAAAACTCAAGCTTAAAAGGATTCATAGATCCTTTAAACAACAAGACATTTGTCTTAACAATCTCTTTGCATCTCATGCATAAACTCACTTTTCCCCTTTTAAACATTTACTATTACTGGATTTACAACCATCTCAAGCACTGCCATAGCTTGTTCATTACATCTATACAATAGGCTACTAACTCTATTATCTGTTGTGATTACGCTCAAAAAATAACGCAGTTATTGTAGTACAGCTTTGGGGTGTCGATTCCACAGCGAAACAAGTTAATTACAAAAGGAGGTGTGAATTTTAACACAGACGATAAAAGATTGATTGAAAGAATATGAATTTTTAGAAAATTGTGTAAATAATTGATGGATAGTATAATAAAGAAACAACAAGGTTCCAGAAATCCTCCCTAGGTTCGTTGCCCTAATCCTAACTTGATTAAGTTGTTTTTATCTCGATTGCAAGTTTCACATCCCAAACAGGCAATCGGCAAATATTCAATTAAAGCACATTTATAAATCCTAATGTGATTGTTATGAAATCTCATTTACTTTCAAGCACACATGACCTAACTTATAAATTATCAAGAGACGACGATATATCTAAACGACAATATCGCAGCAATGGACAAATCTATAAAAGAGATCTACCGGACTCAATCACACCCAAACAGGTACACATAAAAAAAGCATGACTGAACTTATATGGAAAAGAAACATGCAATCACCGGAGTAATAATAAATCTACTAATTAAATTAAGAATAAAACATAACAATGTTTAACGAAAATAATATCCAACTACAACCGAATCAAATAAAGAAAAATAAGAACAACTACACCTAGGGATTCATCCTTTCACCTTGCTTGGAGACTAGCCAGCCATGAGGCTCATGCTTCCTTGAGTTGCCTCCAGCCTCTCAATGATCATCCTCAGCTTGCCCACTAAATTTATACTTTTGGATTGCTCCTAAAGGCCCTCTGGATTGCTCCTAAAGGCCCTCTTGAGTCACTCTCTGATGATTTCAGATGAGCTTTGATTGATGCCTCAAAGCTGAAGTGGAGTAGGCATTTTATAGGGAAATACCATGAGTGCAATGTGTTTCCAATCCGATGTGGAATGTGGGATATAGAAATGTGTTTTCCAACCAATGTGGGATGTGGGATTTAAGCCCAAAATCACGTTGAAATCCCGCACAGCCCGCACAGCCTGACCTTTGTCTACTTAAACTGCCATAACTTTCTATAGAAAAATCATTTTGATGAACCGTAAAATTCTCCAGAAAATAGACTTCTGGATCTTTCCAAGAATATATGGCTCATCTCCTAATTCTTCTTGTATCAATACAGTTTAAGTTTCAAAGATGATTGATCTGTACGGGCAATTCTGGCAATTTAATGAAACTCCTTTCCAGTGCGGGCAGTAGCTGTTGCTCTTTTAAGCCCTCCATCTTGTCCTTTTGGAAGCATTTCTTCACTCCAGTATGCCTCGAGTCTTTGTCCTTCAAGCAATGATAACTTTTTCTCCTCTTTTGAGCTTAAAGTACCTGAAAATGCACTGAAATAGATCAATGATCCAAGAATGATACTTTAGAGTTGTTAACGTATAAAAGTGCAATTAAAACCTAGATCAACCCTAAAATGATAACAATTAAGTAACCTCCAACTAACTTATTGCTAGTCCCTAGCAATTGAAGCGAAAATAAGAGATGAATTCTATGGTAGGAGTTAAAAACAAAGTAAAGCAATGCTAGCGTTGAACCAAGACTAATTCACTTTTTGTCTCAAAAATTGCACATAACATACAGCACATAGAATCATTAAATTTCACCTAAGTCCAAAAGTAATCCAAACACCAATCTTAAAATCGTTATTGACTCTTAACATCCATCTTACCACAAACCATTAGTCCAAACACCCGGATGATTTTATGCATAACATTCATGAATACAAGTCTTGGCCTCTAAAAACAGAATAAATTGCGTGACATCAATCATAAAAACAAGCTCCATAGGCTCACTTTTCAAATCACTCTCCACTATTGTAGAAAAATCACACTACATTGGATCAAAAGGTCTTTAATAATCTTGTAACGTTAGGCTAAGGTAAAGGTTAAGAAAGAACGGGAAGGATTCAACAAGTAGAAGAATTTAATCTCTTAGTTTTAAACACAATCACTTTAAGCACTTGATAACCTTTACTTTAACACCCAACTCTTTCAACCATTTTTCGAGCATTTCTTTCAACAAATCACCATTTTTTTTCTTTTCTTTCTTTCTTCTTTCTTTGCCATAATTCTTTTTTTTTTGGCACATAACCATTCGCTTTCTTTTTCATTTTTCTTTTCTTTTCTTTTCCACAACCCCCAACTTATCTCCTTTAATGTACTTTGGTTGCGGTAGTGATATTTTTTCATATTTTCACCCTTATTCCTTTTAAGTGCTTCTCACAACATGTGTATAACTAAGTTCTTTTAAAAGAAATGTAAGGATAAAAATATTTTTAGGCTCATAAAGGTAAGTAAATGGTTTATCGAAAGAAACAAGACTCAAATAGGTGACTAGTGATAAATATAGCAATGGTAGGTTTGAAAGGCTCAAACGGTTCAAAAATGGCCTATATCATATCCTAAGTAGTGTGCATTCTAGGAATTTGCCTCAAGTGATTATCAAGTAAGTTCTAGAGCTTGTCGAGACCGCAAAAATATTCACAAAATAATCACACATAAAATTTCTCTAGATGTTATAGACTAATCATACAATCTTACCACAAACTAGAGTCTCTAACCAAATGAAGATTGATTTTTAAATTAATTTCAAACCGGAACAAAATTTAACTCATTCTAAATGCTATCTGCTATCTCAATTAAGTTTATATCATTGATATGTGAATTAACTCCAAGGCAACCACAAAGCATGCTTAAAACAAAAAGAGAGGGAAAATGACACCAAGCAGTTCAATGGAAAAAGAAAAAAAAGTATGGAAATAAAGAATATGGAAACAAAGAGATGGAAAAAAAATGTATGGAAATAAAGAATATGGAAACAAAGAGATGCGTTTCCTCCACCCCCAACTTAAAAATTGCATTGACCTCAATGTAAAAGAAAGAGTAAAGGAAACTCCCTTTGTAGCCAAAGGTGCACAGAAGCTGAAAATTGTGCTCCACAATTTGAACTGCTTCGTATTTTTGTCCCTGAAAAAGTACGAAAGTAAAACTGAAAAAAAAACAAGATAATAATAATAAACAATAAAAAGGGAAATATAAAAAAACAATAAAAATAAAAGGATACGTTGTGGGTTGCCTCCCATAAGCACTAAGTTTTCCGTCTTCAGTCAGACACTCTTATTTCCTCCTTGAAAAACATAGGTTGAATGCATCTGCCACTGCTTCATTGCCAAATTTGGTGCTTCTATGCTTTTGGGGGGCCTCAAGGATGTCATCAGTAACATCCACAAATTCTGGCTCAATGTATGCTTTGGTGAAGCCATGGATGAGGGTGGACTCAAATGGATTAAGGTGCTGGACCTTTTCCATGAATGAGTCAATCATGTATGCTTGTGTTTGATGGCTTTCATCCACATCCTCTGATTTTTCCGTTGTTGGGATGTGTAAGGACTTACCACTTACTGTCTCAATGGCAATCACCTCCTTCAAATTATGTTGCGCCAGGTGCTGACCATGGGATGTGGACTGAGCACGAGCAGGGAACTTACCTCGCTCAATTACACTCAAGTAGGTCATCAACTTGGACATTTGGCTCTTTATCTCCTTATGTTCTTCAACAACCTGCACAATTAATGATTCAAGTCTTTTATTAGTCTTACCTTGTGCCTTAATAAAAGCATGTAAAGTGTCTTCTAAAGAAATCCTAGAAGACACAGGTGCATGATATGTTGCAGAATATGAGCTAGGGGGTTGTGCAAGCTGCTGATATTCAGATTTCCAGCTGAAGGTGGGGTTATCGCGTCATCCCGAATTATAGGTATTAGAGAAGGGTGTAAAAGGCTTCATGTACATGACTAAGGCATCACATTATTCCTTATACATCCCTTTCATATCAGCAAATGTGGGACACTCTTGGGCAAGATGGTCTACCCGCCACACACAAAAATGGTTCAAAAGATTTTGCATGATTGACCACGTGTGTTGGCTTTGAGCTTTTAGTCTTTAATGCCTCTAGTTCCCTAGTGAGCATCTCGACCTTGGCCTTAAGGTTATCCTCTTCCCTAAGATGGTAAATTCCACCACCATTTGGGTTCCCTATGGGTCGTGACCTATTTGTGCTTTCAGTAGCACTAGGTCCAGTCCAAATGTGAGCTTTTTCAACAAGCTCATTGAGGTACTCTATGGCCTCATCAGGATCTTTCTCCAAGAACCCACCATTACACATCATCTCTATGAATTGACGCTCTCTATAAGTAAGTCCCTCATAAAAATAGCTCACCAAGCGCCAACTCTCATACCCATAGTGATGGCACATACTCAATAACTCCTTAAATCTTTCCCAAGACTGATATAAGGTCTCACTATCCTTTTGTGCAAAGGTGGAGATTTTCCTTTTCAAAGCGTTGGTCTTATGTTGGGGAAAGTATTTGTTAAAGAAAGCCCGAGTCATCTCAGTCCACGACCCAATAGATCGTGGTCTTAGTGAGTATAGCCAACTTTTAGCTTTATCCTTCAAAGCGAAGGAAAGAACTTAAGCCTCACAATGTCATCGGTTTCATCTTGACTATGAAAAGTCGCGACTACTTCCTCAAACTCTCTAATGTGCACATATGGGTTTTCATTATCCAAGCCATGAAATGTATGGAGTAATTGAATCATCCCTGGTTTAAGATCTAATTGGCGAGTATTGGCTGGAAACATGATGCATGATGGTGTGGCTGTGCGTGTAGGGTGGAGGTAATCCTGAAGTGTTCTAGCAACATTCTCATTATGGTTATCGGCCATGTTAACAGAATCCTCTAAATTCTCACTTAGGTTTCCACTATTGGTTGATCTAGGTGAGGTTTCACTATCAGACTCGGAAGGAGAGGATAATTCTAGTTCGGGTCCTCTAATGAATCTACCTCGCAAATCTCTCGGTCTAAGCATACACCAAATGAATCAGAGGGGAAATAAATAAATAAATAATAATAAATAAATAAATAATCAGAAAATTAAAACTAAGGTAAATGAACAATATTACCGTATTTACAAACTGCTGAAAAGAAAAATATTTACAATTCTTCTACCGTCACACTCAAAGTTGACAAGCTTCCTTGTACTTAAGCGTGTTTCTCCGGCAACAGCGCCAAAATTTGATTACGCCCAAAACATAACGCGGTTATTGTAGTACAGCTTTGTGGTGTCGATTCCACAGGGAAACAAGTTAATTACAAAAAAATGTGTGAATTTTAACATAGACGATAAAAGATTGATTGAAAGAATCTGAATTGTTAGCAAATTGTGTAAATAATTGATGGATAGTATAATAAAGAAACAACAAGGTTCCGAAAATCTTCCCTAGGTTCGTTGCCCTAATCCTAACTTGATTCAGTTGTTTTTATCTCGATTGCAAGTTTCACATCCCAAACAGGCAATCGGTAAATATTCAATTAAAGCACATTTATAAATCCTAATGTAATTGTTATGAAATCTCCTTTACTTTCAAGCACACATGACCTAACTTATAAATTATCAAGAGACGACGATATATCTAAACGATAATACCGTAGCAATCGACAAATCTATAAAAGAGATCTACCAGACTCAATCACACCCAAACAGGTACACATAAGAAAAGTATGACTGAACTTATATGGAAAAGAAACATGCAATCACCGGAGTAATAATAAATCTACTAATTAAATTAAGAATAAAACATAACAATGTTTAACGAAAATAATATCTAACTACAACCGAATCAAATAAAGAAAAATAAGAACAACTACACTTAGGGATTCATCATTTCGCCTTGCTTGGAGACTAGCCAGCCATGGGGCTCATGCTTCCTTGAGTTGCCTCCGGCCTCTCAACGATCATCCTTAGCTTGCCCTCCAAATTTATACTTTTGGATTCCTCCTAAAGGCCCTCTGGATTGCTCCTAAAGGCCCTCTGGAGTCACTCTCTGATGATTTCAGATGAGCTCCGATTGATGCCTCAAAGCTGAAGTGGAGTAGGCCTTTTATAGGGAAATACCATGAGTGCAATGTGTTTCCAATCCGATGTGGAATGTGGGATATAGAAATGTGTTTTCCAACCAATGTGGGATGTGGGATTTAAGCCCAAAATCACATTGAAATCCCGCACAGCCCATACAGCCTGACCTTTGTCTACTTAAACTGCCATAACTTTCTCTAGAAAATTCCTTTTGACGAACCATAAAATTCTCCAGAAAATAGACTTCCGGATCTTTCTAAGCATATATGGCTCATCTACTGGTTCTTCTTGTATCAATACAGTTTAATTTTCAAAGATGATTGATCTGTACGGGCAATTCTGGCAATTTAGTGAAACTCCTTTCTAGTGCGGGCAGCAGTTGTTGCTCTTTTAAGCCCTCCATCTTGTCCTTTCGAAAACATTCCTTCACTCCAGTATGCCTCGAGTCTTTGTGCTTCAAGCAATGATAACTTTTCCTCCTCTTTTGAGCTTAAAGTACCTGAAAATGCACCAAAATAGATCAATGATCCAAGAATGATACTTTAGAGTTGTTAACGTATAAAAGTGCAATTAAAACCTAGATCAACCCTAAAATGATAACAATTAAGTACTGTTAAGATGCATTTTATGACTCTTATCATGTTGCATCAATTTTCTCAAGAGTATGTGCAAGAACTTATCTTAGCTCATCTCTTTCAACTTCAGATTCTCTCATACCTTTACTAATATCAATTATATTACTAATATCAATCATACTATCAACATGTTCCCTTCTAAGAACCACAGATTCAGACTCAACCTCGACTTGGCAAAAAAATTGGGGGCTTACTATGCCCTCTCAAATCAACAACTCTAACTCTAGCTCTAGCACGTCCACGTGTCATCCTCAGACTATTAAAATATAATTTATTTTAATCTTCCACTTTCTTACTTTTTAAGCAGTCTACAGAATCATAAAACCTAATGCTCTGATACCAAAATTGTAATGACCCATCCCAGGTTGGCCGCCCCCGAGATGGTATCATTACATTTTGAAAATCCTAGCACGACACATATATGCAACAATAAAAATAATACTAACAAAAATTCTTTTACATCAATCCTCAACCCTCACCAGGGGAGTTACATCAATCTGATCTTTAAACATTAGATACAAAGTAAAATGCATAAATATTTACATATAAATTTTTATTTTCTTTTCCCATTAGTCTAAAGATGTTGACACGTACGTGACTTACAGAAAATGATTTCTTCTGAACCTCAACTCACAAAACTATTTGTCAAGCCTGTCACCTGAAATCATTGCACAATGAGGAGTGAGCTTCACAAGCTTAGTGAATTAAATTTACTAGAAGTACTCATTTGTATGAAATTTTTTTAATATTTAAATCAATATATATCTCATACACTTGATACTAGCACTCTATTATCACTACACATGTCATCATATCCATTCTCTATCGATATCTTTATTTTATTTATTGGATCACCTTAAGACTATCAATTATCTCATAATTACCTCGTAATGAGGTTCACATCAAAATCTCTATCATTTAGATGGTTTTTATCACCATAACTGCCTCTCTGTTAAACTCATACATCTACAAATAAATTCACAATCACACACCACACCTCATCATTTCAATAATCTTATCACCATAATTGTCTCTCTCTGTGAGACTCATTCATCTATGATTTAATTCACAATGACACACCACCTCAGTATTTCAATAATGCAAGCAATAATTAAAACATATGAAATGCATGAATGATTATGATGGGAACGTCTTCCAACCTGTCGACATGTTATTATTATCTTAGATCGGCCCCTTCTTGGTTCTTTACAGCTTATCCCAACTGTCACGAAATTTATTTTCAGCATATACCGGCTGTCGCAGTGTCCCTTTTATTTCCAACATATACCGGCTGTCACAGTTGTTCCATTAGACCGGCCTCTTCCCAGTTCTTTCGGTTATATTATTAAATGCATACGCACATGAACAATAATATGAAAATATGCATATGAACAGTAATATAAAAATCACATGAACTCAAATATCTAAATTGACTATCATGGTTTTTCTCAAATTATATGAAAATTCCACTAACATCATTTTATCCTAAATCACATTAAATCATCCATTAAAACTTATTAAGATCCACTAAATTTCATCCCAAATCTCATCAAATCATCCACCAAAGTTTGTTAAGATTCATTAAAATTTATCTCCTCAAAATTCGTATCAAAACATAACCCATAACTCATCAAGAATTTCACTTATCGCTATTATTATTAAATCAACCCATTATTCTAATAATATTTCTTCTCACATAATAATTTTTCTACGTTCCAATATTCACATCATATCAATCAACCAAATATTTATTTATCATCAAAACCTAAACTAATAATTTATCTTAATATTATCACTAGACATTTGATTTTTATTTAGACTACTTAAAGCAAATCTAACTCACCACGTAGCTCTTAAAGCTACCCGTGGATCACCTATTTGCATTTCTCGTTTCTCACAGAAATTCCTCTGGTTATAGATCGTCAACATCTGACATAATATTTGTATTTAATTTCTAATTATTTCTTCATTTCTTCGTAAACCACACCCTTTGAAAATTCCCACTTTGAATTCGGGAAAATTTCAGAAATGCTAAAAATTCAAAAATTAACACTATATTATTACCTTATGCTTTTCTGATAGTTATTCGTGACTCTCTATGAAATTCCGCAGTCAACCCCTTTAAAATTTTTCTCTTCCAATTTTTCTTTAAATTCCCAAGTGTCTAAGGAAAACGAGTAATTTAAAAGAACTATGAAATCGGTTAAGAATTTTTACAATTTTAATATATATATATACACAAACCAAATTTGCCTTTTTAAAAAAAAATCTACAACCCCCCATCCAAAGTCTTCCACGTTTTGAGGTGCTGGACGGCACTTGTAAGTTTGACATCAAATTGGGCAGCAGGTGTTGCCACCTGCTGCCACGTATGTGTACAATTTTTTTTTCTTCCTTCTTCTTTCTTCTTTCTTTTGGGATTTTTGCGTCCCATATTTTATTATTATTATTTTAACTTTTTATTTTTTATTTATTTTTCTTCTTCTTTCTTTTGCCGCTCTTTGAACGTTCTGGATTTTTTTTTATCTTTTTCTATTTGGGACATAAACATCCCTTTTTTTACGTTTAAAATACATGTATTTGAACTCTATGCCTTATTTATTAAATTACTTTTTTTACCTTTATTGTACAACTACGGGTATTACGGTTAAATATTGCAACTGGTTGAGAGAATTCACTTTGGTAATTACTTGGACCTGGTTGAGAAGATGAATACCCTGGTGTAGCCTGAAAAGTGTCTAGTAGTGAGTGGAGGTGGCTGAAAAGATGATTATCCTACTATAATATTGGAAGTCCTTTCGGTATGAGGTAAAACTAATTGATAAGATGAGTGTCCTTCAAACACTTGGAAAGTTCTTTTGGTGGGTCCTTGAGATGGATTTGTATTAGCTTGAGCTTGGGAATTGTTTGTAGTGCTTTTGTTGTTTACTTTTGAGTGGTATGCATGCACAAAAATGGAGCATGTAAATATACAAAATTTAAAAATTTTAAAAAAATGGGAAGTGTTATAAATGCATACGTTACCTAAAAAAATGAGTGTTTCTTGAACTGTTAGTTCCTTGGGAAGTGTTGTTATTATTCATAGAAATTCCAGTGTCCTTTTTAGTGGTTTAAATGGGCAAAAATTGATCACGTAAGTATAAAAAATGGCACTAGTAATAGTAATGCAACTTAAAAAAACCAACACTTTACTTAAGAAAGAGTAATGTTTCTTGAACTCTATGCTCCTTGGGAAGTGGTGTTGTTGTTCCGTGGAGTTCTAATGTCTTGTTGAGTGATCTACATGTACAACAATGGAGCATATAAGTATAAAAAAATAGCACTAGTAATGCAAATTTAAAAACAAACACTTTACCTGAGAAAAATGAGTGTTTCTTGAACTACCTATTCGTTGGGACATGTTTTTGTTCTTTGGAGTTGCAGTTTGAGAGGAGCCTTATACTCACAAAACACCATAAGTGTAAATATTGACGACATAATACAGATTCAATTCAATAATATTGACTAACAAAAATAACTACTTTACTTGACTCCTATCCTGACTGCTCTTAAAACTCATGAATGTGTCATTGGTCTTTCTCACTGACAATTTATATCTTGCATGCACATGTTGTTTCCCTTTTCCCTTTTCCCTTTTCGTTTGGACACCTTTGAGCATTTTGCATTTGAAGATTGGTTAGCAAGTTCAGTAGGCCTAGCAATGGAGGTTTCAGGACCCTTACAACTCCTGATGTTATGGCCAAGCCCACAACAGTGGTTGCATTCAATTTTTTAAACTTGTTTTCTCACCTTATATGGGTGTTTAGGCTTATTTAGGTTTCTTAATCTCTTTTTTTTTTTTTGCCAATAGGTTTCCCAAATGGAGATGATAGTGAGGGGTTTTGTATAGATTTTAGCCAGAAATTGGACCACTGACAGACTCTATTACAGATAAATAGCTTGCCATATAGGTGCCTCTATGATAGAACAAACTCATATATGTTTCCGGTTGCTCTCTATTTTTAAAGATAGTTAACACTGCATGCTTGAAAGGTACATCAGTGACATCCCATTGGTAGCATGCGGGACATAGATTTTAGATTCACAGTGCATGTTTGTCCATTGGAAGAAACCTCAAACCTTTTACCCACATCCAGTTATGGCCTACAATCCCTAGACAACAATTTGGATTTCTCAAGTCTTTTTTTTAATTGTTAGGCATATAGGGCCCTTATATCTATCCATCTATGTGTTTCTCTTAACCATCCTACCAATCATCAAGTTTCTTTTCTCTTCTAACATAATGAGTAGTGGTTTGTCTCTAGTATAAAAGATTCATGTATTAAATGTCTCACATAGTTTATTTAAGAGAGTACTTGTTTTTGGATATGCCTTGAAGGTATACTTAAACCAAAACTTGGGATCATGCCCCATAAACCAACCATATGAAGTACTGACTAACTTCTCTGACTCATTCATTTTGTCATCCCACCTTTTATATATTGTTGCCTTGGCTGCATCCCACATCAATTGCCTTATAGCTTCTCCCTTGTGTAGTTTATTCATGTTACTGTAGATTTGCCTTACCTAAAATTTCATGTCAGCATCAGGGACAACAGCTTCAAATGCAAGTACCAATCCCTACAGAAGGCATAATGGAAGAAAAACATGGTTAGCACATGACAGAGTAATTAAGTAATTAAGAAAAAAAGAAATAAAATCTTTTTACCTTTTGTTGGTATGAGATGAATATCCACTTTTTATCCCCTATTGAAGCAATGTTTGGAAGTAATCCTTGAAGAAACTAACTCCAAGAGTTCTTAGTTTCAGCATCTACCATGATAAAAGCAAGTGGATATATATAATCATTTCCATCACTCAATACAGGAGTTAGCAACTGCCTTTAAACCAACTCTAATAGTCCTTACGGTTTCCCTCAATCTTTCCACTGCTTGTTTCTTAGCCCTATGTGAAGTAACCCTAGAAATGTCCTAACCAACATCTTGAAACACAACTCCTTGAATAGTGGATGGTTTCATCCTAAACTGATCTTTATACTACCTTGTAACAAATTTAGAATTGTAGTGCCTATTCTTCTCTGGTCAAGGGCATTTGTGCTCCCAATAAACTATCCTAATTTGGAAGTTTTCTTCACCTTTTTAGTTATCTTGCATAAAGCATTCACTTACAAGGTGCATGTTGACATCTTACCCTCACTTTTTCAATATCATTTTTTTTAAAAAAACTTTACCACAAAACCATCAATCACAGTTGCTTGTTTAATGGTTGCTAGAAGCTATTTTCTCCCACAAAATAACATGTATTTTTTGAATTTAGGATTACTTATATCCATTTCAGCTTTAAAAACTGGTCATCTTGGACCGCTCACCTCTTATGTTTTTGACTCAAGAGGGCTATGAAGTTCCCAAGTGCCGGCATTATCTGATTAGTTGTCATTGTCATTCACATTGTCACTTCACATAATCTCCAAGAAAATCACTCAGGCCTTCACCATTATCACCACCACCATCTTGACCAATCTTTGACTCATTAACACCTTTATCTACATGTTATTCAAACTCAGCATCATCATAACCATTGTCTTCTTCACTATCATAAAAAGAACCCTTATAGTTATTGTCTCAGTCCTCTTATAAATGTACTTACACATCATGAATATCATCAATACCAGGTTCACTATCTATGCCATTAATATCAACACCACCCTACATTAACCACAATAGTACTATTGATATCAACACCACCCTCATCAACCATACTAGGACCATTAATATCAACACCATTAACTTCCTCATCCACCACACTAGTACCATTAATATCAACACCATTAACCTCATCATCAAACATAACAAGGCCATTTATATCAACTCCACCATCCTCATCAACACCATTAAACTCTTTATCAATCATAACTATCTATGTCAATTTTTGCTACATCAAATTCAACCTTAGATAGCATCTGTACAATTTCTGGTACATCAACTGCAACTTCATTTACTTCTGGTAAATTATCACCTATAAAGTCATAAAATTCACTTGACTTTTTCATGTGCGTTGCACAAACACTTCAATTTCCTTGGTAGGAGAGATAAAATTATGCATGCCTCTAATATCATTATCAGTGGTCAAACTCTTTAGTCCAGTCACTAAAGACTTCCCTAGTTCAATGTAGTAAAAATAGAGGAAGCCTATCACATCTATTTGTGAGATCAATATGGCAACCTCTATAACACTTATTGTATCAGTGTCACAATTGTCAAAATAAGTTATCCTGCCACCCACATATTGTCTAGAAGGGCTCAATAGAAACATCCCATTATAGTTTATCATAATACAATACACTGAGTCACCTATACCTATAACATATTCCAAATACAATATATTAACAATTAATTAGTGTATAGAAAATAAACACACATTGCAATATTCATTACAATTAAAGTTCAAGTATTTTAATGAAATCAATTGAAGATAAACAAATAAAATAATAGTGAACATATGTTGGGACCATAAAGGAAAAATTCATTACAACGGTCTAGTATTTTAATAGTTACAGTTCCTGATAAACAAACAATATGAAAACATATATTGACCATAGATTAAAAAGGTTTTGTTGTTTTAATGGTTACTGTTCCATGAATGACCAACACGTACCCTAACTGTCAGCAACATATCTTTAGGACCTCACAACAATAGTGAAAAGCAAAGATAAAGAAGAAAGAATGTGTTAAACATGCAAAAAGACAACACAAATGCGAACAACAAAACCCCATTATTGATGGACTTATTACACAACACTGAGACATTTCCTAAAGTCAAACACAGTATTGATGAACCCATTTAAAAACCCTAAAATCGAATTTTTTTTTTGTATATTACAGTAAATGCAATCATCGTACAACATTGGGTAATGAAAAAGAAAGAAAGAAAAAGAAAAGTAGTTTATTGTTACTTGGGATTTGCAATTTACTCACGATCCCCTCTTTATGCAACCAATATCTCGCATCACAGTCTAATGTAAGAGTCTTTCTCGAATTGATTCAAAACTTAAATGGAAAGCCAAAATGAAGCTAAAGGGGATGTTAAAGTTTGAGGAGAATATAAGAGGAAGAACGGCTATAGAGAAGGGGTTTTGATCGAGCTTTTGGGGATCTTAGGTTTAGCTTTTTATTAATAACGCCCAAGTGACATGAACATGTTAACAGACATTCACCCTCACTAATGAAAACATCGAAAAAGGGAACATTGATACATAAAGCAATAGTCAGGAACCAATTTGATTCATTGAATTATTAGGGACCAAATTGATACATAGGACAACAGCCAGGGACCAACCCTGCTTTTAACCTTAATTATTATAACTTGAAAATCCAACATTCCTAGCATTAAAACATATCCAACCTCAACTATACCTTACAAGTTGTTCTTCTAGTACTTTGATATATATATATATATATATATATATATATATATATATATATATATATATATATATATATATATATATATATATATATAGGATAACATTTCATTGTTTTATTGTTTGAGCTTCATTTGAATGGGAAAGTTACTCATTTTATTGACAACTTCATAACGAATATTGCTAAATGAAAGTAACCCAAAATAATTTTGTCTAATCTAAATTTTGTAAGGACTTCTTTTTTGTGACCATGTGCTAATTCTAAGGATTGAAATGGGTGTTGTCCCATTAAATAGGAAATCTAATTTAATGTTGAGAATATCACATGTGACTAAGATGATATGTACTAGAGCAATATATAAAAAAATAACTTATATGCATGATTTGAGTCCAAAACTCATGAATTTAAACTTCTGAGTTCAGTTCGTATTCATTTATGTATATTAAACTCTAGCATATTCAATTCTTTAAATATTGGAAGAGTTTTGCTAGTGTCAGTCACAATTGACAATACATTTATGTTTCATTACTAGCCTTCAAACTGAAATGATAAATGAAACTCTTCAAATTCAAAATTTCATCAAGATTTTATATTTGACCTTTTGTTATTCATTTTTTTTCTAATTTAAGCTATATGTTCTTACCTCATATTTACTTGTTACAAATGTAGTTTATAAACCGTGGTCGGTATCTCAACCAATGGCTCTAATCGGTGTCATAAATTAACCTAGTCTTTTGACCTAGTACGTATTTATGGATCTTTTTGGGTCTTTCATATTGAAGACTTGGATTTGATATCCTCTCTTATAAATTGTTTCCCAATAAAATTTTAATTAAAAAATAAAATTCTAAGTCGATAGATTGACAATAAACAAAATCAAGCAACTGTGAAAGATATGAACAATCTAAAAGAATTTGAATGTTTGCCAGAGTAATTGTTTAAATTGAGATGCAAACAACAATAAAAAAAAAACATAAGTTGGTACAAATTTGAATGGATTGAACAAACACAAACAAAAATTACAACAGTTTACAAAGATTGTTGCAATAATTACTTAAATTGGAAACAAAGTGCAAGAAAGTAGACATTGATAATAAAAAAATTATAGAGACTCTGGGTCTTTTCTTGATGTGTGTGTGTAAAGGAATTAATTGTTGTAGAGATCTCCCTTCTTGTACCAATTTGAGATAGTTACCTCTATAAACACTAGTTGTAAACTATCTTTCTTTTACAACACGTTTTATCCCTTTTGAAAACTAATTTGACCAAGTAGGCTCCACTTCATTTTACACTTCTTGGCCATGAGGCTCATTTGCACAAATTTGGGGTTAACAATTTTCCCTTTGGCGACTTGTTAAAAATATAAAGTTTTTGACGAGTTAAATTTTGAAATCAAATCGATAAAGAAGATCAATCAGCCTAAAGGCCAAATCGACAAGGAACAAATAGATAACACCAAATCAACAATCGACAGTACCACCAGAACAACAACAATAACCAAATCTACAAGAATCACCAGATGGGAAAGAATAAAAAAAATCACTCGTTGATGCACACAATGAATCTAATGAAATTTATATTATAACTAAAAGACTCATCGATCAATACTTAATTTCTCAGCCAATAGTTATACTTTTTGATCAATGAAGAAGAAAATATTTTGATAAATTGGCTTATTGACAAAAATTGCAAATGTAAACACTCGTACTAAAACTAACCAATTATCCCAAAGAAGCTCATATCACATCTATAAGTTTCTATCTTCTCATGCAACAGGTGCAACTCTCAGTCAATATGGCTAGCGAGGTCGATAAAAGTATTCTATCACCCATTGATCATTAACCTAATAATATCCAATATCATAAAATATATATGACATGTACCAAACAAGTTTAGGTTCACCTTTTTGTGGTTGCATCTTCTTACCCTTATCATTTTCTAGAAAATCGACCACTGGCTCTATCGATTTGATTGTTGATTTGACTTTAGGTTTAGAATTTGTTTGTTCTATACCGTGGACTTGTTGATTTTTCTTAAGGATCACTTTCTTTACCACTTTATTTTTTGTGTCTTTATCATTGGTTGAGATTTTTTCTGGAGTTTCAATTCAACCCATGCATATCTTGGCTGATTTATTGATTTATCAACCACAATTGCTTCAATATTTGGTTTTTTACCTTTTACCCAAACTTTGATCAATCAAATCATTTTACATTCTTATTAAAATGGTGTTTGTCGATATCAGTGAGTTGTTCCTTTTCGGCCATCACTAAAACTAATGGAATTTGTGGCTGAACTTGTCGATCACCAAGCACTGTATAACTTGGTCGATCTTGCCCCTCGAGTTTTCTGACTAGTGGATAATAAATTGACGATCGACCTACTGCCGATGATCGATTGTTTTTTTTTTTCAACAGCGTCACAACTCTTTCTATCGCTTGACAAATGTGTAGTCAAGTTGGATAGTGTAGGTTGCCCTCCGAGCTTGTTCTTTATCTCACTAAAGGTTTCAATCAACTGTTGTTCATTTCTTCTATCAATGATGCTTTTCTGTAAGTACAGCGATTGCCTCTCGAATATATTTGACATGTACTCATGACCACGAAACTCTTCTATCGATCCCCTATTGATATTGATGCTAGCAGTATATGGAACTTGTGGAACATGTTCAGTATGATTCATAGAAGCAATAAAGGTGTTCTTACTTTGAGAACTACTGTTGTTAATAGAGTGCCCGTTCCTATTACCAGTACGCATTGGCAGAATATGGTATTTCTCAACATTGGTTACACAATTCTTCACTGTCGATCCTTGACCATTCTTACTGACAGCAACATTGTTACTCTCCGCCACATTCACAATTTGAAGTGCTACTAATATCAAACCTATTGACTAACTTTTGTCTTTGCCGATAACTTTTCAACAATATCACCCAAATTTTGGTTCATCTGCATCGAATAACGTTCAATAGATTTATGGACAGATTCATGAATAACCCAATGCAAGGTGTTAATTGGTTGCTCAGCCTTGTTGTAGGACTGAGTTATAGACTAATTTACAACAACAATTATTATCACGATCATTTTCTCCATTCCAGCTAAGAGGAGTTAACTTAGTCTCTCGAAATGATCATCAATCGTTTGTATAACCACATCAACAACAACGGTAGGCAACTGGACATTCTCTGCTTTGATAGTTTCAACATCAACCAAAAAATATTTTGATTTCCTATATCCTTTGACTTTTTTTGTGGATCTTTTTCAGTATGTTTTGTCTTCACAATTATTGGAACCGTAATGGTTCAATCGGACGTGCCAAATTATTTCCAAATAAAATTGACAAGCGAATTTACAGGTGTGTGAAGAACACAAAATTCCAATTTGAAGTGAATTTTAATTAACAAATAAAATTCTAAGTCGATAGATTGACAATAAAAAAAAATCAAGCAACTGTGAAAGACATGAAAAATCTGAAAGAATTTGAACGTTTACTATAGTAATTGTTTAAACTGAGATGTAAACAACGACAAACAAAATATAAACTTGTGCAAATTTGACTGGATTGAACAAACACAAACAGAACTTACAATGATTTGCAAAGATCGTAACAATAATTACATAAACTGGAAACAAAGTACAAGAAAGTAGAAACTGACAATAAAACAAATTGCAGAGACTTTGTTTTGTTGATGAGTGTAGAAAAATTAAATGTTGCATAAATCTTCATTCTTCTACCAAATTTGAGATTGACATCACTTTTTTTCTTCTCCTTGAAAACTAACTTAACCGAGTGGGCTCCATTTCATTTTATACTTCTCGATCTCCTTTGCACGAATATGAGGTTAATACTAATATATTAAAAAAAACAAATGGGTATCATAAATTTGTAAGTTAGTTACTTTAATTTGTTTACCACATTATTGTTGTTTCTTTACATACATAGAGACTAGATAAAGATATATTAAAAGGAAATTAGAAAAAGATGTAATTAAAGTGATGGATTTTTGAATTTGCTTCCAAGCCAAACAAATGGGAATGAGAGGAGAGGGAATGGCTTTGGACCTTGACTATGCTTTTCTTGCTTAAGAAGATCTTGCAAGAACCTCTTTAACTAAAAAAAAAGCTTAGTCTTCCACATCTTGCCACGTGGCATACCCATTTTAAATAGAGCGAGAGAGGGGCAAACCAAAATTCCATATCAGCTTCAAACGAAGACTGATTTGCTGGCAGTCTAGAGAGAGAGAGAGTTGTTTAGTTGTCCCTCTATTCCAAGCATTCTTTGCTTAAAGACAGGTTAGCCCCAGGAATAAAGCTAAGGACAAAAAAAAAAAACAGTATGGTGTGTGTTGTGGTTAAAGTGTAAAAAGCACAAATACATACACACGCTTCTTTGGCTGTTGCACACAATGCCAAAGCAAGCAAATAGCAAACACTGCTGACAACCGACAATAGCCAGTAATATCACTCTGGTTAAATGAAACTGTAAGAAAGGTTCTCTGCCGAACAGGAAACACAACCCCAAATGGTTCAGTGACCGGTCATAGCCGGTTTAGTCAGTGACCAAATGTCCACTTGCCGTACAATAATCACTGACCAAAGATTAAGGGGTGTGTGTTTTGGTTTGGATGCTGCGAGTCTGTGACCATATATGCTTTATTCAGGTCAGGTACTTATAATAATGAGACAAATACCAAACGTAAACCAAAGGGTATTTTTTCTTTCTTTAAAAGAGATAAATAAATAGATCTTTAAAGCTTTACCCACGTGTTTATTTTATTTTTATATATTTGATTTTGTGAAATTGAGTTTACTTATACATTTAAAATTTAATTTCATTCAAATAAAAAATAATAATAAACAGATTTTAACATAAATGATTCGATTTTATTTATTTATTGAAAATTTTTGTTAGAATCTATTTTGTTATGCTGCCGTGATAAGATTGGTGATCTTCATAAAATCCAATTTTGATTTGTAACAGTATCATTGATTCCTTCACGTAGCGGAGGATGTAATCACCTCACCCCTGCAATCTGATTGGACCATGCATTCTGTGGAGCGTTGAGTATGTGCACATTAGGAACAGGGAAATCACCGGGAAAAAGCAAAAATAGAGAAATATTTGGTATTTCCCTAGGTTACCGTGGTCCTATATTCTGATAAATCTACTTTGAAAATCTTGATCTAGACAAGGCACTTCGATTCTCTTGCGGAACTACATGATTCTTCAGTAGAATTAATTTAATTTATTTTATTTTTGAAAGCATTTGTACTCAAAATTATTCTCATCAAATTTTAAGCAACCAACGTAGAGAAAGCTTTCTTCCTCCAATAAATTTTGCATTGAAATTTTGTCATTTAGTTGTCTTTCATTCATTTTCTTGGCTTGCAGGGAGGGGTATGGTGTCTTTTTATGATTCATAAATTAATACTATAACATCCATTAAATGGGTTGCGGATTAATCCATGCTTTCTTTTCAAAATCTATTCTACTTTAAATATGTTGAAGATTCATTTTGATTATCTTTATTTGAAAATTAAAATTGAATTAAATTTATGGTGAGATACATCATCAAATTGATAATATTTAAATTCAAACTTATCAATGTGACATTTAATTTTACCATAAACTTGACCATCATTTCAATTATTAAATAGAAATAATCATGTTTAGTTAAAAATAAATGAACATTACGTGAGTACAGGAAAAAAAACATCTCTGAATCTTAATCAATGAAAAAAATGTCACACATGACATCATATATTTTTTTTCAATTTCTACGTGTTATTAATGAAGTTCTTACATGTCATTAATAGGTTATATATATATAAAACTTGTTGTCTGCCCCTAATGTGTTTATTATTGCTCTTCAAAAATTCCTATGTCTAAATAAAGTTTTTCCATTTACTTCTCTTAGATCAATAAGTTTTTTTTTTCAATATGTTATTTTTGAAACATAATATCTAGATGGTGAATTGATTTTTTTTTTATTTCTAAAATGAGTAAATAGGTATGTTACTCTACATACTTGTCAAGGAATATTGGATACCAATACATAAAGTGAATCTGGTGTAATCTCCACCGCATCTATATTAGGATCAAAACTAAAAATCACTCTGCACTCTGTGCAAAGTTTAGGTTAAGAACTTATCGTTGTAAATTTAATATCCGTCATGTGTCCGAATTTTATTGGGTAATATATTTTTGTCTATATCGCTAGTAATAGTTTAAAAAGTAATAATTTGTGTACAGTCATTATAAATACAATAAACAAAAAAAACTTAAATAGTAACTATTTGAAAACTTAAATAATAATAATTAAAGTATCTAATTTAAATATTTAAATAACACCATCCTAATTAAAAATAGAGAGATTTGACATTGACCCATATGGATGGTAAGGGAGTTTAGAAATTTTAATTTTTTTTATTGTAATTTCAAACCTATGCACAATAAGATGAACAACAAATATATTAAATATACGTGAACTCGTTCGTGCACATCTATGCATCAACTGATTGGCGTTGTCAATGGCCAAAAAATTTGCATCAGGAAAGAAGAAGAGAGTCCAGATATTATAATTTTGCTACCTTAAAAGTTTCACCTACGGTAAACATAAAACCTTGATGGGATTGTTCCTTCCCTGTCATCATAAATCTGAAGATCAAATCCCAGCCTTTGATCTCTTCCTATATGGCATCTCTACCGAATCATACATTGCCACGTATCATACTTCCGATAAACATAAAAGATCACTCTGATTGCATCACCTAGACATGTGGGCCAATATGTTCTCTCTGATCAAGACCAATTTTTCAAACTACACACCTGTTTTTGCATCACACAAAATTGTAACGGTTTCTACCTCATACAGGAGTACAGCACATTATATATTCTCCGTTAAATAACGGCGAAAACCTGACGCCGTCAAGTTTCTCTCCCTATATATAGCAGGAGATTCTTCTCTTTGTCTTTAATCTTCCCATTTTTAGGCTCATCGTAACGTGAAACCCGGAGCTCCGTATCCTAACTTTCCATTTTTGAGCATTTCGGATCCAATTACCCGGGTTCTCGGCGAGATGTTTTGGTCCGTTTGAAGAGTATTTTTCCTCTAAGTGGTTTGAAGATTTTCTAGCTGATTCTACTCAGCGAAATTCAAGGGATTTTGACTCATAAAATGAAGAGTTAGCGTCTTTATGCTCTGTTTCAAGCTGGAGAAGATAAAAAGCCATTTTTCGTTTGGTATTTTGAAGTGAAAATTTCTGTCAAGAGCTCTGTACTCACAGGTTAACAAAACCAGTTTATCAGACGAAGGTAGTAATTTCTTGCTTTCGTTTCCTGGTTAGTAGTATTTTTTTCCTAAGATTTCTTAGAAACCAAACAGAGCACTACTTAACCTCTGCAATTCCCCTCTTTGGTTTTGTTTCAAGGTTATATACCTATTTCTGATCTTATCGAAGTTTTCAAGTACATTCCATTTTCATTTTCTCAACAAAAAAAAAAAAAAATATCAGTATGGTTTTGTTTTTTGTCGTACCGAGTATTTTAAAATGATTTGGTTTGATTAATATGTTTTTCCGTTATTTGGTATGAATTTGAAAATAATCGAAGGATTAATACGATCTGTTATCGAAAATTCCGATTCATTTAGCAATTAAATTAAATACTGTGAAACTTATTGGTGAAATCGATTGGTTATTGCAGAAATAGAGCTGAGGGGAAATCAATCAATGCGTGTATTGAAAAGCCCAGCAGCAAAAGAAAAGTAAAGTTGATCTGCGAACCAAAAGAAGGAATTTTATTAGTCGTTTAAAGAAGACAGCTAAGAGGAGAGGGCAAGTAGCTGAAGAGGTTTAGTGCGAGTGTTTCTCATCTTTTGCATTTGGGTAAGTCGTTTTCGAACAATAATGACGGACTAGTGCTTTTCAGTGAAGCAAATTTCAATGCACCGAGTGACATTTTCTTCTTCTTCTTCTTAAATCTCTTATTATTATTATTATTATTATTATTATTATTATTATTTTATCTCTCTTGTCTCTTTGTCTTTACATCCACAGCTTTCATCTCTCGACATGCATTTACATTGGTCCATCGTCAACCCCCACCTCTTAAAAAACAAAGGAAACACTTCGTCAATTGCAAATTTCTTCAATTTTAGGGGGAAAAAAAGGAAGAAGGGGATTTTTCATTTTTGATTGATTTGTTGAATGCTTTTTAATGGGTATGTCAGGAACTTCGACTTACTCAAAATCTTTGAATGCTTTTATTGGGTCTTCGCTGTAAATTAAAGCAATTAACACACCACACCAAACTCACTCTTTCCTGTCCCATTTTCTTTTCCTTTTTTTTTCAATAATTGACTGGGCTATTTGAGTAGTATTTTTGGTCCTTCTCTGATCCCGAGTTCTTTTTCTTTATTTACCCTTTTGTCTTTCTCCAAAAACCCACATTACGAAGAAAATCTTTGTTGAATTACTACTTTTTTTTCTTTCTAATTGGAGCTGTCCTATAAAACGATGTCTTCCTATTCACAGAATGTTCCTTTGTCTGATGAAATTGAGCCTTCCATGGCTAATATGAAGATCTTGATTTTAACTAATTGTTTGTTTTGTGTATAGGGGTAAAAACGTAAAGAAGAGAAAATGTTTACGTGCATAGCGTGTACGAAGCAAATGGCCGATGGAGGGGAGGAAGTAGAAGGAGCGCGTGGGAGTGGCACGCCAAGTACAAAAGAAGCCGTCAAAAGCCTGACGGCGCAGGTTCTTCTTAAATCTCTTATTTCATTAAATCTTTGCTTTGATAATTTGTTTGCTTTTTCATTTTCTTTTTCTCTTTGCCTTGTTTGTGAAAACGGACAAAATCATATAACTTCAATTAGGCTCTGATACGGTGGGGACCACCCACTCTTATAATATTCGGTTTTTGTATTGATCTTTAGGAGAGGAAAATGGTTGCATGTGGTAAGGTCTAGGTTTTGTATTTGTATAATTGATGTTAGATCGATGTCCAATTGATGACAGTACGCATGGCATGGAATGGTACCATATAGCTGACACAGTTGAACATCACGTCACCCATATTAAAATTAGTAATTTAAAATTTTTTATCAGTAATGAAAACTGTTTATATTGGTGCAGTTAATAAGTTTTTTTTTTGGATTACTTATAAATATTTTCAAATTTTATCAAAGCATTAAATTTTAATTACGTGGTTTATCAATTTTCATCTCTTCCACCTATAATCTCATGTGTATACTTATTTGGACTAGGTGACTTCGTTTATAATTTATTTATTAAAATGATACTTTTGTTTAATACCAGCGGTTGATTTTAATTTACTCTTGTTTAGTTTCAACCCACCATGATACAATTAATTTAAAAAGGGCAAAACTGTTAAATACTTTTGATTTGTGATTATAATCATTAAACTAATCATTATATTATATAATATCTAAATATAAATAAAGTAAATAAAGCACCGTAAGATATCAACAAACCATCAGGACAAATAAAAAAAAGCATTGTGTAGTTTAATTTGAGATAGATAAGTGGCTAGTAAAGCTTGAGCAGATTAAAAAAAAATTATGTATTTTTTGATGTTCTAGAAGGTCATGTTTTCAATTCAAAGGCAGTACAGGACCAAGTCTGTACTCTAATACAGTGGATGGATGACTTGACTTGTTTCACTATAAAGAGTATATTTTTTGTTCATACATGTTGCTCAATAGGGGCAATGGCACTGGGATTTGAGCCCATATACATGTGCCAACGCTACTCTAGAGGATGCTAGCCAATGAATTAGCTCTGTTTGTGTCCTCCTCTTTGAGTATTGTGTAGCTTTGTGACTAGACACAAACAAGAATCCCCAAAAGAGGCCGAAATAGCTCTATAGTGGTGACATAGTTTCCACCTAAAATTCAAGCTATATCCATGATCCTTGGATGCAACATTGCCATTAGGCTTCTACCGAGAAATGTATTCTTATGGAGTTGTAAGAGAGAGACATTCAGCTCGTAGTCCTCGAACGGACATTTGATTTCTGTAACTTATTTGTAATTTTACAAAATCTTGGTAGCATATAAGGATAGAAACGAAAGTTCCAAAACTTAAATAGTAATTTTACAAAATCTTAGTAACACATAGGGATGGAAACGAAAATTCCAAAATTTCTGGTTACCTGTTGCACTTTCATCGACTACCGTCCTAATATGTATGTTGGGTGTATATGATAAGCGTCGTCCAATTTTTATCTGTTTTTGATATTCTTTAGGTTATGTTATGTAGATTTGGTACGTGTGTTGGATATGAATATATATATTCAAGTGAAAGATTCATTTACTTTTTTTTATAATTTAAAATATCCAAATATCATATTTTTATTCAAAATATCAAAAAATTAGGTAAATACAACATAATAAAAGATAAATCCAAGTATGTTTAGTTTGGAAGTCACTCATTTCCAGGAATCCAGGGCCAAACTCTTCACTAACCCCACTACAAGATAAATCTTCCAATTCTTGCTTGTTAGGATGCAGAGTTGTTCTATAATGCTATTTTTTTTAATCAGTTAGGTTTAGTGATACTCACTCAGGTGGGTTTTGAAATAAAGCTGCTGTGGTCAATCTTTACTGAATAAGGGCAACACATTCCCACATTAAGCAATTGTAGATAATCTTTAGAAAAGACACTGGACTGTCCTTGATCTGACCCACCATTGAATTCTTGTCCATCTACTGTATATAGAAAGTGTTTATAATATACTACGAATAGTGGAAAAAGTACAAAAGGAATATAAAAAAAATCTAATCGAGTGTCTGTAGTGATATCAAGTAAATTGACAGATAAAAGCAGATTCCAGAGGCAGCAGAAAAGTACATTTGTATTTCAGATTATGTTAGACCATCATCATTTGACTGTAAATTTTCCACCAATGTTCGCTAGAACTTTTTCCCTGACCCATTTTCATGAAAATACATCGATACGAAAAAAGTTAAAAAAACAAAGATATTTATTTTATCAATTTTTCATGTATCCGAACTACACCAATTTTTTTTCAATATTCACAGCCTAAAATCCTTTTTTCCTTCTCATTAGAGTAAATAAATTTATATATACATTTTGGCTTTGTTTTCATCTTTCTTTTTCTTTTTCTTTTTTTGTTGGGGTTGGGGGATGATATGTCAGTCAATACTGCAACATGAACCAGTTGCATTTGGAATTGGATTTTTAAGAAATATATATCAGTTTGAAAAGTTAAAAAGAGAAACATATAGTCACCATAAAATTTGTAGTGAAATTTGGTTACAGCTCTTTAGCAACTTAGCTATAAGTTAGCTAAAATATTTTACTTGTCAAAGAAACAGTAATGTTATTGTCATTCTTACTGTTTTGTTTTGGTATTTAAATATATAATAATATCTTTAATTAAATTACATTTTCAAAAGTATCAAATTTCAATTGAAGATATTATTGTAAGTTAAACAAATAAAATGTGTCAATAACAATCTTTGAAGTGAATAACATCATCTCAAAGAAATTGTATTTTGTTCTAAGTTTTCAATAAATTTAGATGAATGCTACAGTTAGTCGTTAGTGATTGATAGAATTTTACCATACAGCGCACACACACCCAATAGCACGGTTCAGGAGCATCCAATCGCCTGCATTTGCTGTACGATGAAGTCTCATTTGTCACGATGACAGTAGAGTTTCCCCTAAGTCTATACCATTGGCTTGATTGTTTAAGAAAAGCATTCTAATGAACATAGTTATAGCTCTGTTGACCTTTTTATCAAACCTTGAATATTAATTATGTGCAGATCAAAGATATGGCATTAAAATTCTCTGGTGCTTATCGCCAATGCAAGCCTTGTACGGGTTCTAGCAGCTACAAGAAAGGACAGCGACCATACCCAGATTTTGATACTGCTTCAGAAGGAGTTCCCTACCCCTACATTGGTGGAAGCTCAAGCTCGACACCCGCTTGGGATTTTCCAAGTGATGGTCACCACCCAACTACGAGGTCTGACTCGAGATTTAGAAGAGTATATACAGGTGATCAGACCCCTGGTGGAGGCAGGGAGTCTTGTGATGTGGTGCTAGAGGATGAGGATGAGCCAAAGGAGTGGATGGCACAGGTGGAGCCAGGAGTTCATATTACTTTTGTCTCTCTTCCTCATGGAGGAAATGATCTTAAACGAATTCGCTTTAGGTGTGCAATCAGTACTTTTAGCCATTACAAAGTTCTTTCACCTCAACTTTCACCAAAAAAATATCCTTATATTTTTGTTGTTGAAAGTTAATTAGCCTGTACGAACAGGAACTGACATTACTTGCATTTTTAATTGGAAGCCGAGAGATGTTTAATAAATGGCAAGCACAGCGGTGGTGGGGTGAGAATTATGATAGAATCATGGAGCTTTACAATGTACAAAGATTTAATCGTCAAGCTCTTCACTCGCCCCCGAGGTCTGAGGACGAGGTAAATCATTACTCTTTAATGATATCTTTTCTGCTTGATAAGCTTAGTTGCTGAGAAGAAAGTTTCATCTTGATCTTGTCAAAATAAAAGAGAAAAAGCACACTGATGCTTGACTTTTTACTTGACCTGTTATTTTATTTTTACATGTAAGCTCATCCTTTCTCCACATGGACCATATTTCTGTATTGAATATTGATGTTAGGATGAAGCTTTCTGGAAAATATTAATCAAATGGTTTTGATTTTCAACGTACAAGGCTGCCCCTCAGAATTCGATTATGGTTAGCATTTGCACATACATAGAAACTAATTCATCATCTTATGTTATCTTTAAGTATTCAATTTGCTTGAATGGCTATGCATTTTGGGTGGTGGATTTGCACCTTCAGATGTTATGCAGAGCACAGACCATAACATCTTTTCATATGAGAGCCATTATTTTTGTTAGGCATTTGATTTTAATCTCATTTACTTGAATTATTAACAATTTGTCCAAAGTGAAAAATGAAATAAGAAAAAAAAGAAGAAAAAACTTGGTTCATACTCCCGTTACTGACAGCTAATTGTACTGTTTGATAGCAGAGAGATTCTTCTTACTCAAGGATGGGATCAGCAAGGGAAAGCCCTATGGCTCCATCATCACATAAAGAATGGACGCCAAGGAGCCATTATAAACCCTCTGGAAGTAAAGGGTATTTTCCATCTGACAATCTAGATCAAGGTAGCAGCCAACACTACAATGCCGGCCCAAGTGCTTATGGTTCAGGTGGTCCTTCTCTGGATGCATCGCGGACAACAACCTCATCTAGAGATGAGCCTTCTGTTAGCAACGCAAGTGAAATGGAGACAGAATGGATTGAGGAAGATGAGCCTGGGGTATACATTACCATCAGACAATTAGCCGATGGCACTAGGGAGCTCCGCCGTGTCAGATTCAGGTAATGGATATTCACATTTATCTATATTCCCTGTTGAACCATTTTGTGGATAAGAAAGGAGAATGTTTGAATAATGTTGATGACTTAACAATCTTTTGACACTGATTTTGTGCAGCCGTGAAAAGTTCGGGGAAGTTCATGCAAAGCTGTGGTGGGAAGAGAACAGAGAGAGAATACAAGCGCAGTACCTTTAAGTTACAATCGATCATACACAAGATACATTATCAGCAGACAGCAGTTGGAAGTAAAACGTATTCAGGGTGGCAGTTGGATCTCCAAAGAAAATGAAGTCATTCAATTTTGTCTCACCGATTAATGGGCTAAAATGAAGTTGTTACAGGAACATGATCTGACATAATTTGCATAAACCATCCAATAGCATCACTTTTTGGTGATTTTTTTTATGGTCTCATTTTCCTCAGGATGTCCTAATGCACCCTTTTTTCTTTTCTGGTTTCTATCGATCTCACTATAAATTTAGTGCAAATTTTGGGCTCTATTTTCCCAACTTAAGACTTTGTCTTTGGGATTTATTGAGCTTTTGAATCACATATCAGAGTTCGTTCTTTGTAATATAAACTAATAGTTGAAGAAATGGAATCGAATCATTTGTTCTTGATCATGCGGGGTTTCGTTCTTTACCGATAACGAGGAAAATGAGAGGATCAAACTCTAAGATCTCTCTCTTACGCCACACCATAACATGTCTTCTTTGGAACTCTACTCCACAGGGAAAGCATTTTTGCATATTTTCCATAATAGCACCAAAATTTTGAAAGTTGAAACTCATACTACTGGTGCTAAATTTTCACACAAACCTCATTTTCGTTTTGTTTTCGCCACCTGTATGCCATTCCACCTACTTCCCAAAGTCAAGTAGTTTGAATGCGGTTAAAAGTGGAACTTCTTCTCAACTCGATTCAGATCCACGTGTCACGCTCTGAACATGGCTGCAGGCAGAGCATAGCGGTGCAAACATACATATTGGATGGTCACACAAAGAAAATCAACACGCTATGCCTTTTCCGACAAAGGATTCTGTTGCACTTTCTTAGTGACCGAGACCGAAGGCCGCTCACTCGAGGGAGATTGGGCGAAAATGACAGGCAGAATGAGACAAATGGTAGCTAGGTCATTGTCTTTGAATATTTTAAAGGTTTTTTTCCTGACATTAAAAGAAATATAGTACATCACATTGGGGAGGGGGGGAATCAAACTCCTGCCCAAGTGAGCTAAAGGTGAGATGTCCTACCACTGCTGTACAGGTTTAACAAATTAGGCCAAGAGAGTAGCTTTTACCTGGATATGTTTGATTTTAAGATAAATTACAGCTTTATACTTGAGTTTAGGGAGTAATTACAAAAATATACCTATGGTATTTGAAATAACTGTTTAATACTTGAGGTTTGTTAGTAACATTACAGAAATATACCTCCGTTACTGAACCCCAAGATTAGTAAATATGGAATCAACACCATAGTCACAATTATGAAACAAATCCCACGATTGAAGTCAATCAATACAAACCGCTAATAACACCCAATTCTTGCACAACCATAAACCCCTTAAAAAACCTTTTCCTTTTTTGCTCCTAACAACCAAAATACTACTAACAACAAAACCTATCCAACAAAAAAAAATCATAATAAAACAAAAATTACAAACCCCACAACAAACACACAAAAAACCAAAGAAAAAAAATAGAAAACACCCAAATCGTCCACCAAGAGATAAAAGAGTACTAAAAAAACCCCAAAGATCACCTCCTAGCCCTCATCCAATCCGCCACGTACTGCAACAATGGCACAACCTCTGACAAGGGTGACAAGTTTTGACAAGTTTCGACAAATGGGACAAGATCCATTAAGCTTAAGCCAGATGTCGATACAACAAAGGTGAAAGTAATGCTTGCACTCAGGTATCGTCCTTAGCATCTCCATGTCCTTGTACTCGCACAACAAATCGAGCAAGTTGTGTTACTGTCGCCACCACCAGTGGCAGATTCTTTGGAGAATTGGAATTTTGAGTAAGAGTTAATCACGGGTTTTTCGAGACCCACGATGAGGCTTTTATCTCCGGTAGTGTCTTCATCATCATCTTCAACGATGAAGATAATACATGGAAGAACAAAATACAAGAACTGGATTAAAATCAAGGATTATAATTTTCGAAACCACTACCAAATTGACTAATGGAATTGGGTTTTCGAAACCACAACCATATTCGACTAACATAAAAAAAACTCACCACTATGATGAACTTGGTAACGATACCAGATTCTTGCAATGATTTGAGAAATCAAACTTTGTACATAAAACTCCTGATGATTTCGACTTCTAGGGCTAGCGATTACGGTTAAGAAATTTGGGGATTTTAGGTTAGGGTTTGAAATTGGGTTTTTAGTTCTCTAAGTATAGAAGGGAGAAGAGAGAGTGCTTGAGAAGAGGGAGAGTGAAAGTAGAGTGAATTTGTCATGCAGGTTAGATAAAATAATTTAAGAATGGGGTAACGTCGATATTTCTCATGCTCCATTAGGATTTAGCGAATTATGTGAGTTCAACTTTCTAACAAGTATTAAACAGTCATTTTCAATACCACGGGTATGTTTCTGTAATTATTCCCTAAACTCGGGAATGAAACTGTAATCTACCTTTGATTTTATTCTTGTTGAAGATAAATCTAATGACCTCAGAGAAAAATAAATAAAACGATAATTTAAGTTCAATTAACAATGTTCTTGCTCAACGATCTTTAATTAACCAAACTCGTGGAAAGAAGCCAAATTAGAGAGAAAAAGAATTTCTTATTCAAACTTGAATATATTTAGATTACACGATTTAAAGTTTGAAAAGTAAACTTACAATGGAGAAGAATTCTCAGAGAACCAGTTTTGTGATAATTCTTTTAGTAGCTTTTTATTTCTCTCTCTCTTTTTGATAATTGGGAAGATAGAGAAGGGGATGATTGAATATGTTTAGCTTTGCTATATTGAGGGTGTTCAAAGAACTAGTTTTGAATTTGAGGGAGAAGGCAAGATGAATGATCATATTTAGCCCACCACTTGATTTTGAAAATTCGAGTAAGGAAATGAGGATAATTGGGATATAAAGATAGGATTTCATAATCCCAACATAGTATCCATCGAATTGAAAAGGTTGCAACAAAAAAATTCTTTGGAATATTCTTTTTCTGCTGTTGAATTGTTTTTGAAATATTGAAAGGATTCTTAAATAGAGGGATGAAAGATTTTTTTGGAGTGGTCGAAATAAATGCACCAATCAATGAACCAGATAGGAAAGTTTTTTGGGCATGATTTATCAAAAGAAATAAACCATGAATGAGAAATGGGTCAGATAAGAAAAAGATTATATTAAGCTACCTGGTAGTCATGGTAATTGAATGATTATCGTTTGAAAGGGACCGATAAAGATCTCTGAGCAAAATGATATTTGATTTGGGTGGAATGAATGACCTTTAAAATTTTGCATTTTGAAAAAGTTATTTTTGAAGAATCATTTTTACCAAAAGTATAAGCAATCTTAATAGATTTTGAATTTACTAAACCTAACTCATCAAACTTTTGCGTTTTGAAAATATCTTCAGGTATAAAATGAAAACCTGTAGGGAATATGTTGGCGATATAATCATTAATAATATTAGAGTCAGTTATAGACTTAATGAAACTGATAATATAATAGTTTCTTAAAAAGGTTTGACCATATAATGACAGTCAAAGGTTTGAGAAACTGTTGTGAATTGTGATAATTGGTTTTTAAGAATTTGAGAGTAATTTGGGGATGATGATGAGGATACATATGAAAATTCCTTAAGAGATTTGAATCTTCTTAGAAATGACGATTTTTGGAAAGGCTTTTGGGGTGTTTTGGGTTGAACAAGATTTTGGGTATTTGGGCTGATACTATTCAAGAGCATAATCAGCTAGACTTTGGGGCTTTTGAGATAGAGATTGAGCTTTTTGGATTTTTTTTGAAGATCCTTTTAAAAAAGAGCTTGCCAGGTGTTGCGTGTTTATCTACCTAAATAAATAAGTAAATAATTGCACTTGTTTTACTTGCAAGTGCACAAGGTCAACAGTAGCATAGTGTGCGAATGCAAGATCATCTCCACAGGGATTGGTAAATTTCACTTTAGAATTAGTTTCGCAATAATAAAATAAAAACAAGAAAAATAAATATTGAGTTTGAAATAATAAAGATAAAGGCGTAGGGACTTGATATCCACCACTAATTATGCTACCACAACAAAACAATATGCCAATGTTTTACTCATGCTATGATTACCTACTATTTGTTAACCTAAGGGCATGGTATCTACTCCTTAAGCTATTGATTTCCCTAAGCAACGAGTTAGGCATGGTATCTACTCTAACTCTTCTCTTTCTTAAGGGATTCAGCATGGTATCTACTGAGTTGTTCCTTAAAAGAGCATAAGATCTTTGGAAATCGATAACCACATGAGACCTAGGGCATGGTATCTACTCCCGATTTCCCATGTTGATTAACCCAAGAATCCGGTGTGGATATCTTTTATTACTATTGTTGAACCCAGGACTCGGTCATCCAAATCGATTCAACTAACTAATCCATACCACATGCATATGTTGATCAGACACACACATATGAGGAATTTAAATAAAAACAGGCATTAATTAAGTTAAGCATCACAACATAAATATCGCAAAGGTGCCAATACTGATTTATTGAGTAAACATAATTAGGGCTTCAACCAAGCCCTTACTAAAAGTTTAAGTACACATAATAAAAATAAAGGAAAGAAGAAACCCGAGAGAAAAGTCGTCAATTCTCCTCCACAGTTTCATTCTCTAAGCTAAAAGCAAAAGATAAAAGAAAAGATGTCTAATTTGTGTTTTTACAAGTGTATTTATAGGGGTTGAATAATCCTAGAAGACTCAGAAAACCTTAAATTTTCTAAAACATAAAAACTCATTTATTTTCAAAACTAGTTCTGCTGCTTTACTGTTCACACCCGTACATATGCGCTCGATCGCGAGCAGAGTGCGCTCGATCGCACTTCAGATAGTATCTGCTCCAGGTTTTCCAGTTTTCTTCCTTTTAAGCTCCAAAAACTTCCAAAATGCTTCCTTTTCTTCATAGACCTATAAAAACCATGTAAAACACAAACATGAAGTAAAATGGACTAAAATAATATAAACTAGGGCTTACCAAATGTAAATTAAGGGGCTTAAATATGAATATTTAAGCACTTATCACTAGGCTGCTTTGAGCCCATTATGCTCTCAAACTATTTGGCACTCAGTCATTTAGTGTTTATACTCTGCAAGAATTCCCCAGTGAGATAGTCAGGGAGTGAATTTGAACCTCCTTTGATAAATTCTATTTCAAAATATAAAAAAAGCTAAGTATTGCTTGCCATCTGATGAAAATTTGTTTTGAAATAAGGTTTTGAACATCTTTTGTAAAACTTCTTTGGCAGATTTAAAATCAATCCTTAATAAAATTCAATTTTATTGTATAAATCATCTTGAAATTTTGAAATACATAAGACAATTGATAGAATTTCTTTTTTAATTGTTGAATAATTTTTTTGAGGACCAAGCCATATACCATTATGAAATCGAACTATTTGTTCGAATAATTTTTGAGGGAATCGTTGTTTAAGGATACTGTTATATCTTTTGTCTGATGCATCTGTTTTAACAAGAACAGAATCTTGATGATTAAGAATCGAAAGACAATGAAGACTCTTGGCTTTGTCCTTAAGCTGTTTGACTATATCAGTATGAACCTTTGACCAAGGAACTGGATTTTTGCGTAACCTTTTACACAAAGGTTCACACATTTGGTGAAGATGAGGAAAAAAGTTTGCAATGTAATTAAGACATCCTAAGAATCTTTGCAACTGATTCTTATCATTAATTTCATTAGGGAATTTACTAGCAAACTCTATTAACCTATTGTTAGGTTTGATGGTTCCTTGGACTATATTATGACCTAAGAATTTAATCTTGGTTTGAAATATTATATTGATGTTAGATTACAATATCGCTTTCATTTCAATGAAAAACTCTACCGAGATATGCTAGAATGGCCCTATAAGAGAGAGGAAATGGTATCAGGTATAACATTGATGAAGTGAGAGCGTCTTTAGACACTCGGCTGTCAATGAGAGGGATGACATTCTTTTTTATAATATTAAGTCTAAAATGTTGTTCTATCGATTTTGAATAAATCAGAACATCATCTATATAAACAATACTAAATTTTGAATATTCATTGAATATATCATTCATGATGTTTTAAAATTCTAATGGTGCATTTTTCAGACAGAATGGCATTTTATTTCATTCATAGTGTCCAAATGACACATTGAAGGCAGTTTTGTATTTGTCTTTTTCTTCAATCTGAATTTTCCAAAATCCAGATTTCATATCAAACTTTGAAATTTTTTTTGAATTGTTGGTATTTGTCTAAGGATCAAACAGGAAAGGAGTTCAATATCAGGTCATCAAGTGTGCGCTGCACCTTAGGAGATCCACGCCTCAGCACCCAACAAATGGAATGGTTTAGACCTAGGTGTGTACCGCGGCACAATGAGGGTGCGCCGTGGCACCCAGAAGGTGGAGGATGTGTGCCCTGGCTTAGGCCGCAGCGCTAGGCACACTGATGCATGTTTTTCCAGCCTTTTAAGATGATGCATGGTGTATGATTAAAACGCATAGGATCACTTAGACTTGTTGAAGGGCTATAATTGATTGGTTCTCAAGATCTAAGGGTTGAGATTGACTTCAAGATAGGTTCAAGAAGTGGTGCACTATATAAAGGGTCACCTAGCTTCAATCTCAATAGATGTGTAAGACATAACATGTGAATGTGAATGTGAGATCAATTGTAAGAGTGCAAAGACACAAACACAAGAGAGACTCATTGAAAAGGCTGGTTGTTTAGAAAGAGAGTAGTATAGATTGGGGATTCAAGGGCTTTGTAAGTTGAATTTTCTTGGGAAAAATTCCAAGGTAACTCAAGTCCTTATCACTTTCTTTTCTCTTCTTTCGTTCTTCAAGAACAAGAGGTTTCTTGAAGAGGTGTTGCTGTAACTTATAAGAACTCATTGATTTAGTGCAGAGGGCTCGGAAGAGCTCACAGGGACGTAAGCACATTGCCGAACTTCGATAACAAATTGTTTGTGTCCTTTCTTTGCTTTGATTGCTGTTTCTGTTCTTTACAAGTCATTCTAGACTTGGGTTTTTGGAAGATCACCACCTGGGCATCTTGAGGGTGATTTCCAACAGTGGTATCAAAGCTTTGGACAGCTGGCATCAGAGCAAGAACAGAAGATATCGGAGCAAGACTCCAAGAATCAAAGGTCAACTTCTTGGGTGATTCAAGAACGGAGTAGAGATCAAGATCTGATCGTGTTCTTGAGGGTGATTTAAGAACAGTATTGAGATCCATCTTTGATCGTGTTCTTGAGATTTAGAAGAAGTTGGAAAGCAATTATGGGTGCTGCATAAATCTGGGATTTTCTCCACAAGATGGGTTCAAACTTCATCGTTGAGAAGTTTGATAGAAAATGAGATTTTGCCCTTTGGAAGTGGAAGATCAAGGCTGTTCTTATGCAACAAAAGGTGGACTTGGCTATTGGAGAAGATGACGCTTTTCCAGTAAGTATCACAGAAGTCCAGCGGATTGAGATAAAGAAGATAGTGTATAATACAATCTTTCTGCAGATCTCGGATAGTGTCACAAGGAAGTGTGGAGAGTCGAAAGATCCAGCTGTCATATTGAAGAAACTAGATGAGTTGTTTCTTATCAAAACTCTTCTTAGCAAGATTTATCTTCTTAAACAAATCTTTGCTTTTAAAACGGATTCTAATAAAGAGTTATAAGATAATCTTGATGTGTTTAATAAACTAGTTCAAGATTTGGCTAGTTGTAGTATAACATTCTCGGATGAACAATTGGCTGTTATGTTATTAAAT